>OY757923.1:45882739-45952739 GCA_963585895.1 Sepioteuthis lessoniana
AGTGGAGCACAGAGTATCATGTCATCCAATTCTGACACCGAACGAATATAAAGAAAGACAAGATATAATATGAGATTATATTCATTGGAAAAGAAGTAAATACTATGGAATACTGGATTGTAAAAAAATATACAAACACTAAATATAATCTATAACAGAGGCCGAAGGAGCTAATATTCTCGCGGACTTTGCTATACAAACTGAGAAAAAATAAATAGCTACAGACCAATTATATTGGCTAAGGACTATAACAGAAAAATATGCTTTCTGGTTGGTTTGTTAGTACCAACAGTTAACAACATATCAGTTAAAAAATGCAATAAAAGAAGTAAATGAAATAACTGAAAATATACATTGAAAAAATGTGAGACCTTAAAACTAGCACCGTGCCAGTAATTGTGGGAGCCCTGGGTATGATTAGAAAAGAAAGAGATAAACATATAAGCAAGATACCTAGCGGTACTAGTCTATATGATATACCAAATATTGCACTTTGCGAAGAAGCTTATTTCCTTGTGAGTGGAAAAGTAACTCCCTAAAGAAATAGCAAAATCATAAATATATAGTATATATATGATGACTATCTTCTCTCACCCAACGTCTGGGGTAAAAACTCAGGGAAGGATTGTAAAAATCTTGAAGTAAAACTGATAATTAAATGAGAGTAGACATGATTGGGTGGGCAAAGTGATCCACTTGGAATTGTGCAAATAATTGAAATTTGACCATAGGAACAAATGTTATATGCACAACCAAACATCAGTACTGGAGAATGATGCATACAAACTCCTTTGGTATCTTGACATCGAAACGGATCACTTGATCTCGGCCAAACGACTTGACCTTATAATAATTAACAAAAAAGAAAAAAAAAAAAAGAAAAAAGAGGACTTGAATAGAAATTGTGAACTTTGTTGTCCCGGCTGACCACAGAGTAAGATTAAAAGAAAGTGAAAAGAAGGATGAATACCTCGACGTTACTGGGGAACTGAAAAACTGTGGCACATGAAAGTGACGTATATACTAATTATAATTAGTGCTCCTGGTACAGTCACCAAAGGATTAATAAAAGGACTTGAGAACTTTGAAATAAGAGGACGAGTGTAGACCATACAAACTACTGCATTATTGAGATCGGCCAGAACAGAATACTGAGAAGAGTCGTGGAGACTTGAGGAGACTTGCTGTCACTCAAACTCCGGTGAACGCTGATGTGAAAGAAACTCTCAAGGAGTAATAATCATAATAATAATAAAATAATCATTAAACCTCAATGAACAACATCACGGAGTTAAACGAAGTAATCTATGCAAGAGCGAAATTTGTGTGTGAAAAAAATCAGTGTTCCCTAAAAGAACAGGAATAGAAACGCAAAACCTGGATGGGAAATCCAACTGGAAATGCAGATAAATCTACGACGAAAGAAAAATATGAGAAGACGGAGGAAGAAAAAGGTTTAAGCACGAATTGGATGAAGCGTTCTGAATATGAAGCAATAGTCCGAATTCTGTAAATGATAACAAATATTAGCTTTGATCTAAAATAATTCTCTCTCTATATATATAGAATCATAGTCTTTCCATCTACCACCACTGGTAAAAACTAAGGGGACGTACACGTCGGGGTTATTTTTTTTAGAATTGACTAATAACATATAAGATGCAAAAATTTTCATTTAAAGCTCATATCTGATTTAATAATCAATTTTATATGGTTTCATAGAATATATTTTAAACAAGCTCGATTAAATCATTTAAAATAAGTGTATAATTTTTTCTTACCAATGCAGTTGAAAACATAAAATAACCGAATATTATAGGAAAATAATTGAATTCATTGACACAAATAATCGAATTAATCCTTAATGGTCCTTCTTACTTTTTAGGATGACCCTTGTTCTTCTAGACATGGATTTCAATAATTTACAGTAATATTCTTTTATTAACGGACCATTCCACCATAAATTAACAATTGGATTTACATCCAGACTGTTCGGTCTCTATGTTTTTTCATTTTATATGCCTTTTGAAAGAACAATCTTTTATCTCTTTAGCTCTTATGTTAAGATGCTTTATCGTCCTGAAAAATTACTTCAACATCCCCAAATTTATTTTCCATTGAATAAATGAGCAAATTATCCAGAATTTTAATCGATACATGTATATAATTTATCGTGGTAATAAATCCCTCCTTCCCATGTTTTTTACATGACACGTAATTTGCTTTTTTTTTTCGGGTAGATCTCCTTATTTATTTCATTTGAACGGCACCAGAACAAAAGTTACTATACTATCGCTTATGCCAATACAGATTCTTAATTCATCTCTGAATATCACTTTCCTCCATTTATACACACGCCATGATTATTTCTGTTTAACCTTCTTTAACATCACTTTTTTCTATTTGTGTTTTACTGATGGTTTCTGTAAGGATTTTCTGTGTGCAAATTACATGTCATTCAGCTGATGTCTTAGATTTTTGTCACAAACATTGAAACATGCTTCAAACATTCTTTTTTTCATTGGTTTTGTTGTATATTTTCTTTTTTCAAGAAATATTTCTTTGTGTTTTATATCCTGATGTTTTGATGTCTTTTGAGTTATACCAGAATGTTTTCCTTTTTAAACCAACCATTTGGGATTAAATTTTACACACCGTTGACTGGGAGAAATGTCTTTCGCCGTACTTCACTTCTTGAATGGGATTTTCAATCCTTTCACTTATTTTAATTGACAATTCTTTTGTTGGAGCTACGTCCCCAATCAATTAGGTATACCCAACTTCTTTTTGCTAGAAATGTCCAAAAGAGAGTTGAGAGATTTACATATATGGCTTTTGGTGGCATTTATTTTTTGAACGTAAATTACAAGATCATTCTATAATTTTTTCCTCAACAATAGGTTTATCCGTAATATTTCCCTTTGTAAAAATATGCTGTTAATTAAAGTAGTTTATTCGTGTTTAAAACCGGCTCATTACTCTAGTGGGTAGATTGTTCGCCAATGGCCCGGGAAACCTAGGTTCAATCCCAGGTCGCGTCTTATCGAAGACTTTAAAAATGGTACTTGATACATCCTTGCTTAAAACACTCAGCAATATAAGGTAAGTATCAAGGGTAAAGTGGAGCAATCCATGGAAAGAAGTAGCGCCCTCCCCTACACCTCGGTGTAGTAGCTATTGAAAAGGGAGCCTTCTGGTCACCCTCGACTACGGTTGCCATCTTTACTTTTATTATTCTTGTTTCATTAAGGAATATTTCTTGGAGTCAGAATGTTCACCTATTACAGAAAAATGTTTGGGACTTATCTGCTATTAGTTTATTTACTGCTAAATAAAAAGAATCTGAGTAAATATCCTATTTATATGTTAATTCCATAATTTTGCCAGCGGTAGTATTATAACTTATTCGTATCTTCACATTTATTCTTATCTATCTATCTATCTATCTATCTATCTATTGCTTGCTTCGTATTATCCTTTGCTTCTATTGGAATTTAGTTTTCAAATTAGCGAGTTTTGAATAGGTTTGAGCAAATCTAGATTTCTTAAGAACTTTGAATCCTTTTTGGTTTATCTATTAAAATGATCTTGGTCAATGTAACCAAATAGACCGATAATCTTCCCTGACGAATATTGTATGAAATATCTTAACAACCGAGAATCCCTGTTGAAATTTTGCCCTATTTATATCTAAAGACCTTTACTTAAATAACTGAGAGTAAGCTTAAAAATAAAACTTAGAAATCTCTCGACGATTCATTCGATCAGTGCGTTGCTTCCTTAGTTCCTCGTTTGATTTCATTCTTCTCACATTTCGTACAGGAGTCTCTTTCCTGCCAACGAATCGAGGAAGAGACTTTTGTCATTGATGGAGCTGGAGTAAAGTGAAGGAAGCAGTGGGAGGAAATGAGAAGGAGGAGGAGGAGAAGTATGATGTGGAAGAATTGAAAAAGAGGCCCGTCTTTCATGCTCTACGAACTGTGAATAGACTTTGTTGGCATTCAATAAAAGGAAGTCATTTATACGGCTTCGTGTCTGATAACGAGTTGGTCGCTAAGGCTTCGCGTTAATCCGTGTATTGGTTTCATCAGAGTCGATTCGAACAAAGAAAAATAGCCTCTGGCCAATGGGAAGTTAGTGAAGAGAGGCAAACGTGATTAGGCTAATCAAATATCCATACATTGAGGCATTGGTGAAAGGTAGAAACGGATAGAGGTGCGACGCTAAACAAATAGATGAATTGAAATAGAGAATAAAAAGAATAAGCTTTCGTTAGGAAACGAATCCTAATGTAATTCATAATATTGTTGGGCCCAAATGCTAAAAAATAAAAACAAATAAATGATATCAACTTAGAGAGAGAGAAATTTGAAAACAAGTATAAAAATGTAAGTAAACGTAAAAAAAAGTCAAAGCATCATTAAATTGTGAGTGGGTATTTTAAACAATGTGTTTGACAATGGGGTGTGAGAAACGGATGGAAGAGTTTGTTGTTATTTTTCTTATATTGGCCAGTGGCAGAAAAGGTAGTACAATTTTATCAGAATGATTCGAGGTATTGTAAATCTGATGGCGAAAGCTATTAAGCTTTCTTAATATGATCAAGGCAACGACTGAACAGTATAAAATATAATTACGACGTATCTAAATTCGTCCGAAGTTTCTTTTAAAATTAAAATAATCGGTCTTTAGTACATTTCTAAAACTACTTATTTACTACAGCTTATTTAAGTATCCTTTCTCTCCTTCTGTGTATATATATATATATATATATATATATATATATATAGGAGGCACTCATGATGTAATTGTTATTGTTGTAGGAAATAAAATCGGCTAACTGAGTTCAAATCCCCGACGAGGCTGTTTCGATTTCATTTTGCACTAATACTCTTAGGAAAGGTATAAATTCTTCTACACTTCCTCCAGCTGTGTTGGTGTTATGGAAAACTAGGCTTTTTAATCTTGGTATGACAGTCGGTCAAAGGGAAGGAAAATGCCTTCTGGGTATGCGTGGTGTCGAATTTAAGTCGCAGATTTTTATGAATGCTGTGAATATTTGCTTGTCTGTATATATATTGAGAGAAAAATCAACGGAACGAGCCAAATATGTTGAAAAGATAACCGGAAGAACGATATAGAGGTTGG
Organism: Sepioteuthis lessoniana; assembly: GCA_963585895.1. NCBI lineage: Eukaryota > Metazoa > Mollusca > Cephalopoda > Myopsida > Loliginidae > Sepioteuthis > Sepioteuthis lessoniana. The sequence continues at coordinate 45,887,888 of OY757923.1, forward strand.
TGTGGATAAAAATTTACTTTCTTTGCCGATACGTGTTTCGACTTAGATTTTGCCTACACACAAAGTATATAATTTAGAATTATTTTAAGAATAAAAAATAATAAAATAATTACAAAAATTACAAACATTTTAAGCATATAAACTGAAAAGTCGTCTTCAGGGCAAATGTTTTAGATTTCTCGGTTGGGATAAAAGTAGAATAATCGAAGACTGCTCAATATATCCTTTGAATAGAATTTTCCAAAGACCAGGGTTTTATAAAATATAAAATAATTCCAGAAGATTTCAACATCCATCAATAGACTGTTTTTTTTTTCTGGATTATATACTTTAGTACTGGACATTGGCCTAGCGGTTAGAGTGTTCGCCAATGGCCCGGGAGACCTGGGTTCAATCCCAGGTCGAGTCATACCAAAGACTCAAAAAATGGTACTTGATGCCTCCTTGCTTAACACTCAGCATTATAAGGTACGGATCAAGGGTAAAGTAGAGCAATTCAGGGAAGGAGTAGCACCCTCCCCTACACCTTGGTGTAGTAGCTATCGAAAAGGGAGCCTTCGGGTTACCCTCGACTATGGTCGCCAACTTTACTTTACTTTTATATACTTCAAATTATTTTAGATAGAATAGCTTGTATGTAGGCAAAATCATTGAGAAAACACATGTCGGAAAATAAAATAGATTTTCATCCACATCAAGTATATATTTTTCTTCCATTTATCTTTTTAACACACACACACACACACACACTCTCACACACATATATATATATATAGGAAGACATAGAAGGGACATAGAACTATATAATCTACTCTTAAGAATTAAAAAGCATTCTCTTTACACAAAATGTATGCAAGAGTTTATTTTCTCAATGTAGATTTATACGTTGTCAATTCCCCTATTCAGTATTTAATAATAATCCCATACATTGAATATAATACATTAAAAATTTCAAATCAAAGTTCATCAAGCAATCTAATTAACAAATCGCAAATTTTGTGGTGCTGATGACCAAATAAATTTTATTCGGTGAAAACTACAACAATCGTCGTAATGGTTGGTTGGTTGGTTGGTTGTAGGGTTGTTTTTACGGCATATTAACCCTTTTCAGCTCATTCAACGTAGAATTAAATTTAAAACAAAATTAGTTTAGTAAAAGTATAGTTTTTGTTTACAAACAGTTAAATATCGAAGCAGTTCTGTTAAATGTCAAAACAGTTCTATTTCAAACATTTCAGTTTTGCATAAGTACATAGTTTAGTTCTATTTAAAAACAAATCTCTTTCAAACAGTTCAGTTTAGCACAAGTACCAAGTTTTAATGTCAAAAGTTGATCTATTTCAAATAATTATGTTTAGCATAATTACATAGATTCAATGTCAAAAACAGTTCAAGTTCAAACAATCAGTTTAGCATAAGTACACAATTTAGTTCTATGTGACCTTAGATAAGACCTTATGAGGTGTTATCACTCGGGGTCAGATTGGATCTGGGAGCGATAACAATGAAGGGGTACTCAGCATTCCCCAAGGCTTCAGCATTACTGGAATCTCACCAGCAGATTGTTTTGTGTCATATCCAGGACATTCTTAAGGAGGTCTTACTCCTCTACAGAGAAGTAGTGCATTCTATAGCCCCAGTCGACTAGGAAAGCAAGAGTCTTAAAAAAATTGAATCAGTAAGTAATTAAAAAATATCAAGGATATCGACCAAGTTGATTAAGGAGTGTGTAAAACGACTAATAATTCATTTGTCGTATTAACAACGTTGCAATTAAAGATCCCGGAAACACCCACTATATATCCACTCCATATACATATATAGATAAGATATAAGGAAATACTACTGTAATACAAACACGTACACACACATACGCGCGCGTGCGCATGCGTACACACACACACACACACCTACATTTATAACTCACGCTTATATGTGGTGCATTTAATAAGTTTCCAGACATTTTTTTGTACACGCATTTAAAATTGTCGTGGATTTCAGGTTCAAATGAACCGCTGCAGCAGGAATTGGAATACACCCTACTAAAGCCTGATTGTCACAGCTGGTAAATTTCAAAATTGCAATCTGGACGTGACGACACTTTAGAAGAACGATATGCAATAAAATTATGTTTTAAACTTGCAAAAATGCCACAGAAACGTATGGAAAGCTTCAGACTGCTTTTGGAGCATCTTGCATGAATCGATTATCAGATTTTGGGGGGCATAAGGGATTCAAGGAAGGTAGGGATTCTGTGAGGGATAATGAGAGGTGTGGGAGGAGTAAGGAAGTCAGAACACCAGAATTGATTGGCCATAGTGTTCGGGTTATGGTTAGGGTTACTATGTTGAGGTTTTAAGGGAGTTCAGGAAGAGATTCCTTGGGAAGAGGCCAGCACTCTTCAAATCGGGTCAGTGGCTTTTCCGCCAGGACAATGCACCAGTCCACAACTCCATCCTTGTCACAGACTATCTGACCAAGATAGGCATCAAGACAATTCCTCAGCCTCCCTATAGTCCAGACCTTGGTCCCTGTGACTTTTGGTTATTCCCTATGCTCAGAGGCTGTCGTCATGAGACAATTGAGGAGATGAAAGAGGCTGTGACGAAGGTCATTGATACGCCGACACAAAAGGACTTCCATGGGGCCTTCGAGAAGTTGTTGGAACGGTACAACAAGTGCATTGCAGCCGGAGGAGATTACTTCGAAGGGGACTAGAGTTTCATGTGTGTACTATCAATAAAAGTGGGCATACGAAAAAAGTCTGGACACCTATTTAATGATCCTCTTACGTATATACATGTTTGAATGGTTTATTCTATGATTGCTAATGACTGTCTTAGACTTCTTTCTTCGTAATTCAATAGGTATTGGATATTGACTTGGAGATCCTCTTTCATCAGTCGATGCAGCTGCGGAGGTCGGGCCATGGGAATAAAAATAACAGGAAATGTACATGGTGCCAAAAGTAAGGATGACGCTGGTGTTCCTGGCGGATATTCCACGTAAACTGCGTGGTCGGCATGCTAGAAAGAAGCATGATCACGTGCATTGTGTTGGTGGCATGCTAGAAAGAGGCGTATCCACATGCAACGTGTAAGTAGCAGGTTGGAGATATGACTATACGAATTTGCGTGGGCATCTAGAATTTATATAATCAAAGAGATTTTGACGAAAAAAAAAAAAAAAAAGAAAAGAACGGATTTATTCCTATTTGACAAACGTCCTTTGGGCTGGTAATGTTGAAAGACTTACAGGCCCCTTAGATAAATATATTGGTTGGGCGGGTGTAACCAATGTTAATATCACCGAATGGAAATCTAAGAAGGATTAATGGAAATGTCAAGAGAACTTATTGGCAGATATGCTGGAGATAGTTTGTAGGAATTGCTGTGTGATACCATGAGTCTTTTGGCCAACCTGTGTATGCGTCAATTGCAAATAGAATCACATCAATTGTAATTTTTCTATTCTTTCCTTCATTTTTCTCTTTATTCTTCTACTTTTACATTATACGACATGTGCTGCACAAGATGGCAGTTTCCAGTGTTCGAATATAGTATTTTTAACATTAAGCAGTAATATTTGTTATCATGAATTTGAGCAGAAAAACGTATCGTATTAGTCGAATATCGCTTACCCGATGTCAGTTATAAAACTGAGGCGTGGTTACCATCATTGATCGGTTGGTCTTGCATCGTGGTTTTACCATGTGAAATACGACCTGAAGGAAAGCAAACATTTCTTTTATTATGGAAATTTTGTCCTGTTTTGTGAGTGAAATAAACGCGGAAACATTGTATCTACTGAAAACACTGATAAAACAGTAAACACAAATAAAAAATAATATCAGTAATAAAAGTTGTTCAAACGTATTCATGTTGTCATCATATAAAAAAAAGGGAACAATTTCTTTTACGACATTATATGGGTGAGATATCTGAAATGAACTATAGGGAGTTTGTTTAAGTCATATCATGATTATTTTATTTTGTTGTTTCTTTTGTTTTCTTCGCTGTACATTAGTCCTTAAGTTGTGTATCGTTATCGAGAGGGTAGGACAAATGTGCTGAGAAAATATTCACACGTGAACATTTTGAAAAGTAGGACGGTGTGGAATGTTGGATAATGACTTAAAGACCCCTTTTGACATGTCAATGGAACTGCAGTAGTCAGAAACGGGGAAGATATAATTACAGGAAATGCACATGGTGTCAAAAGTAAACAGGTCGCTGGTGTCCCTGGAAGGAAATGCCTCGTAAATTGCGTGGTGGCATGCAAGAAGGAAGCGTTATCACGTGTGTAGGTGACATGCTAGAACGTGTAAGTTGCAGGTTGGAGGAGAACTTGTGTAGGCGTTCGGAATATTATATAACCAAGAAGATTTCGATCCAAAAAGAAGAACGAAGAGGAAAGTGGTTCATAGAAAATCGGTATCTTCGGTTCTTTTGTGTATGCCTCTTAGTCGTCTTCCACTTTCTTACTTTATTTGTCAATACATTTTGGATGATAAAAAGAAAAGAAAAGAAAGTGATTATGTTTTTATATATCAGTATTATTGTTTTTCTCCGCTATACAACATATGAAAAGTGTTTCAGAAAACAGATAATGTAATAATTTGATCAATTCAATAAATGGAGTTTTTCAAAATTTTGGTGTTATTTGTTATCTAATGGCATATCAACCTTCTCAGGTTATTTAATGCTAAATCCATCTTTTCGAAGGTCAGTAGTGGTACTATTTACTATTTAACCCATAGATGGGACGATAAGAGGGTTCATACTTTTCCCAAGAGTATTTGTCCGAAAGTGAACGTAATAGCTTGTTTATTTCCACTTATATACATAAATGGAAGGCACAAGGCCTTGTAGTTTGGGGGGAGGGGGAAAGGAAGTGGTAGCTTGGATGGAATTTAAACTCACGTACTACGATTCTCCAGTTCAGCACTTTAACCATAACACCCCCACCCCCCAAAAAATGTTGATATCATTTCTATAACTACCAACTCAATCAATTCACGTTCAGATTATCACCTATTTTAGCAGTATAAGTCGAAAAACTAAAAATTGTTAGTGCAATGTTTTTTTTTTGTTTTTTTCAGGTTGGAATTGCCATTCACTGGAAAAGAAAAAAAAATGTCCTGTCATTAAAGCTGGGAGTGTGAGTTCTTTCTGCACGTGCTGTTTAAATTTGAAATCATTTGAACCACTTCGTTCATTTCGAATGATTTCAAATTTAATGAAACCCCCAGTATATTGAAATTATTTCTACTGTTCGAACCCAACTATCACCAACCTTTGACATGTCGCCCATAAATATGCCATCCTATGATCTCTTATAATGTCAAATAATTATCCATGTTTATTTTAGCTGAAGTTCAAATTGGTCTACTGAGAAAACGGTCACCAAGAAAAAAAAATTCTGATGATAATTAAAAAAAACAACAATATATAAACGAATAAATATAAAAATGCTAAATGGGCAATTTGTGTGAAGAAACGCTTTTCTTAATTGGTAATTTTCTTGAAGTTATCGCTCATAAATCGAAAAATTTAATGAAGAGCCAGTAGGTGTCTCATCAACACAACTGTAAACAATATGTCGAGGTCATCTCTGAAATCTTCCATCAACGACCCCAAAATGGAGGAAAAACTGGGCACAGGTTAGATTTCTCTTTTTTTTAAGATCTCTATTATTTATAGTTAGAAAAATGGAAGTTAATCCTTTACCATGTATTCCTTTTAAAAAGAAATAATTAAATAAAACTTTAGAAATTTACAAAATGTCTTATCGGTTGGCTCAACCCAAAAATAAGGTTTTACTACAAACAAACTTCTCTATATTGGTCATTCAACATTAACTAAGAAGCACATTGATTGCCTAATAATATGGAGGAAAAAATAAAGAAGTGGATTTCTCGTGGTGCGGTGGCTAACGTGCTGAACTCTGAAATCGTAATAAGCGAGTTCGAACTCTAGTAGTGCCATTATGTTCACATTCAAACTATTTTCCTTTTGAAAAGCATATAACCACATTTCATCTAGCTCTGGGTTAAATGGTACCACCCCTGTTTTTCTACATGGTTGATTTTACATTAAATAACCCACGTATACTGATATGCCATTAAACAAATGAAACAAACTAAACTAAACTAAACTAATTCTGTTAAGCTTTTCGTCGTAATCCCAAGACTTACATCTTTGGATGAGTATTGAGAGAAATGTAGAATTCAACAAGAAGCACTTGAAACCAGAGAGTTCCTCGTTTTAACAACGGCATATTGATTTTCGAATCATGAATAAGTGAAGGATTCTAATTATGATTCCATACTTTCCTTTATTTTTCGCGAGGACTTAGATGATTTTGATCGTGAAGGCTTCCAAAACCTATTCATTTGCAAATTTTACTGGAAATTTTGTTGTTTTTTAATTTACAGTATTTAGGTGTATTGCTTTAGTAAATGTGGGTAGAGTGTTCGCCAATGGTCCGGGAGAGCTGGGTTCAATCCCAGTTCGCGTCATACCAAAGACTTTAAAAATGGTACTTGGTACCTCCTTGCTTAACACTCAGCAATATAAGGTACGTATCAAGGGTAAACGGAGCAATCCAGGGAAAGGAGTAGCACCCTGCCCTACACCTCGGTGCTGTTGCTCTTGAAAAGGGAGCCTTTTGGTCGCCTTCGACGACGGTGAAAAACAGGTTTTTCTCGAATGAGCCGGTTTTTTTTTTTTTTTTTTTTTTTCGTCATGCTACTAACTGAGTTTTGATTTTCAAGTTATAGGATACACATTTTTTCTAGTTTTAAAATAAGCAATAAAAACATACTTAAGAACATTCTAGAAATTTAGGATCAAAACCGCATTAGCATTTAAATTACATTTTTATATTTTTCAACCAATCAGCTAAAAACATAGAATAGAACATTCTAGAAAATTAGGATTGGAAGTGAACTAAGAGAAAATATTTAGGCTCGAAAATAAAATAGTAAAATACAAATCTGATTGGTCAATAAATGTCTACGCGCCAAAATTTTAGGACGATTCTTTGATCCACCTGTTGGATATTAATAACACAGAGTTAGGGAGCCAGACACACAAGACACAAGCTTACACACAAACGAAGACACAGATGAAGACAAGCCACTAAGCCAGTAAAGCAGTAGCCGATACATTCCTACAAATTCCTTTCCCTCCTCAACTAAAGTTCATGACTCTTTTCAAATGGCCGAGAATTATATTCAAAAGAAAAACCCGACAACCTTCTTTCATCAACGCGACACGCTGTCGCCACAGTCATAAAACCCGCTATAAACTTAATGTAAGTAAGAACGACTTATTTACGGATTTCGTTAACATGAACACATACACAACTTTAAACAAATTTATTCTCTTCTTGTCAAACTTTATTTTCCAAAAGGCCATTTACACATCATGTATTTTTTTTTGTTTTCATATTCTGTTATATGCTTATTAAATTGTTGGTTGTTTAAAGTTCGTTGTGTTCTATTCCATTTTTTTTGCGCGATTGTAAAGTTTTGTGTTGTATTTGTGGTGGGAATAATTTAGAGAGCAATACCTGTAAAGTACGGACGCACATCTACTGAAATAACCAAATTACATACCCCCCAACAAAGTTTGTTCTCCACTGTGACAATATTATAAGGCATACGGTTTTACATTTCATATGATAGATATTTTGAAAATAATGTCTGGTATTAAAAAAAAAAATTACTCCGGAGTTAATGAATTTAAACAGTATTTTAATCAGTTAAAATATGATCCATGAATATCTCAGCATTTCTTTCATCACTTAACAAGGTTTTTATGCCTGTACAATAAATCTCTAAGGGTTTTGATGTCCAAAAGTCTTTAAATGCAATAACTACATCTTCTTAGGAACGAAAGGTTTTGGATGTCAAAAAGCCAAGATGCTTGAAAAATTGGTAGTTGGACATAAGGAGAATAAAATGAATGTAGCTTATTCATATTCCAAGTCAGTGAGCTTCTGCAGTCTCGTCCTGGCAATATGTAGCCAAGCATTGTTATGGAGCAAAATTATTATCAAGCTTGAACTCCTACCCACCAAAAAAAACAACAACAAAGTAACCGCACCATTTTTCTGTTCATGTTCATGATTAGGGGCATATAAGCTTCAAAATAAAATTCTGAAAGAAGTGGCTGAAAATTTAACAACGACGAAGCCTTAATTATGGGGCATGGGGATTTTTAATACAACTACTATGACAATGATATGTTAGAACAGAATTTAAATATTTTAATGAATAATTAGAGAGTATTTTCCGAACAACCAAATAACATTTAAATATGTGATGTGCTGTTTAAATTCTGATTTGAACCATTTTTTTAGTAACTATAAAGAATTATTCGTATTTGATATGATCGTGTGCAAAAAACAAACTAAACAAAAATCCTCGTAAAAAGCAATTAGATAAATATATAAATATAAACATATATCAACATGATTTTTTTAACTCTTACCAATAGATGGTTTAACCTGCCATTAAAATCAAACAATGAATCAGACATATTAAATAGGTGGTGAAGTGTTTCGACTGAAAAGCTTTGATATAAATTACAAAACCGATGATATTTGTTGGAATAATCCTACAAAAGACTCTTGATTTAACTGTTTGTATCAGTTAGATATCATTTATTGTCATATCTAATTTTTTAAAAAAAAAATCTTTATACCACATCCTGTATTCTTATGTTGTTGTTGGTAGTTGATTTTACGGGATGTCAATTGTTTTACGCTTTAAATAATCACTTGGGTTGAAGTATCTAATGATAATAACAATTTGTAAACCATTATAGCTTCAAATAACTATACTGAATACAAATAATTTTCATACAGTTATAGATTTCAAATAGATACCAATCATCATCATCATCATGTCATGCTGGTAGCAGGGATATCCCTGACCCTCTCTCGCCACTTTTCCCTATCGTTCATTGCCTCTGGCAGGTCTTCTGGACAACATCCTGTATCCTCACATAGTTGCTGAATGTATGTTCGTGCTAGTCGTCCTGCTTTTGCATGGCCATGTGTGGGGGCCCATAAGAGTACATCACTTATGAGTTCGTCCCTGCTTCTCCAGCAGTGTCCTGCGTGTCTGGTTCGTCTAACTTGAATAGTTTTCGTGATAGGAGGCAGGTGGCCGTACAGTTGGTGTCTTGTGGGATGTTGCCGCCAGGACTTGTTCAATATTGCTCGCAGCATACCAATAATGAAACCAAACCAAACCAAACCATCCTTCCTAAATAGAAACATAAATATAAAAACTGCACTTTCGATGCAAACTGAACAATACAAAAAGAGTATAAAACTTGACACTACGGGGAGGAGAAGGTGATCCATTGGGAATTGTGCAAGAAATCTCAATTTGACCATATCAAAAACTAATATATGCACAAACCCAGAATCCCTCCAAGAAGATGAGATGCGCAGAATTTTTTATGAGATACAAACAGATCATCTAATTGCAGCAAGGCGACCAGACCTTGTGATAATCAACAAAAACAGGGAACCTGTCAAATAGTGCACTTTCTGTTTCTGGCTTACGACTGGGTAAAACTGAAAGAAAGCGAAAAAAGAAATAAATACCTAGACCTTGCTAGAGAACTGAAAAAAAACTATAGAACATTCCTCAAAATGTCACTAAAAAGAATACCAAACTGGACAACGTCAGGCCATGATGGAATACATGGTTTCTGGTTCAAGAAATTCACCTCCATTCATGGCAGACTAATACTAGAAACGAACACATGCTTACAAGGAGCACATATACCAGACTGGATGTCCAAAGGAAAGACTATATTGATCCAAAACGACCCAAGCAAAGGAACTGCTCCAAACAATTACAGACCGATAACTTGTCTACCAATGATGTGGAAAATACTAACAGCACAAATAAGGGAAAAGATTTTCTACTCACTAACAAACGGCGGATTGTTCCCTGGCGAACAGAAAGGATGCGGCAAAGGATCCAGAGACACAGCAGAATTACTTTACATAGATCAACACATCCTAAATGAGAGCAAGACCAAACGGAAATATCTAGCTATGACCTGGATTGACTACATAAGAAATATGATATGGTCCCACAAAGCTGGATAATAAACTGTCTCAAAATGTACAAAATATCATATGAAATCATAAACTTTATCGAAAAAACCATGAAGACCAGGAGAATTGAGCTGACAGCAGGAGGAAGAAGCTTAGGTGAAATAAAGACCCAAAGAGGTATTTTCCAAGGAGATGCGCTATCACCCATACCATTCATAGTAGCCATGATTCCACTTAACCTCATACTCAAAAAATACACAGCCGTATATAAACTTAGTAGATCGCAAGAAAAGATCAATCACCTAATGTACATGGATGACATTAAACTATTTGCTAAAAATCAAAAAGAACTGGAAACTCTCATACACGCCGGCATTGAAATTTGCCTTGCTAATCATGAAAAGTAGCAAACGACATATGACTGACGGAATGGAACTACCAAATCAGGTCAAATTTAGAACGCTCGGAGAAAATGAAACCTACAAATACTTGGGTATCTTGGAGGCTGACACAATCAAACAAGTGGAAACGAAAGGCAAAATTCAAAAAGAATATATCAAGAGAACTAGAAAACTACTCGAGACAAAACTCTCAAGCAGAAATCTCATCAAAGGAATAAATGATTGGGCTGTGCCCCTCGTTAAATATTCGGGACCCTTTCTCTTGTGTACTAGAGATGAACTTAAAGAAATGGATTAAAGAACAATAAAACTAATGACCATCCATAAGGCATTACATCCCAGAGACGACGTTGACAGAATATATGTATCTAAAAAAGAGGGAGGAAGAGGACTTACCAGCATCGAAGACAGCGTTGATTCATCGATACAACGGCTCGAATACTACATAGAAAAACACGAACGAGGACAGTTTACAGCCATCAGAAACGATACCGACCACACGACAGACGACACAATGACACTAACTACGAAACAAAAATTGGAAAATAAACCAACTCTATGGCTGCTTTAAACGACTAATAATCACCATCTAACACGAGAAAGCCTGGACCTGGTTAAGGAAAGGAAACCTTAAGAGAGAAACGGAATCTCTCCAAATAGCAGCACAGGATAACGCCATAAGAACCAATCATATTAAAGCTAGAATAGACAAGACTCAACAAAATAGCAAATGTAGTCTATGCGGTGACAGAGACGAAATGATCAATCACAATACACGAATGTAGAAAATTAGCACAGAAGGAGTATAAGACGAGACACGACTGGGTCGGCAAGGTGACCCACTGGGAAATGGGCAAGAAATTAAAATTTGACCACACCGACAAATGGTATATGCACAACCCAGCACCTGTCCTAGAAAATGACACACCTAAACTCCTATGGGACTTTCACATATACACGGATCACCTAATCTCGGCCAGAAGACCAGACGTTATAATAATAATAATAACAAAAAAAAAAGAGAACTTGCAAAATTGTCGACTTTGCTGTCCCGGCGGACCACAGAATAAAACTGAAAGAATATGAAATGAAGGATAAGTACCTAGACCTTGCTAGAGAATTGAAAAACGCTTTGGAACGTGAAAGTGACGATTGTACCAATTGTGATAGGTGCTTTAGGCACAATAACTAAAGGATTATTAAAAGGCCTTGAAGACTTGGAAGTTGGCGGACGGGTAGAGAGTATCCAAATGACAGCATTAGTGAGAATGGTCAGAATACTAAGAAGAGTCCTGGAGACTTGAGGAGACTTGCTGTCACTCAAACTCCAGTGAAAGACACTCAGCTAACGCTGATGTGAAAAACTCTAAAGGAATAAATAATGATAATTGGTAATGTTGAGTCATAGATGTATCTGTTAATCTCATAATAAACGAATGCAGCATACTAGCAAAAAAGTAGTACAAGACATGAATGAGTGGGAAAAGTGATTCACTGGGAATTGAGCAAGACATCAAAATATGCATAAACTACTAAATGGTATATGAACAAATCAGAATTCGTCTTAGAGAATGTGGAGCATAAAATTCTCAGGAATTTTAAGATAAAAATTGATCACCGAATCCCGGCCGAAAGACCGAATGTTATTAAAAGGAAAAAATAGCTTGCCATCAGATAGATTTTATAGCTCTGGTGAATTACTGATTGAAAATAAAATAAAATGAAATGATAGACAAATATTTGGATCTTTTCAAAGAGCATAAATTTAATGATGTTGGGTCCTTTAAAACGGTTGGTACGGAGAGGGGAGTAAATCAGAAATAGAATCGTGACCCTTTAGACCAAAGCACTCTTAAAATCAGCAAGAATAATCTGGAGAGTCATGGAATTTTCCTTCAACTAATACCCCAGTTAAAGTAGACAGCTACTCTGAAAAACACGTAAAGAGCGGTATGGTATATAGACAACCTAATGACACTCATAAACTCCAATGGGACTTTGATAAACAAACAGATCACCTTATCTCGGCCAGAAGACCAGACCTTATAATAATAAATTTTAAAAAAAAAGAGAACTTGCTAAATTGTGGACTTTGCAGTCTCGGCTGGCCTCAGAATAGAATTGAAAGAAAGTGAAAAAAGGATAAGTACCTGGACTATGCTAGGGAATTAGAAAAAAAAACCCCAAAACTATGGAACATGAAGGTGACAATTACACTGATCGTAATTGGTACTTTTGGTACATTCACCAAAGGATTATTAAAGGGACTGGAGGATTTAGAGGTAGGAGGACGAGTGGAGACCATCCAAATTACAACATTATTGAGAACGGCCAGAATACTGGAAGAGTCCTGGAAACTTGTGGAGACTTGCTGTCACTCAAACTCCGGTGAAAAACAATTAGTTAAAACTGATGTTAAAAATTCTCAAGGAATAATAATATCCGGACCCTTTCTCTAGTGGACCAGAGACGACACTAAACAAATGGACCAAAGGACAAGAAAACTAATGACAATGCATAAGGCATTACATCCCAGAGACGACGTGGACCGACTATATGTTTCAAGAAAAGAGGGAGGAAGAGGACTTACCAGCATCGAAGACAGCGTTGATTCATCGATACAACGGCTCGAATACTACATAGAAAAACACGAACGAGGACTGTTTACAGCCATCAGAAACGATACCGACCACACGACAGACGACACAATGAAACTAACTACGAAACAAAAATGGGAAGGAAAACAACTCTATGGGCAGTTTAAACGACTAACAAACAATATCTCACGATAAAAATGGACGTGGCTATGAAAATGAAACTTTAAGAGAGAAACAGAATCTCTCCTAATAGCAGCACAAGACAGCACCATAAGAACCAATCATATCAAAGCGAGAATAGATAAGACTCAACAAAATAGCAAATGCAGGCTATGTGGTGACAAAGATGAAACCATCAATCATATAATAAGCGAATGCAGCAAATTAGAACAGAGGAAGTATAAGGTGAGACACGACTGGGTCGGCAAGGTGATTCACTGGGAAATGTGTAAGAAATTTAAATTCGACCATACTAACAAATGGTATATGCACAACCCAGCACCTGTCCTAGAAAATGCCACGCATAAACTCCAATGGGACTTTAACATACAAACGGATAACCTAATATCGACCAGAAGACCAGACTTAATAATAATCAACAAAAAAAAAGAGAACTTGCAAAATTGTAGACTTTGCTGTCCCGGCTAACCACACAATAAAACTGAAAGAATGTGAAAAGAAGGATAAGTACCTCGACCTTGCTAGGGAATTGAAAAAGCTGTGGAACGTGAAAGTGACGATTGTACCAATTGGGATAGATACTTTAGGCACAATAACTAAAGGATTACAAAAGGGACTAGAGGACTTGGAAGTTGGCGGACGAGTGGAGACCATCCAAACGACAACATTATTGAGAACGGTCAGAATACTAAGAAGAGTCCTGGAGACTTGAGGAGACTTGCTATCACTCAGACTCCAGTGAAAAACCATCGGCTAACGCTGATGTGAAAAGCTCTAATGAGTGAATAATAATAATAATAATAATAATTATAATAATAATAATAATAATAATAATAATAATGATGATGGTGATGATCCTCTTAGAAACTTTTATAATCATATACAACTTTCTATTAATGCTTACATATTATACCCGAGATAAAAGGAGATACCTAAATTTGAAATAATTTTCGAACACTCAAATTATCCAATTTCAGGTCATAATCGAAGGTAAGAGGATCGAATAAACAATACCTTGAAAATGGAGAAAAGAAGCTAAAACTCCGATTAAGATTTTAAGAATAACAATCTTTCTGGTGGATCTAAACTAGAAAAAATATGTGACACTAAAAATTGATTTGCTGGATATTATTTGTCGTAATCTCCAAGAAAAAAAGTGAAAGAAGGGAAAATAGAAAAAATTGAAAACAGAAAAAATGTAAAATGGACTCATGGAAAAGATTTTGTCGAAAAATTAATAAGTATGTTAGAAGAAACTGCGGCTAAAATTATATATATATATATATATATATATATATATATATATATATATATATATCAAGGGCGTACTACATATGTTAATCTATTGATTGATTTCTTCTTTCTCCTTTTGAATCGAAATCCGAAATTAATTGAACACTTAATTAGAACGACACGCAAAAGAATAAGAATTGGTACCGTAAAGATTACTGGAATTCTCAAAAGACCCCCCTTCATGTCAAACCGAAAAAAATTCAAGACAATAAGCAACATCGATTAATGACCAGACACGAACAAACAAAATCTAAAAAGAAAAAAGAAAACAAAAAAAAAAAGAAAAAAATTATTTACCAAATTGACTAGACTTTTAATTTCTTATCACAAACTCTTTAATTATGTTGTCTTTCTCTTTAATTAGTCCTCTAATTAGACGGCAGATATAAAAAAAATACTTTCTTTGTCCCGGGTCGAAGAGGTTTTAATTAAACCGGCAAAAGAACAAGGAAGGTATCGAAAAATGAAGTAATTTATACCCGAAACACTCCTTAGCATAAAACCCACATATTTCCGTCTCAGGGACCTTTTTAAGGTGAAATAATATTTTCAAATGTACTGATTTTACAAACACATTATTTATCTAGCCATTTTATGGGCATGTATGATACGTATTTGCATTTTTATTATCAATTAACTGTTCATTTAGAAGCTTCGCATACATAATGTAAAAACTTATGTAATCCTCGACATCTGCAAGTTTTTGATTATCCCAGATCTTTAGAAAGTTTACGAACGCGGATGATCGAGTATTCCTCTGTATTTTAAAGCATCGTAATCTACCGATGACGCCAGTCGAGTTTTGAACTTGATTACGTAGAACTAATAAACACCATAATGGTTTAAGAGTAAACCAATCTTAAGAAATACCCTGAGATACTGATTAATCTAAACCTGAATTTTATGAACAGCTTCAGTGGCTATGAGGTCGAGTTTAAAATACAGCCTTCAAATGGCCAAAATCTCTCAACTTATATCCGCCATTACATCTGAAACCTAAGGTACAGCTGTTTAAAAATAAACGTTATTCTCGTTGTTGCGTTTAGAACGGTCCCTAAAGGCTTGGAAAAGATACAAGAAGAAAAAGAAATTTGACTGTCTTTTTGATTTCTTTCATTTTCACTCAGGGATCCGCTGGAACAGCAAGACATACAAATACTTGGACCTTGCTAGAAAGCTGAAATAGATGTGGAACATGAAAATGACGGTAATACCAATTAAAATTAGTGTACTTGGAACGGTTCCCAAGGAATAGGAAAAAAGACCAAAGGAATCGGAAATGGGAGGCAGAACCGAGACTACACAGACCACAGTATTTTAGAGATCTACCAGAATACTGAAAAGAGTTCAAGAGACCTTAGGAGGCTTGCCGTCTCTAGGTCCCCACTGAATGACCACGAGTTAAAACTGGTGTGAAAAACGTATAATAATAATAATAATAATAATAATACCAAATAACATCAGCTCAAACAAACCCAAAAATATGTACATGGATGATATAAAGATATTTCCAAAAAATAAAAAAAAGAAATTAAGACTTGGATACAAATAATAAGAACATGCAGCCAATTTATTGGAATGGAAATTAGCATTGATTAATGTGCCATGCACAGTAAAAGACCGTCAGCTAAAACTGATGTGAAAAACTCTCGAGTAAACAGTAATAATAGTAGTAGACCTACTGTAGTCATTACATATGAACATGAACTAAGCTTTAGATTAAAGTTTGTGAGTCGGTATATTTGCATTTTTGCGTATGTTCTTACGATTCAGTAGTGTGCAAGTAACTAGAAGTTGAGATAGTTTAATCCTCCAAATAATCCATAAAGTCATGATTTAATAATTTTTTTTACCGGACACCTCCCGCAGGTTGCCTGGGAAACCATAGATCTAAAAAATGAACGACGGACAATTTAGTTTGATGTTGGCAATTTGAAATAATCCTTTTTCATTTGAGAAATGCAATATGGAGGAAGACAATAAAAAGCTCGCAGGGATTGTTCAAACCTCATTTGTTTTTTACAAAAAAATTGACATTTTTTAAAAAAAAGAATTGAGCACTTACAGGCTAATTTAGATTCATTATCGGTGAATTAAGCATTTGACACTATTGACCTTTTTTAATTTGCATAACTTTCAATATTATTTCACTATTATTGCCGACTTGATGGCCATTAATGCAAAAGTACTGGTTAAATGTTATTGATTACCTGCTAGTTTTTGCCTCGAGTGAAATTTGACTTGAATTTTTTTTTATTATACCTCATATTTCCAATATTTACAAGGCGAGGCTTTTTTTAGATTATACATTTTGATTTTGCGACCTTTTTGTCTTGTTTGAATTCTGAGAAGAATCACTTTAATTATGCATACATTTTGGTAATATTCTTTTCAGATTTGTCATTTCAACGCATTCCACGCGAAATATTCTTTATTTTGATTAAATTTTCGACAGGTTTGAAATTCTCTTAAACACGTTTCGTTATAAACCACAAAAAGGTTATATCTAACGTTTTTAAAAGTAATTTATTGTCATCTTGAAAGATTTCTTTAATTTGGTTCAATTTTAAATAAAAATGATTTGCAATATTCTCTCCGCGCGCTTTTTACCTTCGTTAGTCATTTAAAAGAGTTATAATCAAAATGATTTTTTTCTTTAAACTTTTGTAAAAGTTTTCTATTTTACAATTTTACAAAGATCACTTATAAATTTCTCCTTATTTCTCCAAAACGTATTGTTCGTCTTAAATCTATGGTTTGTGAGATGGGAGGTAAATGGCTGTACAGCTGTTGCTTTTTTTTGGTGCAAGCAGGATTTATTTAAAACAGCTTGCAGCATTTTTGTGCACTTCTACTCAAGCTTTTTTCTGTGTGTTTCGTTAAAGTCCTAGTTGTCCATCCATACAGTAGTATCGTCACTGCCACAACTTAGAGGAAATCCTGGCTTAATTCATCAGATAGATTAGATTTCCATATTATTGTTAACCTGTCAATAGCAGTTCATGCGTTACCAATGCGAATGTTGACATTACGTTCAGTAGATGAGATATTGCTACCGAAGTATATGAAGCTGGCTACTGATTTCAGAGGTCATTCAATAGACATATATGTCAGCTTTGTGCGGATACTGGTTGCAGTTTTGAGGACTTGCCAGGAGCTATAGCAAAAAAGGATGGATGGAGAGAGAGAGAGAGAGAGAGAGAGAGAGAAAGAGAGAGAGAGAGAGGAGGGGTAATCCGTGGTATTAGTATGACATGATGATGATGATGATGATGCTTTAATTTTTTTTTTTTTAAATGAAGAGATAGATATTCAGTATTTAGTATTTTTGCTTAAGCATTCTGTTAAATTTAGTTTTTAGACCATCACAAATTCATGATATAGCGAAATTTTTTTTTAATTCATTTATTTATTTGTTCTTTTGTTTTTGTATATTTCTATTGTGACACGTACGCACGGAAATTAAGAGTTAAATTGTAAAAATTAGTAAAGACAATACGGGGATAGTAGCTGTAAACTATAATAGTGGTAGGAGGTTGCAGAATCAGCAACCCTTGGAATTGAAAAGGAACCCCTTTTTTTCTAAGGAACGCGACGCAGAAACGCGGCAGATTTACAAAGAAAAAGACCGTTGGAGTTACAAGCACGTCGAGGTAGTACGGAAGAAATCGGAAGCTCTCAAAGCGAAATAAAAATCCCGAAAGGAACTATACTGATATAACCGAATTAAGTAAGATAGAAACATTTTTTTTTCCATCGTGGCAAAAAATAATTATATCGCTAACTATCCAAAAAGTTAGGGCTCACATTTATATATTTCTTTTTCCTATGTCTGATGTTAAAGAAATCTTTTTGAATCATTTTGAGTTCGTCGTTATTATCAAATCATTTCTGCTGATAATTTTCATACTATATTTCTGTGGATTGATCCTTATAGTTGATCGCTATTATATTTTGTTGATACCTGAGAATCACCCCTTGACATAACCTTGGTATATTAAAAGACGAAATGTGAATTTAATTATAATGTTATGAGATGATGTATTTATAATTCAAGAATATCAACCGAATATCATGATTAACATACGAAGCTTTGTCACCAAATCGAAACACTATTGATCTATCTGTTGTATATTGACCTTCGACCCGGCCAAACATGCCATTCCAATGACAGCGGAAGTGACACATTCCGATGGCAGTTATGGGAAGAAATCGCGTAGGCGGGCTTGGCTGACAATATGGGACAAGGTAAAATCCCATGGTACAGTCATAGACTGATGCACTGGAAGAGAGTGACCCGTGAAGTGCATGACAGTTATTTCCGCTTGATGACGATCAAACATGCCATTCCAAAGATACTGAGTGGGCGATTGAACTATTATATAACTCGGTGAAAACAGGAAGTCAGTTAGTTTGGAGACCAGACCCGTTGGTGACAAGATGTGGTAGAGAAAGTCAGCACTCAGCAGAAAGCTGGGCCCCCGGGCCTCCGGTTGAGCATCAGGAGAACGAGAAAGACACAACACTGATGGCCATAAGAGTGGGGATCAATATACTGCAGTTCTGCTCGGTCTTCAACTCCCTCTCACACACAAACCTTTTCAATAAAGTGAGAGGTATATTTTCCAAAAGACTGTGTCGCTCGTCTTCATTATTGCGTCGTCTTCATTGTGTCGTTGTGTTCTGCATGAATCTTCATATGAGTATACAACATCTATCTATCTCAGTTTATTTAGTTCTGGGTGGAATCCCGGTGACGTAATTGCTGATGTATTCAACTGCGATATAATATTAACTGAGTTCGAACATCTATCGAGTTCTTACATTTACTTTCGAACTAATAGCCTTGAAAAAGGTATTAAACCTCTTATCCCCCAAGCTATGGGTTAAATAGTATCCCTATTATTATTCTAAAAGGATAGTTTTGGTATTAAATAACCCAGAAAGGTTGATATGCCATTAACAAAGAAACGTCATTCATCTCTATGGATACTTTCATAATCAATTTTTTCGTCTAATCTAGTCGAATCTACTCTATTTTGTTTATTAGAAATACCAACAAGAATAAAAAAAAAAAAAAACAATGTTGCAGGTAGTCCGTGACCATAAAATTTTAGATAAGGCATCATAAATGTATTTGTATTTTCATCCAAATACCAATTAATTTTTGCCCCTTGCTGAAGTGTTAGCCCATTTCGTCAGTGATCACCATACTCTGCTTTACCTTATATAAGTGTTGACTTTCATCATTAACCAGCCGCCAGCATTTGAAATACAAGAAAACCATTGCCTTTTTGTTACGTTCCGCTCTCTGGTCAAACAAACTACAACACGGAATTTATATATAACAATATATATTTATTTTCTCCAGGGACGCTTGTGTGAAGTAGGAGCAGTCAGGAGAGGAATTAGAATCGTTTGTCTATGAGGCTTGAACTCTTCGATGTAAGTAGACGATGGCCGAGACAACGCACACAGAGTGACGACGAGGTCAGCTTTGTGAACAGCGAGATCCTTTTCACTCGCTTCTGTTCAATTCGTCGGCCTTATATTACCTTCAAACTCCCACGCGGTGATATGGACACGCCTCCACGCCTCCACAATTTCTTCCGATATCTGGCGATCGGGATGTGTCACTTCCGCTATCTTTGGAACGGCCTGTGTGATCGTCATCGAGCGGAAATAACTGTCAGTCAGTTCACAGGTCACTCTCTTCCGGTGCATCACTCTGAGTGGGACCTTCACCTTGTCCCATATTATCAGCCGAGCACACCTGCCCGATTTCTTTCGATTATTGGCCGTTGAGATGTGTCACTTCCGCTATCTTCGGAATGGCAGGTGTGATCGTCATCGAGCGGAAATAACTATCATGCAGTTCATGGGTCACTATCTTCCGGTGCATCACTTTTTTTTACGGCATAGTGAGAATTTTTACCTTGTCTCATATTGTGTGCCAAGCTGTATTTTACATTTTTCTTTTCCTTTTCTGTTCATTTGTCCGAAAGATCTTTAAGGGTTCGAAACAGGATGCACTCCCACTCTGCCTTTGCCAACATTACGGCTAGTGTTTTCCCCTAGCTTCTAAATATCCTCGGATGCCTTTCTTCAACGAATCTCTCATACTATCTTCTGCAATTTACAAGTTGCAGGCAACCGTGTCGATTCTTGTATCACATATTTACAAACTACCTAAGTCTGTGTTTATTCTTGTAGCCATTGTCACTTAATTCGGAGCGTTTGGTGTCTTCTCCTTCGTGTCTTCTGAAGGAATTACATCAATAACACCTAAGCTTAAGCTGCCCTGCTTTAATAGTATTAGGTATTGAGAAGGTAAACTTGAACTTGGGCTTTATCATATTTCTTGTAGCTGGATTCTGTCTACAAAATTTTGTCTACGAAATAAAAATATGTTTTTAATTTCGTTGTTCGGTTGGTTGGTTGGTTTATTGGGTTTTATGGAATATCAACCTTTGTAAGTTATTTAACGCCAAATCCATTTTTATGTAAATAATCTGTTCTATTTAAAACAATTCAGTTTAGCATGAGCACACAGTTTAATGATCAAAAACATTTCTATTTCAAACTATTCAAGCAGTTATATGTAACAATTCAGTTAAGTGTAAATACATTTTTAATGTCGAAAAACAATTCTATTTCAAATAATTCAGTTAAGCATAAGCACGAAGTTTAAATGTAAGTACGGTTTAATTGTCAAAAACATTTCTTTTTCAAGCTATTCAGTTTATTCAATCAATTCAGTTTAGCATAAGTATGCTGTTAGTTCTATTTAACCCATAGATAGGGCCCTATCAGGTGCTACCACTCCGGGCCAAAGTGGAACTGGGAGCAATGGCAATGAAGAGGTACTCCGCATTCCCCAATGCTCCAACACTGTTGGAACCTCACCATCAGATTGTTTAGTGTCATATATCCAGGACACTCATTAAAGGGGAGTGTTACCCCTCTGCAGAGATGCAGTCAGTGTATTCAACAGCCCCAGCCGACAGGGCAATTTTAATTTCGGATATTTAAGAGAACGAAATGAAATGATTTATTTTTCTCTTATTATTTATAAAATCTAAGTCTTATCAATCTCATCTTAATTTCAGTTGATTTTCCTGGCAACCATCATTCCTCCCGCATTACTAAACAGCAAATCTTGATAAAAGAATAATACCTCGGTGAGATTCAAACTCACATCTCTTTACCTAAAAATGTTGTCTACGAGTCTAAATTTCGGAGATGAAGCGTGATTATTTTTCTCATTTAGAATATTCGCACTATTGTTTTCAACAGTTAATCAACTTCGCCATGTGCCCAGCGGAACACATGCCGCAGTGGATAAGTCGTTTGGTTAAAAATACTTCTGAGTGAAATCGTCTAGCGTTAGGTTCAATTCCAACTACAGATGAGAATAATTAGGAATACTGGTTAATGGAATTAGAAAACTCCAACTCCGTGGTTTTAATAAAGGGTTCAGTTCGAGGGTTTGTGTAGGCTCTTGAATTCGACTTGAAACAACTGCCGAAGGACATTCGCAAAAACCTCGTGTATATAATGATGAAAAAAAGTGTTCGAATATTCTAAGTGAGAAAAAAAGTTGTCAATGAGGTGTGTTCCAAAATCATCGAATCAAGCTGTTTTTACCATGATAGAAATTAACAATGAAGTAGACGTTGATTAAACACGGGTTACATCCCTTGGCATTCAACATACTTATTCCAGAGAGTTCTCCGTTGGTAGAATCACTTCTGAAACTTGTTATTGTTATAATGTGAAGTTGTGTCGTTATAATTATTTTGATATATACCATGTATTCAATTATTACACAGACGATAAATTTTTAGCTTAAGAAAGAAGAAAAAGTTGGACGAAGCTTAATCTGGTTTATGCAGAGGTTGTTGCACTTACAGAAACAATAAAGATATTAGCTTCATAGTAGATTTTAAGATTGGCACAGAGTTCCTCAAGACAAAATAATTCTTTCCATATAAATTGCTCCTTTGCGCACCCGTCTCGATTCATATTTGAAATTCTAAGATTTAAAAAAAGAAATACTGATGAAAGTAACAGTCTTGATGATATTTTCATATTTGCTCTATAGTTTAAGCTCGAAATCTAGAAATGTTCAGGCGAAATAAGGTCTTCTCAAGTTGTGAATTCGGATTTTTAGGGGATTTGACCATTGAAGAAAAGATTCAACTCATTAAAGAAATTCGCTTCTTTATCGCTTCATCTGAGATAACTTAGCTATGCACCAACAATATAATTTCGAGTTTAGATTTTAAAATAAAAAAGAAACAATAAAAGAGTAACTTGTCTTTCTTGGATCTTGAAAATGGACAGAAGTATTGTTGATATAATGAGAACTTTAAAACCTCTCACTTTTTCTTTTACTCTCAAATATATATATATATATATATATATAGTCATCCACAGACAGATCTGTTTCGTTCTATCAGAACTCATCAGTGTGGCTAGACAGTAGCTACCCATAGCTGGGATCGAAACCCAGCTGAAGCTTCTAACCGTTCAGCCACGAGTAGCCATTAGCTGCGAAGTAAATTTTAAACGGTTATGAATCACAATTACTATCGTTTACATACATCCGTTCAACGGCTGCCGAGACCTCAATTAAAATACGAAGAGGCTTGCAATGAACGCTAATGGCAACACGATTACTTCTTCGCCAGAGAACTCAACCTTATGGGGGTAGGGGAGTATATATATATATATCTCTCTCTCTCTCTATATATATATATATATATACACACACACACACACACACAATCACACTTCAAACTCAAACATATTTGCAGGTGTTTTAATGAACGAAGGATTGACATTCAAAGTTTTGTGTATGTGTGTATGTATGTATGTGTGTGTATATATATACATGTGGGCACTCGAGGTGTAATGGTTTATCAGGGTTTCTCCGTGGTGTAATGGTTAAAACGATGGACTGCGGAATCGTAGTAAAGGAGTTCGTACTCCAATCGTGCTATTACGTTCACTTTCGGGCAAATACCCTTGGGAAAGGTATGGAACCCCTTATCCTCCCAGCTATGGGTTACATAATACCACTACTGTTCTTCTAGGAGAATAGCTTTGGCATTAAATAACCTACAAAAAGTTGATATGCCATAGAAAAACAGAGAAACCAAACCAAAACAATGGTTTATTGTTGTAAGAAATGAACTGGGTCACACGAGTTCAAATCCTGGACGAGGCAATTTTCATTTTACATAGCGCTGAAACACTTGCAAAAGGTATGTAGCCAACTATTTTCCCTTCAGGAATTGGAAATAGTAGGTCAGACTGGCTCTTTAACTTTGGTATGGAAACCGGTCTAGGAGAAGGAAAACTCTAAATTTAAATTTAAACCTATTAAACTCTACTTAAAGTGCCGCATTTCGCTCGAATGGTGGGGTTCGTAAATGTATACGCACAGACACACCTGCACACACACACACACAGACACACACACACACACACACACACGCATATATATTTATAAAAGATGAAAAGTAATAAGGCAAATCTGGATATCATTCATTATATAATGATTATTATTAGTCAAAAATTCTTTTGAAGATAAACAATTCTTATGAAAGATATGAACAAATTGGTATATATATATAGTAAATTGTTAATATCTTTTTATCTTTGTTCATATTGTAATTCTAATAACACACTCAAAGAGTGCGCAGTGTCACCTGGTCAGTGATGTTCTTGGGGTCCTTGCAAATTTCGGGTTTTCAAAAAGCATACTTGCTCTCCCGAGCAACCCTACAGAAACTATTATTCCAGCAGGCGATCCTTCAGTAAAAAGTTCACCAAGTATGCAATACCGCACAGTACACACCTGAAAAAAATCAAAATTTTATCATCAAATACCTCAAAATTCGTTTGTCTCTGTTGTGCTCCGTGGATTTGATCTTTTAATCCATAACTATCTCGACGCTTTTTCGGCTGATTCTGAAATCGCTCGGATGGCCTTTCTCTTTTTTCTCCTATCATACCTAGTAGACTCAGAATTTTGTTTAAAGATCTTCCTGCGAAACCCCGGCGGCAAACTTTTATCGGATCACATGCTGTCCACTATTTGTAGGATTTGCATTGTTCTACAAGCTCCTGATACTTTTCAAGCTTTCTTTCGCTGACCACTTCGATGTTTTCCTCCCACGGGACTATCAGTTCTATCTGCACAACGTACTTTTTTCGGTCGACCAGAAAAAAAAATTATAGACGCAGAGTAGTTGTGATCTGCTCTGTAACTTTCAATCATTCCCGATATCAATTGTCAAGTGCCAGACTTGGGAGGTAGATAGCATGCAAGAGTTAATTTTACACGCCGATTGTGAGGGGCATTCGCTGCCTTTGACGAAGTAAATCGGTTTTACCTCCGGCTTGAAGTTTCTCGCGTGGATTGCAGCGTCTTCTGTATCGGCTACCGTCCTAAGTACCTGGTCATGTCTCCAACTGTGTGCCCGAGGGCAGACACTCATAATGTATCTTAGTGCACGTTTTCTGGCACAGAATAAATGCGATTGCATTCCGCTCTTCCCCCAAGTAAAGTTTGCTGGACTAGGTCATACGTAATACATGGATTGCTCTTGAAATTTTAACCGACTAGCGTCGGCGTGCTACATCTCTGACCAGCTTTTTTTTACTTCTAATAAAGTTCTCTCATCGCGTCCATGCACCTTGTCGGGATAGTCCCATCATCTTGCCTCTTCTTTCTTCCCCAACGCTAGCGCTGACCTCTTCCTGGATTAGATTCCGTTTCTGTTTCCTCTTGGCTTTGTGAATTTGGATACTAGGGAAGTAGCCCAAGCCAGCTCGACCTATTGTCACCGCCCCGACGAGAGCATTCAGCCTTAATTTATCCTCAGCCTTCACAAGTTCTTTCTTTGCACTCCATTTCCCTCCAGTCCGAACTTTGATGCCAGCTGCCGAAACTTTTGGATCTTTAGAGTTCCTATACAGCATTGCTTCTCTCGTTTGCGAGAAAAATTCCTCCACCGAGTCTTTAAATGGAGTTGCAGTGCATTTGAGGTGCCATATAACGCGGCACTACTCAATCCTCCAGGAAGCTCTAACAATCTTCGGAGGTAGCTGTTAACTTTCCTTTCCATGGCTTCCACTATTGTCATTGGGGATACATAACAAAATTACAGCCACATAATCCTGGGAAGTACTGCGTACTGATATACCCACGCTTTGAAACGGTCCGAGAGACCTGATTTGCCCCTCCGGCCTGCCATAACTCCAGATTACCTACCGTGACTCGCATAGCATTAGTGTCTCTCAATTTACTGTTGAAAATCTTTCCTAGGTTCGTTACAGGACACTCCGACAAGGTGGGTATCGTTGTTCCTAATAGTCAAAAACGGAAGTTATCCGCCGTTTTCCTTTTCTTCACGACGGACGACCTTAATTTAGCTGACTTGAACTTCATCCCCGCCAACGCAATCAGTTTTTCAAGGCTTCGTTGGATTCACCTGCTACGCATAACCGATGTAGTTGTGACAGTCAGGTCGTCCATATATGCTCTGATCGGAGGCTGGCACCCTCCTGTCTTCATCATTTCAGCCGATTTCACAATCATATTTATAGCCAGGGTGAAGAGGGTAGCAAAGAGCGTACAGCCAGTAATGATACCCCTCTCGAGTCTATGCCAGTCGGAAGTTATTATCCTGGAGGAGATTCTCATCTGAAAGTTATCATAATAGCCCAAGATACATATCCTAGTTTTGCCAGGCACATGGTATCTCTTTAGGGCTTCCTCTACCAATTTATGCAAGATGAAACCGTATGCTTTCGCGAAGTCCAACCACAATACGGCGAAGTCACGCCTACTTTCTCTGGCTTCCCTTAATATCTGGGTAACGACTCTTGTATGTTCGAGACATCCCGATAAACCTGGAATCCCGCCCTTCTGTACTGAAGTGTCAATGTAATTATTCTTCAACATAATTTTTTTCGGTCGCCGCGATAAAATGCCAAAAAATATTTTACTCTCGGTACACAACAAAAATACTTCCAAGTTGATCTATATCTCTGGAGTTTTCTTCTTCGGGATCCGCATACCCTCTGTAAATATCCACTGGTCTTTAGAATCTTCCAAAGAAGCCGGAGGAGACTCAGAAAGTGTTTATAAATGCCGTATGGAACTCCGCTAGGGTCTGGAGCTGATACTGATCCAGCTACCTTCACTACTTCTCTCACTTCCTTCCAGCTTGGTTCATCTAAGTCAAATTCAGTCGTTGGATGTTTTGGCCTTATGACGGCTTTTTCTTTCCGACGCCTGCTCTGCCACTCAGCTCTCCGAATGGATCTTAGCTTCGTCCTCAAGATATCTTTGAGCTCTGTTAATGGCTGAGTTTCTTCCTTTATTGCCTGTGTGTACTTTTTCGCGAGTGCCCTTAATTTTCCTCTTAGGTCCAGAATCTTCTTTGCCTATTCTCACTGTAGGTTTTTTCTTTCTCATCTTTACGTAGGCCAAATCTTTCCTTGGCATAACTAACAATAATTGTTGATAGTATGTTTAACCCTCTCTCAGCGTTGCCTTTTGATGTAGTCCGGATTATTTCGCTTACGTTTTCGTCAAACTGATGCCACTCACTTTTGCATTTTGCTGAAGGCCACTTGATCTACTTATAGTTTACTCTAAATGCGGTTGTTTGGTCAATTGCGTGGAGATACTGGGCACTGGGGTGTGAATGCTGGCCGTGTTCCTCCTTCGTCTCGCCAGGGAGTAAACCTGTGCGTAGCGTATAACCTCTCTCATCCACACATTTAATCCTTGCCTGGATGTATATATATATATATATATAGAGAGAGAGAGAGAGAGAGAGAGAGTGAGAGTGGCTTATAGGTATGAACAGGTTGAACAAGATAGATTTATTATTGGGACTTACTAAGATACAGAGACACACGCACTCATTCTCACTATATATATATATATATATATATATATATATATATATATAAAGAGACTGAGATGACTCTACATATTTTAAGTAGGTACAGACAGGTATGGACGTGAAAAGACTGGAAATGTTTGATTGGTTAGTAGATAGACAAACACATGTATTGTTATGCTCACACATGCACACAAGGATAATTAAACAATGAATAACATTACGTATATATATATATATATATATATATATATATATTAGCAGTATTTCTTATTAATACATACTTTATTGAACATAATAGACATTTTCTCTACATATTTTTTGTTAATCCGTTCGAATTGCCATATTGATCCTTTGATATTCGGCGAGAATTGGTTGATAAATCTTACATAATTAGTTATTTCCCAAGTACTTTCTGCCCGACTTTGGGCGATCATCAGGGGAGGATGTATTAGAAAAGAGATGTAACTTTTGTATGTACATTACTGCTTTGTAAGAAGAGCATTTGTACTGTTATATTGTGAAGCGTTTACTTTTCGAATTTGTTTCTATAGAGTCAGTAGCTAAAGACATTTAAATACATTAGCACTGGTTTCAAAATTAATTCTATTAAATTTGGGTTGCATGTTCCTAATATATACTGCCTCGAAAATCTACAGTTTCTTCTTTTTATTTTGATGTTGTAATATTTTTGTTTTTTCGGTAAGAACTTTCCGTAATTCTGTTGTTGAGTATGAACGTTTTTTTTAAGTACTGTGCTATAGAACATGTATCAGAAAGGTGCATTGTAAGTCTTCTCGACAGGGTAGTTGAGGTTAAAACAACATATATATTGTTATTTTCAGAGATACACTCTCCTAAAGGACATTCAAATTGATATATAATGTTGGTTTTTTGTAAAACACCAATTGAGGTAGAGGAATTATTTTTAATGACTAAGTTGGAGGTTTTGAATTTATTATAGTATATAATAAGTTTTATTTTATATTAGGAACAGTGGAGAGTATGTTTCTATGAATAAATCTTTTTAATATTTTTTCATCTGATCTATAATTTTGGTAGTGCATTTGGTTACGGTAAAAATGTTTGATATATGTTTGTTGACCGGGTGGAGTAGTACAGTGTTTATTTTGTTGGTTAACATTTTTAATCATATGTTTAATTTGTTCATCAACAATATAGTTTGGAAACCCATTATTAATAAGAGCCTCTTTTATGTTTTCTACCTCTTTTATTTAATATTGTTTTGGAGGAGATCAGTTTGGCACGGGATATTGGGTTATTAATTATTGCTTTTTTTATATCTGAAGGGCATTCACTTTTAAATTTGAGGGCACAGGAGTTATCATTAAAGATTTTTTTGTAAGTAGAGGTAGTGAAGTTATTATTATGGTTAGTATTAATGAGAACATCTAAAAAGGAAATTTGATGTTTTTGTTTTGTAAAAGTTAAGAACTTGATTTTTTTTGGAAGGTGTCATGTAGTATGTTGATTTCGTTAATGTTATTAGCAAGAATAAGGTTATCATCAATATATCTTAGGTATATTGGAGGTTTTTAATGCTATTAAAATTTTATTTTCGAGGTCGAACATGAAGAAATTACAGAAGATCGGGCCCAGGACAGAACTCATAGATACACCATCTGTCTGAACATAAATATTACCAAGACGGTGATGAAATGGAACTTCAGTAGTGCATGTTAGGAGTAGTTTCCGAAGTATATTAGGGATGATTTTAAGAGGAGGGAGAGATGCGTTATTATAAATATTATTTATGATAATTTCAACTGTTTCATTGACAGGTACATTTGTGAATAAATTTTCTACATCAAGTGAGGCTAATATACCATTATTTGGTTTAATTGTATGAAGAACTTGAATTAATTCATGCGTAAATTTCATGTTATATTTATGAGGTAAGTATGGTGAAATAAGCTGTCTTATTGTTTTTGTGAGTTTATAAATCGTTGTAGGTATTTGTGATATTATAGGGCGCCGAGGATAATTAGGTTTACGTATATTTACGGTTCCGTAAAGATAGCCGGGTTTATAATCTCCGATTATTTTGTGTAGTTTTGTGCTATTAAGTTTGGCATTATTAGCAGTGATTAGTTTATTAATTTTTGATTTTAGTTGGTTCATGGGATTCTTATTTAATTTTTGAACATTGTGTGGTTATTGAGAATATTTTGTAGGTTTGAATGGTAGTCTGTTTTATTGAGAACTACAAGTATATATATATATATATATATATATATATATATATATATATATATATATATATATATATATATCTTTAAAGAAAAAAACAAAGACCGGTTATTTTAGGATTATAAATTTATTTCCATCCTGTTTTTCGTTTCTGGTGTGAACCAAAAATACGAAGAAAAATATAACAGGACTTCTTCAGATCTAATGGATAAATAAAACATTTAAATTTTCCTGG
The DNA here is from genome assembly GCA_963585895.1 of Sepioteuthis lessoniana. NCBI lineage: Eukaryota > Metazoa > Mollusca > Cephalopoda > Myopsida > Loliginidae > Sepioteuthis > Sepioteuthis lessoniana. The sequence continues at coordinate 45,917,817 of OY757923.1, forward strand.
TAGAGAGCTCAATGTAATAGATTTTACAGAGCAATATTTTGGTTCACACCAGAAACGAAAAACAGGATGGAAATGAATTCATAATCCTAAAATAACCGGTCTTTGTTTTTTTTTCTTTAAAGAAATATTGCTCTGTAAAATCAATTACATTGAGCTCTCTACCAGGAAAATTTAAATGTTCAGCTCCTGAATGATTTTCTTGTCCTGAAGGAATTACTCCCAACTCTGGTTTAACTGGACCGAATAATACATATATATATATATATATATATATATATATATATATATATATATATATATATATATTTACTAATCTAATATCTACCAGTACTCACGGTATCGGAAAAAACAAAAAAACCACGGTCAGGAACAAGAGATAAAAGTACCTCGAATCACCGCCCAGAGGAAAAAGAAAAAAGTTTTGGGGGTAAAAAAGAAAGAAAAGGCCAACCTCGTACGACTCCTATATATATATATATGTTGCGAAAAAGGAGGTAAACGATTGAATAAAACTCTGATCAACAAATTTATATATTGAATGTCTTTATATTGAATGAAAAGGTTGCAGAAAAATACAAGTTACGGAGTCTTTTCTAGTAAGCGTACATATTCAAGACAAAAGGCAGATATTTTTAGTTGAGACATGTAAGATTTGTGATTATAACAGTACAGAAAACGTTTGCTTAGTCTAAAGGGGGCATATTTTGTGTGTAAAAAGTCTTTGCATAATTGTGACACTATAGAGAGAAAGAATGCATTTATTCTTTAACATACATACGGCTGCTGCTGTTATTTTTATAAGCAAGGTTTGGTTGTAATATCAGTAGTAATCGAAATTTATGTAGACATGTATTCGATTGATAAGCAATGTTTCAATAAAATGCATTTTTTGTAAGAAATGAATCTTAAATTTTCATTAAAAAGAAATAAATCGAAATGGTGTGTGAATATAACAATATTCATACGTACAGAAAAAAACAATTTCTTCGCTTATCTTTACGATTTAGGAAGGCTCAAAATTAGATTTAAAAAGATGTTGATTTATCTATTATTCTAATTGGCTAAAAATAGTATTTTTTTTAATATTCTTGGAAGAAAAAAAATTCTTTAATCACTTTGGGTTTTGATCATCCAAATATTTGGAGTAATGTGCCGATTGGTTAATGAATGGAAAAATACAGCTACAAAAATTACAGTTTACAGAGCTCAAAAATGAACCCTTTTTTTTCAATAGAAATCAGTAAAGTTATATATATATATATATATATATATATATATATATATATATATATAACTTTACTATATATATGTATATATATAAAGGAAGGGCATAAACATAATGAAACATAAACAAGAACAAAAAACCTCTCTCTCTCTCTTCCTATATATATATATCTAGAGAGAGAGAGAGAGAGAGAGAGAGAGAGAGAGAGAGAGAGAGAGAGAGAAAGAAAAAGAGAGAGAAATATACGCAAACCAAAAGATAAGCCAGTACTTGTTAAATCACGAGTCTCTCGCAGGTAAATAGTCACGATTTGGATGGCATGTGATCATTTTACAATAGTTATTTTTTGTCTTTATTAGAAAACCTCTCGAACAAACTGTTATAAAAACGTTTTCTTAATTTCTACAATATATCCGCATAATAGAAAAATGAGTCTTATTTTTCTATTATCTTATAAATTAATATTCTTCTACAGAAAATTGAACGGAGTTTTGTTTGTAAATATTTTTTAGTGTATGACACTTGAGAGATTTATCGGCTTCTGCCATCATATAGTATAATCGTTTTCTATCTTCAATTTGAATAAACTCATATAAACCTAATTGCTAATGTAATAATTATTTTAGCAATGAAAATAAATCGGTATATGTTTTCTTTAAATGTTAAGAAAAGTAACTTCTGTAGTATCATTTACGTCTTTCAGAAACAAATTACTGATTGATGTTTATCATCAGAAACGTCTTTACAAGGAAACTTCTGTTCCCCATGACGAACACAAATTTAAATGTAAATCATTCTCATTCGTCCAATTGGATATCCTTTAATCAAACCATTTAGCTGTCGATGCTCTTCTTAATTATCATATAGATATATATTTGAGGAGAGAGAAAGAGAGATAAAGAGAATGATAATGTAGAAAATAAAGCGAGATAGAGATAGAGAGTAAATCGAATATATGTATATATTAGGATGATATAGACCTAGAATAAACAGCGCTTTGTAACTGTCAGTTTCACGCCACTGCAGTCATGTCATCTATAGGATGATCAGACGAGAACCTGACAGTTATTAAGTGCCTTTGTCCCCTTGTCTACACTATCTTAATATATATATATATATATATATATATATATATATACATATATATATATATATATAAATTTCATTAAACATAATAGACATTTTATGCCTACATATTCTCTTTGGGATCCGTTCGAATTCCCGTATTACTTTTATCGTATTCGGGGGGAATTGATTTAGGTATTGTCCATAGTTGTATGTATCCCTAGTACTTTCTGCCCGACTTTGGGCCATCAGCAGGGGAGAATCTGTTACAAAAGTGATGTAACTTTTGTTTTAGCAAATTACTACTGTGTAAGGACGTCTTTGCTGTTGGAGATTATGGCGCTTGCTTTTAAATGTAATTCTGTAAATAGTGCCAGTAGCTAAAGACATTTAAGTACGTTAGCACTGGTTTGAAAATTAATTCTATTAAGTGCTGGTTGCAGGTTTCTAATATATAAAGTTCAATAGCTCAGCATTTAAAAAAACATTCATGCCCAACAACAGAACTACGAAAAATTCTCACCGACAACACAACAATACTCGAACATCAAAATAATAAACAAAAACTTCAGATTCTCGAAGCACTATATATTAGAAACCTGCAACCAGCACTTAATAGAATTAATTTTCAAACCAGTGCTAACGTACTTAAATGTCTTTAGCTACTGGCACTATTTACAGAATTACATTTAAAAGCAAGCGCCATAATCTCCAACAGCGAAGACGTCCTTTCACAGTAGTAATTTGCTAAAACAAAAGTTACATCACTTTTGTAACAGATTCTCCCCTGATGATGGCCCAAAGTTGGGCAGAAAGTACTAGGGATACATACAACTATGGACAATACCTAAATCAATTCCCCCCGAATACGATAAAAGTAATACGGGAATTCGAACGGATCCAAAAGAGAATATGTAGGCACAAAATGTCTATTATGTTTAATGAAATTTGCATTAACGAAGAAATGCTGCCTAAATATACATATATATATATATATATATATATATATATATATGCACTCACACTGATAGTGAACACTCCTTATTTACAAAAAAGGAAATTATATTATTAATTCAAATATTGATTAGTTGTTGCGCAACCTAGACTATAACAAAGTGCTGGGTAAAAAAAGATAGATGGGAACTCTACAAGGAAGTTGAGTACCGTCCTGAAAAGAATCCTGTAAACAGCACCCCACAAAACAACAGCTTTACGGTCACTCGCTTTCTATCTCATAAACCAAGTGAAGTTAGCTAGTTGAAAAACCTGCTGGAGAAGCAGGGACGAACACATGACGACGTTCTCCTGTGGTCTCTTAAGTATTGACTCAGTAGTGTTAGCTGACCTGCAAAGACCAATATTCATCAATTCTACACGGATTCTGGATGCTGTCTGGAGGACTTGCTAAGTGTGATGGACGATGGAGTGCAAGAAAAAGACAGTGTCAAGGGAATCTATGCTTTCAGCATGACTTTATAATATTGATGATGCACACATACAATATATATATATATATATATATATATATGACGAGATAGATTTATTGAGAAAAAAAAGAGAGATAGAGAGAAAAGAAAAGTGATAGACGTATAAAGAGGGATAACTAAATAGACGTAAAGATATAACTATTAATAATTAGATATGAATAGAGAAATTCCCTAAGCTTCGCAAAGTTTTTCAGAAGCCAAGCGAGAAAATGAAGGTTAAGAAGAATATGCTGTACAAGTATTTCAAGTGGGTGTCTGGAACTACTTAATTTTCTTATTTCACTTTGATACTGACTATCAGGATATGCTAAAGTTTGTAGAGCATAAATTACAGCCTCACTTTAGTAAGCAGAGTTGAATGGGAAAAAAATAAAGGGAAGACTGAACTTGTCGTAAGTTGTATTCGTCGACATAAATAATAATAAATGTCCTCTTGAGGTTCGGGGTTGTGGTAGATGTGTGTTGGTAAGACTCATTAATTATGTTCTATTATACCTTTGACGCTGCACAAGAATGAAACGGCGGCATTGTTTTCGCTTTTTGCAAAATAGACATTTCACAGCAACTGGAAAACTATGACAAGTGCTATACGATACAAACCGCCGAAAATATCAGACATGGCTATCAATGTGTTTTTTTCATATTTACAGTTGTTTCATTAAGTCACTTTAGTTGAGTCTTTTTTTTCTTTTTACTTTGTTTCTTTATTTCTTTCTTCTTATTTTATGTCCATTGTGATGAATTTTGCTAGTTAACTAGCCTTCGCAAATAGAATACATAAAAAAAAACCATAAAAAAGAAAATTAATAGAATTAAGTTGTTACTTCTCTTTTTCTTTATTATCTCTCTTTCTCACTCATTTTCTTTCTAAGGTTGTTTCTATTTCAGTGACTATTTGCATAATTCCTTCCGCCTAATCCTTTCCACCCAACCAAATCAACTCAGTATCAAATTTTGCCCATTTTAAATTTTTCTTTTAATGTAAATAATTACAGAAAAAAAAGCTAATTATCTATCTGTTAATTTCTTTCTCAGTCTCTTTCGCTTGGTTTATTCATATCTACATCTGAATATATTAAATTTTGTAACTTAATCAATCAGTAACTATCCCATCATGGCAATCCATCATAAAGGCTGTAATTTATGCTGTAATTTCAAATCTCTCCTGGTCCTGTCGGCGAGGCTTAGAGTACACTGACTGTATCCCCAGCAACAGATTATTAACACCCACCTAAAAAGGAGGGTTTTGTGAATCTTACAAAACAATATCTGATCGTGAGGCTCCATTTCTCGACATCTGGGGAATGTGGCGTATCCTTTCTTTGCCATTACTCCTCGTTTCACTCTGACTCGGAATGGCTGTACTTTGACTTATAAAGGTGGCTGCTGGAAACACAGGGGCACGGAGGAGGTGTCAATTGTATTCTTCCTCGCAACCGGTTGTCCGACTCTTGAGTCAGGAATAACTCCTCTCTGCTAATCGGAAGCTACTCTCTCCTTGAGAAGCGAGGTCAGCTTTTATATATATCGCAAGGCTGTGTAATTCTATCAAGTCTTTCAGACAATTCTCAACATTTGAGAAACAATGAGTGCGTGGTCAGTTCCTGTTTCTTGGCTGTATTTTCCTCTGGTAGCCTCATGCTTACTTTGGATCATGGGGTCGTTTGGTTTAATGGTTAAAACCGGCGTCAACAAGACTTGACTTTGATACATAACACCGATCACATCTTTGCACTCTGCGATGTGGGGGGTCAAATAATATAATTCATCCGAATGCTACTAGAACTCAACTGAGCCTACAAGAAAAAAAAATGCAAATGATTTTTTTTTTTTGAAAAAAAAAAAGGACCTCCAATATGGATATCCACTCACTAGTTTTTAAAGCTAAAATCAATCCAAACGCTCTATTATACTTCAGTACTTTTTAGCATCCCATCTATATGTCAAATAGATCTGTTTGCAAATTTTTGGAATTATATAATTACCGGGTGGAAAAATATCTAAAGTAACAATTAGATAATCCATATAAATATGAATGTCTTATGAACGCGATTACTTAATTACTAGGTATAAACTAACCCTTGACAATTTGTCATACAATTAAATTTAATCATTCACATCCCGCCATGAAGAAAGTCTTTATTTTTGTTTTCATGCTCTTTATTTAACTGCTGCAAAATGTACATAACAACTATTCAAAATTTAGGACAAGAAAAAGTAGTATGCAAAAAAAAATATAAATAAAAAATCTAAAAATTTGTATACCTATTTACGATTTAACAGAAATTCTTGTGGCGATTCATTTCATTCTTTTAACAGTCTAGTTTTTAAGGAGCAAATTTTGCTGGATCAAAAAGTATCAGAATATATTCTTTTTTAGATTTTATTTTTATGATATATTCGAACCCATCTTGTTTGCACAATTCTCAATGTTCCCCAAACATATCATCACGTATATTTTTTTAAATCGCTTGGACCACTTATCTGCATTAATTTATCATCCATTAAATTTGATTGTTCATAAAAAATTGCTTTCTGGCTTTTGTCAGTTAATAAAATTTATTCTGATCTGTTTATTTATTTCTGTGATTTTTTCTTTCTCTCTTTAAATTTCTTTGTTTCGTTTTCTCACTATTCTTGCATCTGTTGTCTATATGTCATTTGCTGTTAATATGAACTTGCTCCGGACAGATAAGCGGGTCACTAGGTAATCCTCTTGTGGACATAAAGAGCAATTCGACAACAACAACAAAAACAACTGGCTTAGGGGCATCAGGTAATGTAATGATTGCTGAGCATTGCTAATAAGTTCAATTTTCACTGAAAGTCCAAAACATTTGAGAAACAATGAGTGCATGGTCAGTTCCTGTTTCTTGACTGTATTTTCCTCGAGTAGCCTCATGCTTACTTAGGATCATGGGGTCGTTTCGTTCAATGGTTAAAACCGGCGCCAACTAGACTTGACTTTGATACATAACACCGATCCCATCTTTGTACTGTACGAGGTGGGGGGTCAAATAACATAATTCATGCAAAAGCTATTAGAACTCAACTGAGCCTACAAGAAAAAAAATTGCAAATAATTTTTTCTTTTGAAAAAAAAACCCACCTCCAATATACATATACACTCACTTGTTTTTATAGATAAAATCAATCTAAACGCTCTAATACACTTCAGTACTTCTCAGCGTCCCATCTATTTGTCAAATAGATCTGTTTGTAAATTTTTGGAATTATACAATAACCGGGTGGAAAAATCTAAAGGAACTATTAGACAATACATATAGATATGAATTTCTTATGAACGCGATTCCTTAATCACTAGGTATAAAATAACCCTTGACAATTTGTCACACAATTAAAATTAATCATTCACATTGGACTGGGAGTCCAATACTTCAGTTTTTGTGTCACAATTAAGGCTTAGCAAATAACAATTTGGGTCCATCACATCGCGTAATGGTCAGCATCAGTAGACTGTTACTAGTGAGTTCGATTCTCACTATGTGTTAAACTAAGTTAAGTTTAGTAAATAACAACAATATCACAGATTTTAAAATATTCATCATCATCATCATCATCACCACCACCACCACCACCACCAGTATCCTAATCAAGGCATGCCAACAGCACGGATCCCATTGACTCTCTCTCACCATCGCTCTTTGTAAGTCCTCTAGACGGTACTCAGTTTCCGTAAAAAGATGACAAATAAAGATTTTTGGTTGATAGGCTAACACTGGTGTGTCCACTTGAGAATGTTGTTTATGAGTTATCTCCCTGCTTCTCTTGTAGTGCCCAGCATATCTCGTTCCTTTTACTTTGATATTTTGCGAGATGGGAGGGAAGTTGCTGTACAACTGCTCTTTTCTAGGCATCTTCTTCCAAACAGCACGCAGCATTTTTGAGTCGTTCTCATTTAATTTTTTCTCCAAGCGTTTCGTTAAAGTTTAAGAGATACCACCATACAGTAGTACTTACACAACTACAGCTTAGAAGGATCCCCGTTTTATTCTATCTGAGAGATCAGATTTCAATTGAGCACTTTAATTTTCTTACATTGGTTAGAAAAAGGTGGAAAATTAAAGTTGAATCTCACTAGAGATCAGGTTGTAAGCTGTAATAGATCACAATTGGCAAACATTGTATTGTTATAGGAAACATTTTTCCACTTTATGACTTCAGTGTTTCTCTCTAGAATACCCTCGACCATACGAAGCTTTTAAGCTTTTTCCACCCCCTCATGAGAAACCTTGCAATCATATCCATATGGATAAATACGAATTTCTGTGCATGCTTCCGCACTCGGGTTAACATCAAAACGACCTACTTCATATTAAATCGTTAATAAGCAAAATTGATCGACTTCCCCCGAGGACAAAATTTGACACCCGGTCGATTTAATGTGGAGTGCGCGATATGAATCAAGTCTCCTGAAAAAATTGTTCAGTTCTCATTTCCCTACAGGGGCACCTCAGGCACCGGACAATCAACCAAGCCTTTACCCCTATTAGGCGAGGTGGCAGGTGCTGCCAGGAGGGAAGTCCCTTTGAAACGTGTGCCAGTAGCGATATCACAGATATCATATAGCACGAATGCCTGACGGCAGCGTTAATAAGTACGTTCAACGTACAATGTGTATTATATATACTAACGAGTGGCGCTTAACACAAACATTGAATATCCAATTTTCATAATCTTTTTAAAACACAGATTTTACTAAATAATTTTCATGCTTTATTTACTTGTATATATGTTCAAGCTATAGATCAGTGTATATATATATATATATATATGTGTGTGTGTGTGTGTGTGTGTGTGTGTTTATCTAAGCAAATGATTAATGTAATATATATATATATATATATATATATATTGTCATCCAAAGACAAACTTATTCGTTGTATCACAACTCTTCAGTGTGGTAAGACACGCAGGATGATGTATATATATATATATATATATATATATATAATCAGGTTCAATCCCAGGTCGAGTCATACCAGACTCAAAAATGATATCTAATGACTGCTTGCTTAACACTCAGCATTATAAGGTACTGAACCAAGGTACACAGGAGCAATCCATGGAAAGGTGAAGCGCACTGCCTTACAACTCAGTGTAGTAGCTATTGAAAAGAGAGTCTTTGGGTCGCCCTCGACAACGGACGCTGACTTTATTTTATATACATATGCTCAAACAAGTATATGTTAACAGTCTTTATATATGGCATTATTCTGGTTATTTTGGGTGGGGGTAATATTTGTATACAACGTCTGATACCAAAAGAAATAACAGTATTTAAAAAGGCATTGCAAAGTGAAACCTTAACTAGAAAAAAGAAATGTCATAGAGAAGTGCAGGTATATAGGCTTCTTTGTACACATAGTATCTACTTATTTATCTCATGACTTTCTGGGACCTGCTTTTTTGTCCGATATTAGAGGATCCCACCATCTTCGACATACAAACTTTGTGCGTGTAAATAGTTCGCTACTGGTAGACCTAGTCAAATTAATACGCCTACATATTCCAGCAACCAAAAGTCTAAATTTCGGTCTTAGAAAGTTGCATGATACGGAGGTATATACGATGCTGCCTTTTTCTGTCTTACTGTTCTTTTTATATTCTTACACGCACCATTCATTCCTTTGAATAATAAATATACTTTGTGAATATAGATTTGTTTACACAGTTTTAGCTTTTCCGAAATTTCATTAAAGTGTATTTAAAAATGTTTGACTACATAAGAATTGTGCTTATTTTGCAAATGACTCATTCACTCTTCTACTAGACCCGGTGTAATATCTAAACATAAAAAGTTCCTTCTTCTCGTGGTAGTGGCTCTAAAAATAAATATTAATCAATGGGAAATCATCTCGCCGAAAAGCCAAATACAAATTTTAAATTTTCGCAGGTAAGTAAAAGACGGTTGACTTTGTATATAATATCAACAAAAGAGATAAATCGAAAATTATATTCAGTGACATTCACGAAATATTTCAGGAGAAAAATGGCAGATGATATAAAAAAAATATCCGTTGTTATGTAAGGCTTATTTTTCATAATGTGTCCATTTTTAATCGTTGGCGTGAACTTGCAATAGAAAGTAAAGGTTGTCAAAACAAATACTGAGATTCAAGTGTTTGCCTTCTAACGCAGCTTAGATATTTCAAGCATTACTATATTTCTTTTGTTTTTGTTCTTTTTATTTTAGTTCTTCTTTTTGTTTTTGATCTTGTTGTTCTTAATGTTTTATTTCTTATTCTTTTTCGTCTTCTTGTCCTTCTTGCTCATACTCTTCCTGTTGTTGTAATTTTCATTGTCGTCCTCGTTGCTGTTGTTGCTATTCTTATTCTTCTTGGTTTTGATCTTGTTGCTCGTATTCTTTTTCGTCTCGTTCTTGTTCTTTTCTTCTTGTCCTTTTTGCTCATACTCTTCCTATCATCATCATCATCATCATGTTGTTGTTGTTGTTGTTGTTGTTGTTCTTCTTCTTCTTCTTCTTCTTCTTCTTCTTTGTTTTTGTTTCATTAATCATCATCATCGGTGTTTTCGTCTATCTCATTCGTCTTCATCTTCGGCTCTTTTCTTCTTATTTTCTCTGATTCATTTCCTTTGCGAATCGAAAATTCCATCCTCATTAGAATTTCTCGTTCCATGCTCCAGCAACCCATATTCTTATTCCTTTCTTTCTCTTTCGCTTCCTTTCTCAACTACCCCCCTCCAACCATTAATTTTCTTTTGCTCGGTGTCGTCGTTTTCTTTCCTTGTTATTTTATAAGCTATCCTTTTCCGTTTCACTGTTCATCTTTTTCATTATTTTCTTCCCACTGATGTTCACATCAATAATAATTAAACTACCAACCACAGCCATTAGCGAGCAAAGAAAAAAATGATGCCAACAAAACAGACGATGACGACACTGACTTCATTTGTTTGAAGAGAACGCAGCCATTTTTTCCCCTCAAAAGCCAAGGATTATCCCATCTTTTCTCGCTTTCCTTGGAATTCAGTCGACTTAAAGTCACTCGATACACGTCACATGTAGCCACTGGTTTATTGATTAAATAATGCAGAAACAATAACAACTGCCAGTCAAATTAAACAAAAAAGATAAAAGACCTGCTCAGAGACAATATTTCACATCAGAAAATATATTCGTCAAACAGAAAATCCGTTTTAAAATCCATACATTTTCGAGAGAACAGATGAAGACGTCTCGATATTTCTTCAGAATTTTTGTTGTTGACACAAAATGCTAACGATCGATGTTAAAAGTGACCTATTCTCATGTTGCAATTGTCGTTTCTGAAACAGAACAAACGATTAACATATTGATTAGTTCGTTACGCTATTTCCATGTTAGAATTGCGGATATTAATTAAGGATAATAGCTTCTAACCCGTTCTATGAGTTTTTGGATAGCCGAGGTAATCCCGAAAATTATATTAATAATTATTATCTTGGAATGCATCGGCTCTAGAACATTCTTCTTTCAACTCCTCAATAGGATTTTCAGACTTATTAACGTCTTTGAAAATGTTATATTCTCGGTGCTTTATTTAAAAGTAAAAATTCCTTCTCTGTCTCTGTCTCACTTTCTCTACATATATATTCTTATATATTTATATATATATTTGCACACACACACACACATATATATATATATATATGTATAAGATAAAAATATGTAGAAAAGGGGATAAATCAAACACTTACCACGGGTTTAGTGGTAAACTCACAGGAGAATTCTTCAGACTGTAAATAAAAAGCGAAATATTACCACTAAGCCCTTTGTAAAGGTTTGATTTATCCACTTTACCACTTCTTCTTATCATCTTGTCACATTTACCAAATCTACCATTTCTTCGACAATATATATATATATATATATATATATATATATATATATATATATATATATATATATATATATTCGTTTGTGTTCCCGATAGGGTGTCTACCAAACATATCTCATAAATTACATTCCAAGGATGGCTTTGGCATTAAGTAGTCCATGAAGGTTGATATGCCATCAAACGAAACGAAAACCGAAATTGCATTCCTTAATATCAAAAGAAACACAATAAAAAAAAACAGTAATGATAAACAATACATCAAGTGTAAGTAACAGTTTTCATCATAGAACGTAAAACACTTGTCCGACATTACTGAAATATAGTTTTACGTTCTATCATGGAATGTATAAGATTAGGTATATTGCTTACACACACACACACACACACATATATATATATATATATATATATATATATATATTGTCATCCACAGACAGACTGTTTCGTTCAATCAGAACTCTTCACTGTGGCTAGACACGTAGGACGCTCGAAGGCCGGATCGAAACCCATCCAACTTTACGTTAAACTAAGTCTCTGACCGCTCAGCCAACAGGCGTACCACGTTTGGCTAAGGGAATTGTTAAGGTATTTATGTACCAACAGCAGCAGCCATTTATTTACATTTTTATACCCTATCGGCTACCAGAGTGCTCAGTTCTTTCGAAGAGCTTTGCATTATGCGAGTGGCGGCTGAAAATTTCTTCACCAGAGTGCTCAACCCCCATGGGAGAGCGTATATATTGTCATCCACCGACAGATTGTTTCGTTCCATCAGAACTCTTCAGTGTGGCTATATATATATATATATATATATATATATATATATCTTGATAAAGATAAGATATAGTATCAAGAAGAGTTTAAAAAAGGTTTGATGTTATTGTACAAGAGCAGGTTTAAAGATTATATATATATTTATATAATTTTTTGTTGTAGGTCCAAATAGTGCACACGCCCACGCGCGCGTGCGTGTGTAATGATTATGTTTCATCTAATAATTGTGGTGATAGTGGGAACTTGAAGTAACGGAAAACATTACATGAGGTCCCAATAACACACGCACTTGTACGTGTGTACGTATATGTGTGAGTCTGTGTGTCTCTTCGTCTGTGTATCTACCGATCTTTATTTATGTGTGCGCGAGTTTATATGAGTGTACACACACACACACACACACACACACACACGCACGCACTTATATATATAGAGAGAGAGGGAGAGAGGGAGAGGGAGAGGGAGAGACACCATTTTCTCTTTTAAACATGTTTGATTAAATAGGACTGAGAGTCTCTGGAAGCTTATCTTGTCTTTGATCCATTCAAGTCTTTGTATGAGTCATCTAACTTATTAATGAAAAAATTTAGGAAGGTGCCGTATTTTCCCCAAGTACTCTGTAGTATTTCTTCCAAGTACTATATAAATAGAAATTAATCGAATATATAATTATATGTATTTCAGACAACTTAGATACACATATCTTTTAGCAGAGATCTTAACTGAAATATTTACTGTATAATATTCAATCAATGGGATAAATATTCATAACTGAATTTAAAACCCTTAAAAGAACGCACTTGTAAAATAAGGAAGAAAAAAGAAAAAGATGAATTGAATAATCAGATCGACATCTTTCGCAAAAAGTCTAGTGTCATCAGAATGTAATTAATTGTGTTACCAAAGACAAAGCTATATTAAATTAAGATATGTAATTCATGGAATTAGAAAATGCAGAGAGCACCCACTTAAGGAATTTAATAGAGCCCCTCAAATTAGTGTCCTGGTTAATTAATTGTACTAATTGGTATGATGGTTACAGTGTTCGCCAATGGCCCGGGAGACGGGGGTCCAATCCCAGATCGACTAAAAATGGTACTTGATGCCTCCTTCTTTAACACTCAGCATTATAAGGTACGGATCAAGGGTAAAATGGAACAATACCGGGAAAGAGGTAGTGCTCTCGCCTATATCTTCGTGTAGTAGCTACGGAAAAGGGAGCCTTCGAGTCAACCGGTCACTACAGTCGCCAACTTTTTTTACTTTTATAGAAAGATTTGATTTAAATAACAATCAGCAAAAAATTAAGGAACTTCACAAAAATGAAAATATTAACGTACGCAATTCCCAACTCCTTAGAGCATGAAATAATTCCAAATGAATCGATTTGTCGTTAAAATCAATCAACCAGTGAATAATAAGAAATCATAAAAGTCTCCAAATGTCTAAAAACAATATCTAGAAACAATAAACCTTTTTATTGAACAATATAAGAGAAAAGGTTATACTGTTATGTACTTACAAAATACTAAGAGTATCAAACTTCATTCAGTCAGAATACGTCCAGGCATATCTCATGTCTTCTTCCAAAGAATCAAAACAAAAAGAATTTACTACGTTCGAAAAATCAAGAATTACTTGACTAAAACTACGACACAGAAAACATTTATCAAACACGAAGTGTAATAATTCAAGACAAGCTATCAACATAACATAATACATCATGAATTACATTCCTAAATCATAAACAGTAAAAAGAACACCATAATAAAAGCAAATATCATTAACAATACACCTGATATAATACTTTCCATCGTAGAAAGTAAAACCTTTTCCTCCATTAGTCAGATATTTATTTCGCCATAAAGTTTGATTCAAAATTACCTATGGGTATAAAAAATACAGACACTACGGAAAAAATGTATATTCATAACGACGTGGATTTTTTAAAGTTTCATACAAGTAATTACGATCAGAAAAGTGCTGGCAACTGAAAATGAATTAACTGTTCCAAGAAAATGTATAAACCATTACAAAAATTATGCAGAAAAATGGATATATTCATAATCTGGACAGATATAGATGAAGAAATTTTATTGTATGTACGAATACCTTCACCGATAAAAACAGAATCTTTACTAGATGAACCTGATATATATGAAAGGATGAGGACGAGAAAATTAATTCTGAAACATTAAAATTTAAAAACTTTTTTTTCATAAAACATTAAGAAAAGGGTCATACTTGATGTGATACTATAAAAAATACCAGACTCTTCCAACGAGCAAATTCATACAAACATTACATGCTTATCATATCTATAGTATTTGGGGTTCGAACACTGGACCCCATGCTAATTAACCCAGAGTATGAAACCCTCATCCCTGCCAGTTATGGGTTTAATAATATCCCTGCTGTTCTTCTACTATGATTGCTGTGTCATGAAATGGCCCACGAAAGTTGACATGTTATTAAACAATGAAACCAAACAAATTAGCTCAGATGAAAATAACTTGGCCTCTCGTGAACCACTGAGCAAAGATGAAAGAAATCGAAAAGATAGGCGAGTACTTAGACCTTACAAAGGTGTTGAAAAAGCTGTGGTACATGAAGCTAATTCTGAAAAGAATCTTTAAAAAAATTTCCAAATTATCAATTGATATATAATCGCCATTTTATGCTGAATTCAAAAAAACTCAATTAAGTACGTTTGGTCAGGTCTGGTTTTAAGATATGGTTGAATACTTCACAACATATGTACACAATAATAACACTTATTCAAAAGCCTGTGTTCTCTACTTATCACAGCTGATTATGGTTGCCTGAGGTTTAGTTGATCATATAATGCCGTATGTTTATATAACTATAGTATACCACCCTACTCGCCAACACCTATATACCTTAAAGGGATGGGGCTTATCTGTTAGCTTTTAATGATTCTAATGCACAATATCAAGTGTCAACGACGAGCTAAATGCCGAGTTATCATATTTACCCAACCCCTTCGCTCGGGCAGGATATGAAACAAGGTCAATTTTTACGCGGAGTTTTACAGGTTTGAATTCAGAGTTTTCCTTCTCATAGACTAGTTGCCTCGCCAAGGCTGAAGAACCTAGTCTGCCCTACTATTTACCCATAGCTGGGGGGAGAATAATTGGATTCATACTTTTCCCAAGGATATTAGTGCGATGTGAAATGCAATCAGTCAGGTCCAGGATTTGAACTCGTGTCGCCGTGTCCATATCCTGCGACGATAATAATTACACCACGGGCACCTCCTAAATGCCGAGTTATTGTTTTCTCTTTTCATCTTGACGTTTGTATTCCTGTAAGAATGAATCGCAAGTGTAAGAATAATCCTGGAAGCTTCTGTTATATCAGCACTAATGTGGCAATTCCGAACCGTCTGGCAAAAATCACTGACTTCGTGAAGAAGGCCAATCGCTATTAATTTCGAGTCAAACAAGTTGATAAAGAAAAGCCATTCACTCTCCACATTTGCTGTAAAACGTGTGGTGAGCTTGAGTTATTGAAGGAATGGTAATAGGTAGAGTATGCCATTTGCCATTTCAATGGTCTGGATGGAAGGAAAAGATCACATTACGGACTGCTATTTCCGCATGATATATCTAAAACGAATAAATCGCTAGAACCAGAACTATGTCCAATAACCCGATGTTCCTTCTGTCATAAGACTAATCCCTCAGGGCCCCGACCATCTTGTTCCTGAGCCAGATGTTAACATGGAATATGGCACTGATTCCAAACATAGTGATTTGACTGATGTCGCTGGAGATGGCGAATACAAGCCAGAAGAGGACGACCAACCAGTACCCTTGACGCAAACAGAACTCAGCAACTTGACAAGAGACTTGAACCTTTCAAAGGAGTCTCCTCAAATTCTGTGTTCACGTCTAAAAGAGAAACAACAGTTGGCACCAGGAACAACGTTCTACTTCTATCGGGACCATGGGAGAGAATTAAGACATTTTTTTTTACGTTCTAGGATGTCATCATTGGTTTATTGCAACAACATTGCTGGATTAATCAATTGGATGGGCTTAGAGTATGATGTTATGGAAAGGAAACTTTTTATCGATTTATCGAGCAGAAGTCTCAAAGTAGTCCTTCTACTTAATAGGAATGTTTTTTCATCTACCCCTATTGAGCATTTAGTACAGAAGAAAGAAACACACAACTATATGGATCATTTGCTGTCTGTTGTTAACTACCAGGAGCACAAATGGTTGGTCTACCGAGTTCTTAAGGAGGTTGGATTGGTCCTAGGGGTCCAGGGTGGGTACATAAACTATCCTTGTTTTCTGTGTGTCAAAACAGCCGGGCTGTCGATCAACATTATTTCAAACAAGAGTGGCTGTGGCTGTTAAGACAAGGGTTAAAACCAGACTAGCATAACGTTCAGTCTCACCCTCTAATTAAACGGAACAAAATATTACTTTCGCTCTTACCTATCAAGTTAGAAGTAATGAGGGAAGGGACTTTGTGAGGGCCATAGAGAGGGAAGGGAGTGAGCTAGTTTTCCACCCGGAGAACTTCCCACGGATAACCATGGAGAAACTAAAGGCTGGTAAATTTTACAGCTCTCAAATAAGAGAACTCATGAAGGGTGCAATATTTGATGAAGTACTGAACAAAGCTGAGCTTTTCGCCTGACAGTCACTGAAGTCAGTAATTACAAACTTTTTGGAGTCCGGAATACAAGAAGGAAACTTCTTTGGGTCCGGAATGCAGGAAAAAATTTGAAGAGCTACTGAAAAGTTTCCGCTAACTTGGGGCACGAATGCCCGTCAAAATACATTTTTGCGGTCATATTTTGACTATTTTCCAAAAAAACTGTGGAGATTTGAATGAAGGGTTGATAATTGCTTAATGGAAGTGCACTACCAAGGCCAGTGAGACTACTGCTATTATTTAAAACGGGATGTTGTGGCTGTCGTGCACAGAAGGAAATCCCTAAAAAGGACATTTCATCTATGAATACCTTTTTTGTGTATTTTTCACTTTACAATATGAGCTCACAGCACAATATGAGTTCACTGCGAATAAATCAGCCTTAAATTTTGCATTATTTGTTTAATTCAATAAGAAAATAAATAGAGTTACAATATGTTTCACTACATTTTAAGTAAGAGCGCGTATCTTGAAAAAATTGATCTGAGAAGAAAAAATTGGGAATACTTTCTGGATTTGGCGTAATAAAACTGCTTTAAAATCAATTGTCTGAATTTTTTAGCCTAAACTTGATGATCGTTATCATTAAGCGTTTTCAGACTATTGTCTTCATCTTTATTGTTATTTTCACAACGTTTTGGTCGATACGTTTTCCGACCTTCCTCAGGTGTTTGTCGAACTCGGGAACCTACACAGAATTTCGAACTACGTCCTTTATTGAATCCCCGGGGTCACCAGTTCTTATTCCGTTAACCATAACCAGGTACAAGTGTTAAATATTCCTTTATTGTTACTCGCCTGCAGTCAGAAGCTGAGAGAACCAACGGCTATAACCGTTACGCTATGTGTCCTGCTGGCCGAAACGTTGAGGAAATAATAATAAAGATGCTTTAAAATCAGCTATTATATATTCGACCATGAAAACATCTCAAGTTAGTGTTATAGATGGTGCCAATGGCCTCGAAAAAGACACGAGGAACTGGAAATCAAAGGAAGATTCAAGACTATCCAGACCACAGCACTGCAAAGAACGGCAAGAATGCTGAGAAGTGTCCTAGAGGCCTGAGGAGACTTGATGTCATTAAGTCATCAATGAAAACCATCAGTTAACGATGGTGTAAAATCATAATGAAATAAACCTGGGACTCAGATGATAGCTAATCAAAATAAACGTGTGATTCAGATGACACATCTGAGTGTTATGATCGGCAGGTGCTCTCTCAATAGCCTACACTGGAGACCCCACTGTCAGCCAGCAAATGTTGGCGAATCTAATTTCAGGTACCCAAATTAAGAGCAAAGCAACAATGTATCTGAGAGACAGAAATAAAGAAAAAATGAACAATACAATTCAGTGTTATTTTTAAACAGCCTTTCAAAAACATGTTACAAGAAAAAGGATATCAGAATTTGGGTAAAATTCCCGAAATTTAACTAAAAAAATTAAAAACTTACTGACCATGTGTTGTATCGTTGGTTCAATAAATGTATTCCACAGGTACAAGCCGAAGAGTTGGCAAGTCTATCGGAGACCGATTAACGCTTTCTCCTGCTGAGGTCGTCAGACACCGTCCATTTATATCTTTACCGGTGTCATACTAAAAAGAGTCACTGAGTGTATAGTTCCAGTATAATACCATGCAAGGATGGTTTAAAGGAAAAGTGTTGTTTTTTTTAAACCTCAAAATACTAGAAATAAGTAGACTGGTAAGTCGTAAAGAATATGCTAAGAAGAACCCCTAAATGAGCTTCAAAACGAAATACTGAAAACCAAAATATCACAGAACTCAATACCATAATATCAATGCTACAATCCGATAAAAAATAAAACAATGTAGACTTAATAAGACAACCATGACTGAAAAGAAGCCTACCTTACTATCCCTAAAGAATCGGGGCAGGAAGAAATATAAGTAGAAAGAGAAAATGTAAATAAATAATTAAAACTATGCCAGATGAAGTAAATGATACAAACTATTAAAGAGCAAAACAAGTCCGTAAAAAATCTGGTATTCTTCAAAGAAACTCAAAAAGAAAAACAAAACCTTAATGGGTAACGAAGTGAGATGGACAAATAAAGAAACTTCTAGAACAAGCAAAAGTACGGAGCAAGGAAGTTCCTGTGTTATAATGGTTATCGTCGTAGGAAATGGACACGGCGATACGAGTTCAAATCCTGGACGCGGCTGATCGCATTTCACATAGCACTAATACCCTTGAGAAAATTATGAATCCAATTATTCTCCCTCCAGCTACGGGTAAATAGTAGGGCAGACTAGGTTCTTCAGCCTTGATGAGGCAACTAGTCTAGGAAAAGGAAAAGTCTGAATTCAAACCTGTTAAACTCCGCTTAAAAAACTGACCTTGTGTCATATCCTGCCCGAGCGGAGGGGGTTGGGTAAATAAAAAAAGTACGGGGCAAGGAAAATACAGAAAGACACAACTGAATGAAAAGATTGAAAAAATATAGCAGTAAAAAAGACTGACTATACAACAAGAAATAAACCAAAAGGAATTAGAAAAAGAAGGGAGATTCAAAAGATACCAAGACCGAATCAAGCAATATCTTCCAAAATAACGAAAGAAATTTCTACCAATAAGTCGTTGAAGAAAGTACGAAGACGATCGGGTGCAAAGAAAACAGAATAGTTCCAGAGCAAAGTATGAGAAAAGAGGAACATAATATAAATGTCAAATCGATAAATAACAGGAAAAAAGTATAGTCCTATTTACCAACCCCTCCGCTCGGGCAGGATATGACACAAGGTCAATTTTTAAGCAGAGTTTAACAGGTTTGAATTCAGAGTTTTCCTTCTCCTAGACTAGTCGCCTCCCAAGGCTGAAGAACCTAGCCTGTCCTACTATTTACCCATAGCTGGAGGGAGAATAATTGGATTCATACCTTTCCCAAGGGTATTAGTGCTATGTGAAATGCAATCAGTCTCGTCCAGGATTTGAACTCGTGTCGCCGTGTCCATATCCTGCGACGGTAACCATTACACCACGGGCACCTCCAAAAGTATAGTAAAGAATTTAATAAGACTCTGAGGCAGAAACACACGAAGACTTACAAAGGCCAACACTAAAGAAAATACTGAATTCGAAAAGATGATGGCTTACACAAATTCTGGGTTTTAAACTTCAACGAAAGAGTAACCCTGCAACTAAGTAGATAGCCACAAGAAGATAAAGATAAGATATCACCTCCGAACAGATGACGAAGAGAAAACTATTCTGATCCTGAAAGACGACAAAAAGGAATCATCCCCAGTAATTATAAACCGATTACGTGTTTATCAATGATGTGAAAAATCCTTAACGCACCGATAAGAAAAGAAATATGTTACTCGCTTCAATGTCACAGATTATTTCCAACAGAACGGAAAGGATGCCGCAAGGTAACAAGAGAAACATATTGCCTACAATATGCAGATCAGTGCATCTTCAAGCAGGTTAAAACAAGAGAGAAGCAAGTAGCCATGGCATTGATTGACGAAAAACAGGCAAACTTGGATAAATGAATGTCTGAAAATGTACAAAATATCCAGCAAAGTCATAGACTTTATCATGAAACCAATGGAAAACTCGAAAGTGGAATTAGCAGCAGGAGGACAAACTCTCACAGCGGTAAACATTTAAAGTGACATAATCGAGGGAGACTCATTCTCGCTTCGGTTATTTGTTTTAGCAATGATATGACATTTATATACTTAGTAAATGCACAGCGGATAAAAATCACAGTAAAAGGTAAACAACTTTATATATATATATATATATATATATATATATATGAAGATATCAAGATATTTGCTAGAAATTAAAAAAAAACAAAAACTACCAACCCTGATACAAACTATAAGGATATACTGTCAAGATATTGGAATGGAATTTGTGATTGAAAAGTGCCACACCGATAAGAAAAATGTGGAAAGAAGAAACAATGGAAGGAACAGAACTATCAAATCAGGAAAGTATCAGAACTCTTTAAAAAAAATTAAAATTACAAGTGCTTCGGAATACTGGTGGTGAACACCGTCAAACAAACAGAAACGAAAAAAAAAAAAAAAGAACCTAAGGAGAAAAAGAAGTCATCTCAAAACAAATGCTCAGTAGAAATCTAATCAAAGGAATAAACACCTGGGCAGTCTCTCTTGTAATATATTCTGGACCATTCTTAAAATGAACATTACTCAGACGAATGGAGCAAAGGGCAAGACAATTGATGATTATTCATAAGGCCTAACACCCAAAATATTATTTCTTCATCATTATCAGCAGCAGCAGTAGCAGCAGCAGTAACAGCATCAAGTCCTGCTGCTAGCAAGGGTTCGCTTGACATCCGTCTCTATCGGACATTTTTTCTGTGCAAAGCTGATGAATGTAAATCCTTGTTGATCGGCCAACATTAGTGTGTCCATAGGAGAAAGCCTATGCTTCTCCAGTAGTACCGAGCATGTGTTGTTCGTCTTTACTCGGATCGTTTACGAGCTGGGAAGTAAGTGACTGTACAGATGCTGTTTTGTTTTGTTATTTTCAAAATTTGTTCAAAAAAGCACGCATCATTCTTGTGTAGTTCCTATCTAGCATTTCACCCAAGTGCTTCTTTAAAGTTCAGGTGGTGCTTCCACGCAATATTACTGACACTTCTACGCATTGGAAGAATTCTCGTTTTATTTAATCATAGAGATCGGATTTCATTATGTCAATAGCAGCCAATGCCTTTCTATGTGTATATTGACAAGACTTTCCGTAGATGAAATATTGTTACTGACATATGTGAACTGGATTATCTATTATAGAGGCTTACGATTTAGTGTGTAATTTGCACCATATTTTAAAAGAGATGATTTAAATAGACTTGCTGAATCAAGAAAATAAGCAGGCAGAGGACTCAACAATATTAAAGATTAGGTAGATGTAACAATTCAAGGACTAGAGGAAAAGGCTAAAAAGAGTAAAGAAGGACAAAGTACAGCCATGGCGAGATGAGGTAAAAAGAAACAAAAAAAAAAATTAGAAAATATAAATGTTAAGAAAAATAACTGTATGGGTAATTCAAGCGACAAACTGAGGAGATTGCGCGGGAAAATCCTGGAATGGCAAGGAAATTGAAACTTCTAGAGATAAAATGAGTTTATTTTAAAAATCATCAAGAAATACTGCCATAAGGACCAATTATATCAAGGCGAAAATCCTTAACTCGCGAGAGTAAATTAAGTATAGGCTTTGTGAAGACACGAAACGGTTAATCCTATTATAAGCAAATGCAGAAAAGTAGCATGAAAAGAGTAAAGGACTAGGCACGACTGGGTGGGAAAGGTGATTTACTGGGAATTGTGCAAGAGAGAGAAAGTTAACCTAAGAAATAAATAAACAATAAGACAATAGACGAATAAAATTCTCTGGGCTTTTGAGATACAAACAGATTGATCATTCCTGGCTAGATTTGACCAAGTGTTAATTTTCAAGAAAAAAGTGTCATCTTGTGGATTTTGCCATTTCAGCGGGCTGCAGAACGGAAATGAAAGAAAGCGAAAAGATAGATAAATTCTTGGACATTTATAGAGAACTTAAAGAAGCTGTAGAAAATGAGTGAAATGATGATAGGAATTGCACAATGTGAGTTTATAAACGGATCCCAAATATTTGGAAAAAAGACCGATGGAACCGGAAGTAAGAAGAAGAATTAAAATCACTCAGGCTATCCAGACCACGGCATTGTAATGAGCAGCCAGACTACTACGTTGAACCCAGGAGAACTCAGGAATCTTTCTATCCCTCTGACGCTAGCAAAAACTGGTGTGAAAAACTCGCAAGAGGTGAAATGATTTATAAATTAGATATATCTTCCCTAAAAAAAGATTTTAAAAAACCAAAGTGTGTGCATTTCTGAGTTGCCCAGTCATCTGGTGGGGGCTGTGGAATACACCGACTGCAAAACTGCAGAGGGGTAAGACACCCCCCACCAATGATTGTTCTGGATATATGACACTACACAATCTGATGGTGAGGTTCCAGTGATGCTGGAGCTTTGGGGAATGCGGGGCTCCCCTTCATTGTCATTGCTCCCAGATCCACTATGGCCCAGCGTCGTAGCACCTGATAGGGCCCTATCTATGGGTTAAACAGAACTAACGGCATTCTTATGCTAAACTGAATTGTTTGTCTAAAATGAATAGCTTGAAATAGAAATGTTTTCACAATTAACCTGTTCTTACATTTAAACTGCGTGCTTATGCTAAACTGAATTGTTTGAAATGGAACTTTTTTTGACATTGAAACTGTACTTATACTAAACTAGATTGTTATATATAGAACTGTTTTGACATTTAACTGTGTAAACAAAATCTGTACCTACACTAAATTTAATTTGCTGAATTAGAACTGTTTGAATAAACTGAATTGTTTGAAATAGAAATGTTTTTGAGAATCAAACTGTGTGCTCATGCTAAACTGAATTGTTTGAAATAGAACTGATTATTCACATAAAAATGGATTCGGCGTTAAATAAACTACGAATGTTGATACGCCATAAAATCCAACCAACCATTTACGAGTCTTTTGTTTTCATTTTACGTCCGAGTCTTTTTTTTAGATACACCCTCATTCCTTGCCAAACGACAAATCCGAAAATATAGAATACTAATAGGCAAATGAGTAAAGTAAATAAATAAAATTTAAGGAAAACTTTCTTTTCGTCTAGTTAGAGGCAAACTTTAATATTCGGCACTCAGACGTTTACATAAATTACGATTTTTTTCCTTTAAAGTAGATTCACTTTTTGTAATAAAACCCTTTGCATTCAGATGACGCTAAATCTTTGGCGAAATACCTCAACATGATTTTCATCGATTATATATATATATATATATATATATATATATATATATAATTTGTTTGGCTTTGGTAAAATGGGGTTTAATGTGCACTTGGAAGATTTGATAGTGACAATATTCAAAACGCGTATGTGTAGATATGCATACACGTGGAATACCTTTTTGTAACGTTCAGAAATTAAGAGTCCAGAAAGGAATTTAATTGCTGTGAAACATTTGGCAGCAAATTACTCCAAGCTTTGATTCAGGTAAATTCCATTTCGAGTTTTAGGATTTTTTATAACGATGACAATAAGTTTTTGGAAAAATATTGTTGAGTAAATTAAATAAACTGAAGAATTTCACCAAATAAAGAATAAGGAAAGGAAAATGTGTTAAAATCAAAGAAGAAAAAGATAAGGAAGAAATAAAAATATAGGAAAAGAAAAGTAAAGGAAAATCACGCCCTCCGCAAAAAAGAAATATAAAATGTTAATTGAAAAGGGGGAAAAAGGAGAAGGAAAAAGAAGAATGTTAATGGAGGAAGTAAAAGCGAATAAAAAATGAGTGTAGAATATGAGTGTAAAATATCAATTTGGCCCAAAAAGAGGAAAATTTAGTAAAAAAATAAAACGAAGAAGAAGAAGAAGAAGAAGAAGAAGAAGAAGAAGAAGAAGAAGAAGAATAGCACGATCAAGAGGAAAATTTAGTAAAAAAATAAAACGAAGAAGAAGAAGAAGAAGAGGAAGAGAAAGAAGAAGAAGAAGAAGAATGGCACGATCAAGAGGAAAATTTAGTAAAAAAATAAAACGAAGAAGAAGAAGAAGAAGAAGAAGAAGAAGAAGAAGAAGAAGAAGAAGAAGAAGAAGAAGAAGAAGAAGAAGAAGAAGAAGAATGGCACGCTCAAGAGGAAAATTTAGTAAAAAAATTAAACGAAGAAGAAGAAGAAGAAGAAGAAGAAGAAGAAGAAGAAGAAGAAGAAGAAGAAGAAGAAGAAGAAGAAGAAGAATGGCATGATAAAGCTGAAAATGAAATGATATGGAAATAAATAACTATAAGAAAATCAATCCAAAAAGAAATTTAAAAAAGAACCTCAATCAGAAAAAGAAAGTTATGAAAGAAAAGAAAAGAAAGAAAAAAGGATGAAGAATAAAAATTTTAAGAAATATGATAAAGAAAGAAGAATTATAGAAAAGAATGGTAATGATATTGATATCAATAATGTTTATGCTGGTAGTAATCATAAAAGAAAGAAGGAAAAAGAAAGAAAACTAGAAGAAAAAAGAAAAAAAAGAAGAAAAAGCAAAGAGTAGAAAAAGGAAAGAGAAGAAGAAAGCAAGAGATGAAAAATGAAAGAGAAGAAAAATGAAAGAGAATAGAAAAGAAAAAGAAAAAAGAAGAAAAAGAAAGAGAAGAAAAAAGCAAGAAAAGGAAAAACGAAAAATAGAAAAAGTGAAAGTGAATCAGAGAAAACAATATGACGAAAAAAATCGGAAAAGTGTTAAAACAAATATTGGATAAACCTTAAATGATAAGAAAAGGAAAAGAAAAGAAGGAAGAAGGAAAAAGAAATGAAAGAAGAAAGAAAAAGAAAAGGAGGAAGATAGAAAACGAAAAGGTGAGAAATGAAGAAGAAGAAGAAGAAGAAGAAGAAGAAGAAGAAGAAGAAGAAGAAGAAGAAGAAGAAGAAGAATATTCAAGGGTGAGAATGGTGAAAATAAAAGAATAACCAAGTTTATATAAGGTAATCAAAAATTGGAATATAAAAAAAAACTGAGAAGGAACAAAGAAATGAAAACTGGATTCTAAGGTTAAAGAAAAAAGAAGAAAAAGAAGTAAACTGAATGCATTGTAAGATTAAAAAAAAAAGAAAAAAGTGAAATGGATGGAGATGAAAAGGGAGAAAAAGGTGATAGTGATTAAAGAAAAGAACGAACAGAAGAACCAGTAAGGAATTTAGAAGGCGAGGTGGAAAACTTGACAATAATTTTGAAATGGAAGGAAAAAAAAGATGATGATGATGACGATGAAAAAGAAAGATGAAGAACAGAAGAAAAAAGATCATGACGGATGAAAGAGACAAGATGATAATAATGAGGAAAAAGATAAGATTAAATGAAATAATGGTGAGATAGACGAAAATGATGATGGTATTACCGAAAGAGAAGAAAGGAAGAGAATGACAATGAAAGAAAAGAACAAAATAAAATAAGATAAATTAATGAAATAAACCAGTCGAACAAAACTATGAGAACAATCTATTTCCATAGGTTATATTTCCAAAATGCCCACTAGATGGGAACATAGGTAAAAATAAATAAACAAACAAAAAAAAAACGGACTCAAAAACAATCTGTAAAGTTCAAACGTAGGACTGTAAATATCTGTCATCGATTAAATAGTAAAAGTAAGGTTCAAAGATTTGTAGGGGTAATAACATTGGCAGAAATCAGAGAGAACCTTCAAATGGTAAAAAGTTCAAATCAATCTATATTCAGACATATATAAATACCATATGAGAGAAGTTCATTATTTTTCATTTACAAAGCCTGGCACTTATCTACTCAGTATGCATAAATGTATATATCATACCCTTGCATCCATTCTAAGGCGAGATAAGTCAAATGTTAACACTCCGAAAGCTTGAATAAGAATGACACAAATACGGTTTCTGTAAATAAGATCTGCGCTGCAATTTCCGTGTTTTACTACAAAAAAACATGCAGTTGACCAAACTAATGAAAACACTTTCGGCTCATTTCTGAAAATCCAAACTTTATCAGTCCAAGTTTTATGTAAGACAAGAGTTTCACAACATCACCAGATCAGGAATTTTCTTGCTACAAGTCGTTAGGACTGACCTGTTCATCTAGATTTATATTTTGAACTCTTTTTTACGCAATGTTACCTGAAGCGATTTTCTGTTTTTCAATTTAAAAAAGATCTTGACGATCACTTGTTTACTTTACTACCTACAGTGATGACAACGAGTAGCAATCCATTTCCTTTCAACATACAATGGCGACTTCCTCATCTCTTTCTAGTCAACTGGGCAAGTCATTCGTTTAATATATCGAAAAGACATATGAGTGAAATGCTCTCATGGTATAAGTATACCATCATGTACTGTAATTGACCCGGCAAGACATATTGAAGTTCTAGATGAGGCAGATGGCATTTCACTAAGTCAAAGACTTGTATTTATACCCCGTTAGCTGTGGTTAAAAAATAGGTAGACTCGGCTCTCTAAATTTGGGGAAACAACAGGTGGACGAGATGGAGAGATTGAATTCAAAACTTGAAGAATCTAAAGAACACATTCTTCTCATTCAAAAAGTGTGGCTTGTTCTACAAAATGGTTGTTTGTTTGTTTGTTTGTTTGGTTGGTTGGTTGGTTGAGTTTCGTAACATATAAACCATTATGTTATTTATTGCTTAATACTCTTCATACATATGTATTAAATATATATATGATTTGTAAACTGATGTTGTAGATAGTATACTTGAACGAGGGTGAGCTCGTTCTTGCACACAGTCAAATGGTTTCAAATATTGCTATATATCAATGTCACAATTTAACACCAATCATTTGTTTGCAATCAGGCTCTCCCACTCCGGGTCAGAGTGGACCATGGAGAAATGGCCATGAAGGAGTACTTAACATTGCCCAAATCTTCAAGGATGGAGCCTCGTCATCAGATGGTTTAATGTCATATTTAGGACACTCGTTGGCGAGCGGAGATCTTACTCCACTCCAGAGATGCGGTCGGTTTATTCTATTGCTGCATCCAACTAGGCCCGGGTTTTAAATGCCTTTCCCACAAAAACAAATTTCCTGAGTAATTCATTTGCGAAGCTTTGATTTAATTAATGGTCGAAATCATTTCTGATGGCCGAACATTTTTATAAATCGAGGTGTATTTTTGCTTTTGGTCCTTCTTCGAGTCCTTTTAACACTTTTCCCATGTTGTTTATCCAGTCGGCTTTTCTGTTATGTTCTTTTCGTTTCCATATTTTGCACCAAATTTGTTTGGTGTCCTTTTCACCCGGTTGTTGGTGTCTTCGTGTATTCTTCCCCTACTTGCTGGAAGAATTCTTTCATTGTTTTGGAATGCATGTATTTTTTTTATATTGTCTTTAAATCTTTTTAGTCTTCCTTCTTTGGCCAGTATTTTCTGTATTATAACCTTGCGTTTTATTGTTTGTTTTGCGTGTTGTGTTTTTCTTTCTTTTCGCTCCAAAATGTTATAGTGTGTTTCCTCCGTCTAATTATTTTTGCTTGTTGTAGACTTCTTATTTGCGTTTCCAGTGGAATTTCTCAGCCAGGTTTTGAGTTTCTGGTCGTGTTCTTTAGGGGGAACACTGATTTTATTACTGATTAATTTCTCTCCTCCTTAGATTAGTTCATTTCATCCTGTGATGTTGTTTGTTGAGTTATGTGTTTATAATTTGTTTTTTTTTTCAGTTTCTACCTTGACTATTTTCCTGTCTTGGCTTCTTAGCGATGGTAATCTAGTCTTCTTTTTAGACATAATTCTCTTTAAAATCTCTGTATTCATTTTTTCTTTTCGTGTTAGACTTTGTCCTGTGTGGTTTGGGTGTTTGGTGCTTTGATTCGTATTACCTTGCAGTTCATGTCGGTTAGAGTGTTCTTCTTTTTCAGTATTTAGTGTGTCGATTATTGTATGAGGTTCTAGCTGCCTCGATTCCCGTACTATTTGCTGGTGTATTTATGATATTTCAAGGTCTGAAGACCAATATTTCTTTACTATTGTCCAAACTTGGTCAGTGAATCTTTGGCTTATCTGAAATTTAGCGCAGTCTTCCCAGATTATTATTATTATTATTATTATTATTATTATTATTATTATTATTATTATTAATTTTGTTGTTGTTGTTGTTGTGGTTGTTACCGTATTCATAATACCAATAGTATCAATTGTAATACTAATACCATTAATTTGATATCACTATTCTTATCACCATAAATTTTTCTATTATCAACCTTTGTTACATGAGTTTAAATCAGTTTTTATGGTGGCATTTAAATATGAGTCTATATGAGTGAATTAGGTCGTGGTACTGTTCTCCTGATACACACACACACACACACACACACATACACACACACACACACACACACACACACACATATATATATATATATATATATATAGAGGTAGAAAGAGAGTGAAAAAAATAAAGGGCGCTATGGCTTAGTCGTTGTCGAAATTACGTTAAAAGTACATGAAAATATCTTGAAAGTATAGATTAAACGTATTCAAAGGAATCGCCATTGATTTCAACCACGACCTCTCGATGATTTTTAATATCTCTTGCAAGCTTTTCATGCGGTCTCCTTGCTTAATTTGCTAAATGCTGCCGTTATCCTTATCTTCAGTTAATCTTTGATATTGCACGGAGTTTTGAAAGTCTCTAACTCAATCGTACCGAGAACATTATCATCAAGAGGATTGCTGTCGAGGGATCTAGGCATCTAGATGTTAGAGGAGATATGATGATAGAAATTTTCTCATAGTCAGTACTGGATTCTCCTGCTTGTGTTTCATGGCGAAGTTCTGTTGCCGGACGTAAGGTCTTCGAGCAGATTCCTCTTAATGCAGAATACTACTACCTCCTCCTGGTACTAAATGTTGACCTCCGTATTGAGTTTGATCGGTTATTTGGTTGGTTGTTCTGTTTTACGGCATATCAACCCTTTTCGAGTCATTCAACGTCTAATTAGATTTAAAACAATTCAGTTTAGTATAAGTATAGTTTTTGTTTACAAACAGTTAAATGTCAAAACAGCTCCATTTCAAACAATTCATTTCAGCACAAGTACTCAGATTAGCTTTTTTTTAAAACTGTTCAATTTCGAACAGTTCCGTTTAGTATAAGAACGCAGTTTTTTTTCTATTTAACTCATAGTTAGGACCCTATCAGGTGCTACCAATCTGGGCCAGATTGAATATGGGAGCAATGGCAATGAAGGGGTACACTGCACTCCCTAAAGCTCCAGCATTAATGGCATCTCACTATTAGATTCTTTAGTGTCATGTCAGCACACACGTTAGGGGTCTTACCCCATTGCAGTCGGTGTATTCTACAGTCCCAACGAAGTGGGCAAGTTGCGTTTGAGACCATGTGGGAAAATGAATAAAGTAAAGACATCACAATCACTAGTGACCACCACAAATCCCTTTCATATGGACTAGGTGTTTGGTTTTCATCATAATGAATATGAATTTGTCCTCAGATTGATGTCAGAACATTCTGATATGATGTTATTAGAACTTTCGTGTGAATTCCAGGAATGCAGCATGCCGTTTGAAGATTTCCTTACAGACAGTGACCAGCGAATTCAGCTTTGCGACATAGAAAGATAAAGCTGGAAGAAATAAACTTATGTGCAAAATTAATAACGTTGTGACACTATGTAGGTCGTCCGCTAAGCAGACGATCCCTTTGTCTGTCTTGTCGCGAAACCAAACAAAGGCCTGAGCCCGCGATCTTTGATGTGTCCGGAAGTGAGTA
Source organism: Sepioteuthis lessoniana (assembly GCA_963585895.1). NCBI lineage: Eukaryota > Metazoa > Mollusca > Cephalopoda > Myopsida > Loliginidae > Sepioteuthis > Sepioteuthis lessoniana. The sequence goes on from OY757923.1 coordinate 45,948,274, forward strand.
AGGGAACGCGAGTCAGTAGTTGGACAAAGGAACGAAAAGAGGTCAGTTGGCGACGGGAGACGGAGAAGGGCAGTCGACATCGGACAGAGAAAAGACCAGTCGGCATGAGATAGAGTTCAGCAGCAGTGAGGGAAGACCAGTCAAGATGAGTTAGCATTCCTAGTATCTTTGTAGAATTTTCGCTAGAAATCCACGTTAGCGTTAGTCTGCATATGTATAGGGAATGCAGTGTTACATAACTCTTCTTCTTGCACTTGGAGCTGACCCAAGCATTATTGTTCGTTTGTTCTTTTCCTCCCACTCCCTTGATTGTATTTTTGTATCCTGGAAGAAATGCGTGATACCCTGATTGGAACCAGTAGATGATCACCGGCCAATATTGAAATGGTTTCGAAGAAATTGACGTAACGGGGGCCGAGGGGGTATCGTCACAACGTCCTATCTTCAGCATTGATGTGTATCATACTCAACATTTGTTCTAGAAGCACAAGACATTTTACTTATGTATATAGGTGGACTTTTCTCTATTATTTTGTTGAACCTGTTAAAAAATAATTTAAAATTAATTGCTTGTAGTAGGGAACAGAACAAGAGCTATCCTCTTGCCTCCTCTAATAATATTATTGCATGACATTTTCAAGCAGTCTACCTGCAACTCAAACTCACTGATATTTTTCCAAGATAATAAAAGTTAATCCTCTTTACGTTTCGTACGTATATAAATATTTCTCATTCATCCTCTGTATGTCTCTGTCTCTTTACATGTTGGTCTGTCTCGATCTCTCCCTTTACACACACACACACACGCACAAATCTATATACGTTGTGCCTTCAATAAGATTCCAGACTTTTTTGTACAAGCATTTAAAATTGTCGTAGACTCTTGAAAATTCAGTATGTTATTGCTATACATCTAATGAGATGACTTACCGATTTTTTTTATGATTTCAGGTTCAAATGAACATCTATAACAGCAATCGGAATACACCATACTAAAGCCTGATTGTCACAGCCGGTGAATTTCAAAAATGAAATCTGGACGTGAGGACACTTTAGAAGAACGATATGCAATAAAATTCTGTTTTAAACTTGGAAAAATGCCACAAAAACGTATGGAATGCTTCAGACTGCTTTTGGAGCATCTTGCATGAATCGAGTATCGGTTTTTGAGTGACATAAGAGATTCAACGAAGGCAGAGAGTCTGTGAGGGATGATGAGAGGTGTGGGAGGAGTAAGGAAGTCAGGACACCAAAGTTGATTGGCCAAAGGGTTAGGGTTAGGGTTAATATGTTGAGGTTTTAAAGGAGTTCAGGAAGAGATTCCTAGGGAAGATGCCAGTACTGTTCAAATTGGGTCAGTGGCATTTCCACCAGGACAATGTACCAGTCCACAACTCCATCCTTGTCACAGACTATTTGAGCAAGATGGGCATCAAGACAGTTCCTCAGCCTCCCTATAGTCCAGACTTTGCTCCCTGTGAGGAGATGAAAGAGGCTGTGATGAAGGTCATTGAAACGCTTATACAAGAGGACTTCCAGGGGGCCTTCACGAAGTTGTTGGAACGGTACAACAAGTGCATTGCAGCCGGAGGAGATTACTTCGAAGGGGACTAAAGTTTAATGTGTGTACTATCAATAAAAGTGCCCATACGAAAAAAGTCTGGAAACTTATTTAGTGATCCTCGTATGTGTGTTTTTGTCTGCGCTTGTAAGTACCAGTCTGTTATATAATGTGTTTATACTAGTTTATTTCATGAGTGTAATTGCGAGATTTGTGAGCGAGACTGGGACAGAGAGACATAAAGGGAGTTAGCTGGCTGAACAATGGTCGCAAGATGCGAAATATAGTCAGTCCTAATGCGGAGACTAACTGTCTGTCCAGTCTATTCAATATTCTATAATGTAGGACGCTTCAGGCATCTGTGATTGACCCTGATCATACGCCTTAATGGGTAGTTTCAGTCTGTGGATGGAACGCCACACCTTCAGACTAAACTTACGTCACATTGTTCTTTCCTACAGGAAACAAGAGATAATCACTGTAAGGTGTTTTGCGTATCTATGATTTTTAATTCGATAAAAGTACAAACATTCACGAATATTATTGTGTTATATGATAGTCTAGCAAAACCATGGATCTATGCCAAGATAATTATGCACTCTCTTAAAGGAGCCTGATTTCCTTGGAAAGAGAGGGACTTATTCATACAGTGGTGCTGGTAACAGTGCCATCGGGGAAAATCCCATAACGATTCCATAATAGTTCCTTCCAGAAGAGAGCGACAGAGACCGAGACAGAGAGAAACAGAAGCAGGTAAAACATTGAATAACAATAATTTTCATTATTTTTCTTTAAATAATAATGTATTTTTACTCGCTGAGCAAGAGGAAATTATCTTTGACCAAAAATGTCCTCCTTGTCAATGAAGTAATCTCAATTGATGGTGGAAGTAAGTAGAATTTTTGCTGAAAAGAAAACAAAAGTAAATAAATAAATAGATAAATGAAAGAAACAAACAAACGAACAAAAAAGTTCCGAAAAACAAAAGCAAAACAAAAGGAAAAACAAAACAAAACAAACACAAGAAAAACTTACTGAAAAGATAGATAGATAGATAGATAGATAGATTGTGTGCTTATGTCTGTGTGCGTGTGCGTATGCATGAGTGTGTGTGTGTGTGTGTGTGTGAGAGAGAGAGAGAGAGAGAGAAAAGAAAGAGATACGAAAATTCTTATTTAACTTTGCACTTAGATTTCTAAGAAATTCCACTTCTCATTCAGTATATTAACATATCATCTAGTCAGGTAATTCAAATTAGGCAATCGTATAATATATGAGTGGATAGGCAGAAAAGTACAGATAATACAAAAAATAAAACTAATCCTTTCTCGCCAGAGGAGAAAATTCAGAGAAAAAAGAGCATTGACTTGAAGAATAAGATAGATCGATAGGGAGGTGCCTGTGGTGTAATGGTTATCGTCGTAGGAAATGGACACGGCGATACGAGTTCAAATCCTGGACAAGACTGATTTGATTTCACATAGCACTAATACCCTAGGGAAAGGTATAAATCTAATTATTCTCCCTCCAGCTATGAGTAAATAGTCGGGCGGACTAGGTTCTTCAGCCTTGGTGAGGCAACTAGGAGAAGGAAAACTCTGAATTCAAACCTGTTAAACTCCGCTTAAAAATTGACCATGTGTTATATCCTGCCCGGCCGGAGGGGTTGGGTAAAGATAGATAGATAGATAGATAAAGCAGAATACAGAAAGTATTTCAGATTTAATTTCAGGCAATACCAACGATCTTGACCATGACATTTTTGATTAATGCCTGGAATGGCTTGCACACAGCGATACACACAGCGACACACACGCACAGACACACACACACAGACACACACAGACACAAAGACACACACACACACACACACACACACACACGCATATATATATATATATATATATATATATATATATATATATATTTATATATATATTACTGTGTAGGGGAAGACGTGTGGGTGTGTGTGCAGGTGTGCAAACAATCGTCTTTTTCCATGTTCAGAAATCGTTAATGAAATTAGAACTTAACATTGAGGATTGTTTGTTCCCAAAGTAATTTATTTTATTATAGAGTTAGGAGTGGAAAAGATGTAACCAAAGCTTTTCTTCAAAAAGGAAGGGGGTCGGAGGAACTAGAATTTCTGCTGAAAAGAAAACAAAAGCGAAAAAAAAGAAAACAAAAATAAACAGCTGAAAACGGAACATCTACGTAAAATGCAACTAAAGAGACAAAATTGAAACTATAAACAAATTATAATGAAGACCGGAGTAGGTAAAGTCTCCTTTGTTTCTTCCGGAATTACCACATAATTTGTCCTGGTGTTGGGTAGGATCGTCGGCCATTTAAATTTGGGTTGAAAAAAAAACAAACTCTTCTTCCATTCCCCCATGCAAAAAAGGGGAAAAAAGGTGAACTTTTTTGTTGTTTAAGAGAGATGAGATTTGGCACAATTTCGAGTGAATTGAAAAAAATGAATAAGGAAGAGAGATAAAAAAAAAAAAAATGAGAATGTTTTCTACATAAGTAGTCATTCATGAAATAGTTTTATCGTGCCTATGAATAAAATCATTTTGGAAAAATGGATATCTTGAAAGATTGTTTGTAAAGAAATGAATGGAATGAGGTAAAGTAGGTAATGAGGGAAAGAGAGCAGGGGAGAGAAAAGAAAAGAAAAATGAGCAGAGAAAAATGGGCGCTGATAGGTGGACCGAAATATATATATATATATATATATATATATATATATATATATATATATATATTCGGTCCACCTATCAGCGGTCTCTCCCCACTCTCTCTCTCTCTCTACATATATATATATATATAGAGAGAGAGAGAGAGAGAGAAAGAGAGTCTGTGATCAATGGATGGATAGATATAAACCAAGTGAGATATATAT
>OY757923.1:45957739-46050239 GCA_963585895.1 Sepioteuthis lessoniana
GATTGATTGATTGATTGACTTTAATAGCATGGCAAATCCGTCTCGGGTTATTTAAGTCTTGAGGTTAGGAAATCACGTTCAATGTATGTTCATATTTCACTTTTTGTATAGTTGTTTTCTATGAAAGATTTTTTCTTGTACACGATCCTACCAAATACGAATCATTTTTAAATCGATCAATTTGACCTATTGATGAGACGATAATTTAAAGATTTAAAATCTATTGAATACATACGATTAGTAAAATCTTCTCATGTACCTTGGACGATTTTATGTAGGTCATCAAAGAACATGTAGCCAAGTGACACCTGAATAGGGTATTATGCACATTTACCCTAATACTTCGGGATAATTTTTGTTTATTGCTACCTTCAGTTTGTTGAAATGATAGCCAATCATATACATGAAAGCGGTAAATATACTATATATATATTTCTATCTATATGGGTGAGTATTTTCAATAGCTATTTATGCCATAAAGGTTCACTGACGTTTATTTCGTTTGAGGGAATTGTTCTGTTTACCTCCACTCCAGGTTATATGTGACTTATTGTATTGGGTTACATAGTATTAGAAGCAAGGAATGATCTATGACCATACATATTTTGTTCTTGGGATCTATAAAAATAACATCTTTATAGAATTGGATATATTCAGATTGGAGCAAATCATCATTAATGTTTGTTTTAGAATAAAATTTACTTTTTGTGAATAAATAAAAGTCGAGGGTGAACCTAAGGCTCCCTTTTCGATAGCTACTACACTAAGGTGTAGCGGAGGGCGCTACTCGTTTCCCCGGATTGCTCCTCTTTACCCATGATCCGTACCTTATAATGCTGAGTGTTAAGCAAGGCGGCATCAAGTACAATTTTTTAAAGTCTTTGGTATGACACGGCCCGGGATTGAACCCAGGTGTCACGGGCCATTGGCGAACACTCTAACCGCAAGGCCAATGTTCGGTTGTAAATAATCAAACTCATAGTTAAATTGAACAATCACAGATTCATCCCATATGTATTAAAACTGCTAAATGAGACTCTGCTGTAAACATCAATTATACCAATCCATTTATTAACTCTATAAACAATAAGGCTTCTAAAATCCATCCCAAATCAAACTGTAAAAGCAAAAGTATTATCTACCTTTTAAAATATACACGTTGTTCCAAACAATATAAATGGAAATTCGAATGGCCCTTGAAATTTAGTATAAAGAAATGTAAATACCGTATTAACCCCGAATGCTAATAATTCTCTCCCCGTAGAGCATCTTCGTCTAACTAACTATTTCTTAGATAGAGGCGCTGAAATCTCTGTAATATAACAGATAGAAAAAAATTAAGCATTATGAAACACGAAATCTAAAAGCCTATGAATATAGATTATCATCTTGTCTGGAAACCCATATCCCAAAAGGACTGAACAACAAAGTATACCACCCAAAACACTATATTTTATTCATCAAACTCTTGCAGTCTCATTATTCATTAACTTTCATATAAAAATATTAAAATATTTGAAAAGAAAATCATCATTTAAATTCATTTTCCTACTTAAGCACACCTCTGTGTAAAAAATATTCCTAAAATTGAAAGTATCTTTAAATAACAAATCGAATGGTTAAGTCGTAAAGTAAAATTCAATTTTCATTCTCACCTGAACCCCAATCCCCTGGCGTCCATGACTCTATCAGTCTTGAAATGTAAACAATCTTCAGACAAACATCCTCAGATAGTAGCCTAAGGGAGTCACTGGCTGATATTAACTCCTTTATAAAATGTATTTACCAAGTCATGTCTGATTCTTTCGTATATATATATATATATATATATATATATATATATATATATGGGGGGTACACATACACACACATTCACATACACACACATATGTATGTATGTATGTATGTATGTATAAACCACCATATCTCAACTTCTGTTTTTATAAATATCTCTATCAGTCTGTCAATATTTGTGTTAGTCAATTCGCATTTTATTTTGTTCAAATCTATCTTATTACAGAGCTATCTTTTCCTATATCTATCATTCTATACGAACTCATCTATACATCTCAATCTGTTCAACTATCTCAATCTTTTCCTTTCTCTCACTCCCTTTCTTTGCTAATGCGTGTGAAACCCATCAGCATCATGTCATGAACTTCACTCCTCTTTTCCCTTTTTTTCTCTCTCCTATCTTTCCGCCTTCCTTTTACCCCTCTGGCCCGCTGGTAAGGCCTTAATGTTTTCCTATCACCACACTTCCTTCCCTTCTTCTGGATCAAGTCTGGGGCACTGTGACATGAACGCGATTCATATACAACATTTATTTTGTCTATTAATATCCTCTCTTCATATCAGGGCTTGGGATATTCATACGTAATGGAAACAGTAAATGAATCCACGCATGGAAAGTATTTCTCTGTGTACCTTCACTGATATACGAAAATGTAAACGTTCTGAATATGCAAATATCAACGAGTTTATTCATAATTCATAAGCTCTCTATGTATAGTCAACATTTAAACACTCATTCTTTATGTGAAGTTAGGTGGCTGCTATTATTATACAATTTATCCTTATGCTTTGCATATCTTGTTTGTTTTACCACAAAATATTCTCAGACCTTCTTGAAATAATTTCCTGCTAACGTTGAATGCTGAACGATATTTGGTTCAGGCATATATTATTCTCGTCCTTCATGTTTTTTTTCATGACGAACCCTTTCGAAGGGTAACAGACAACCCGTAAATATCAACATCGGTATAGTTTCATGCAAAATTTAGTTCGGTCCTTTGGTAAAATAGAGAAACTGTGGGGGAAAAATCAAAGTTAAAAAAGCAAGGAAAAAAAAAGACGATTACCAAAAAAAAACAAAAAGACAAAAAAAAAAAAATGAAAGTGGAATTCCTGGGATAAAATCCAAATTGTAAGATTTATTCTCAAATCATCGTTGGAAAAAGGGGACAGTTTCGTTCAAAAATGCAAGATCAGTTCGAGGTGTGTGATATATTAAGAGAAGATCTTAACGATTAAGTAATCGAAAAGTTGTGTTAAAGACAACGAAAATAGGTGATTGATTGATTGATTGACTTTGATAGCATGACAAATCCGTCTTGGGTTATTTAAGTCTTGAGGTTAGGAAATCACGTTCAATGTATGTTCATATTTCACTTTTTGTATAGTTGTTTTCTATGAAAGATTTTTTCTTGTACACGATCCTACCAAATACGAATCATTTTTAAATCGATCAATTTGACCTATTGATGAGACGATAATTTAAAGATTTAAAATCTATTGAATACATACGATTAGTAAAATCTTCTCAAGTACCTTGGACGATTTTATGTAGGTCATCAAAGTAACATGTAGCCAAGTGACACCTGAATAGGGTATTATGCACATTTACCCAAATACTTCGGGATAATTTTTGTTTATTGCTACGTTCAGTTTGTTGAAATGATAGCCAATCATATACATGAAAGCGGTAAATATACTATATACATATATTTCTATCTATATGCGTGATATTTTCAATAGCTATTCATACCATAAAGATTCAATGACGTTTATTTCATTTGAGCGAATTGTTCAGTTCACCTCCTCTCCAGGTAACATGTAGCATATTTTATTATTTTTATAAATTTAAAAAAAAATTCTCTATTGGGTGATGACTATTTGAAGAGGTTGTTTTCTCTCATGGAGTGGTCAGCTGAAATGAATTCATAATGGCCAAATGGCTTTTTTTAGAGTTTTTAATTATATATATATATATATATATATATATATATATACAACGCGAAATCATCTGTCGTATAGATATAGTATTGTACTGGTACACTTGTAAACGAGGTACGAACCCCTTTGTCACCTTAGCTATTGATTAGATGGTTCCAATACTATTCTTCCACAAGGCTACTTTGGCTTTGAATAAACCATGAATGTCGATATAGCATTGAACAAACAAACCTCACCTATTCTTTCAGATTATCATAGTTATCTTCCTTCAATCTGCCACTACACTGACTGTATCTCCTGCTGAGGGGCTAAGACACCTCCCAAATTTATGACACAAAACTGCATCTGATGGTCAGGCTTCAGTTTTGGAGATCTGTGGAGTGTGGTGAATCCTTTCATTGGCATTTATCCGAAGTCCACTAAAACCTGGGGTGTTAGTACGTGTTCGGGTCCCATCTTTGCGCCAAATATATCTGTTCAAAAATTCTCTGTATTCGATGAGACCGAGTGAAAAAGAAATTCTAAAGAAACAACTGTACCAAAAGTAAATATAAATATACAATTAACGTGATTTCCTCAAATAGATCTGTTTAAAAATTATTTGGATTCGGTTTGATCATGCGTGAAGATAAAAACACTGAGAAATAATTACACAATACATATAAACATGAACGCGACTCCCTAAATTTTTTTTACGTAGAATGACCCTCGAAGGGTTAAAATTAATTAATCTATCAGTAAATCAATGAAACAATTGTCTTTTGTGGTCTTTATAAAATTTCCTCAATAAATAAAAGACAAAAAAATTTCAGTGATTTCTACCAGCAGTTCTTTTCTGAGGAAGCGACAATTATGAGTGAAGATGTAAAAAAGAATGGAACAAAATGATGATTACCGCATAAAAGTTTAATCAAAAAAATATATTTAATTTTACGTAATAAACTGAATGAACTTTTTGAAGAAAATAATGCCGTTAACCGAGTTTACTAGTGTTCGTTTTTTTTTATCTCATTTTCTCTGATATAAATTTCATCCCGAAAAATTCCAAATATCAAAAATGAAAAAGGTTTTTATCTTATATTGGTAAAGTAAGCAATACTTTTACTTGGGTAGTTATGCCAAAGAATATAATAATTTTTGTTGAGGAAATCCCCTTGGCGTAGTGGTTAATGTGCTAGACTGAGATATCATACTTAGCAAGTTAGAACTCCAGTCACTTTTCCCCTTAGAGTACTAATCCCAAAATAAACGTAAAAGTGAAACTGGAGATTCGAACTCGCTTGCCACGCTGTCCCCATTTAACACATCCCTCAATAAGTCCTGTATAATTTTTTTAAAGTACTAATCTTCAAATGGGACATGTCAAAATTTGAGCCCAATCGGATAATTAGTTTATAAATTACAGTTATTTAAGTGAAGCTACTGTTGCAAATTTTCAAAACAATGGAAAAATCTGAATTTCGTCTGTTGATAAAGCATTGCTTTCTGATGCGAAAAATACTGTTCAAACAAATCAATGGCCAGAAAAGCGTCATTCGTACTCTGCCCCGTCGGAAACAACGGTTAAGAGGTGGTATGCTGACTTTAATTGCTGTAGTACAGACCCAAATGATGCTGAAGACTAAGGTTGCCATTATTCGAGAGTTGTTCCAGAAAACACCAAAATCTCCACAAACTTATTTTGGCCGACCGTAAATTGAAGTTGTATGAGATAGCAGAGGAGTTGAAAATATCAGAAGGTGGTTTATTCACCGTTTTGTATTAACATTTGTCAATGAGAAAACAGCGTTTAAAGTATGTGCTACGTTTGCTTACAGTCGATCAAAAACAACAATGTGGCGACGATTCAGAGCGTTGTTTGCAACTGTTTCAACGCAACAAAAAGGAGATCTAGTATAAATCTGTACAAATGGATGGAACATGGATTCACCACTTCACTCCGGAGTCAAATCGGCAGTCAGCTGAGTGGACAGCAGCAAGTGAAAACCGTCCAAAGTTACGTAAGACGCAAACATTAGCAGGGAAGGTTTTGACCTCCGTATTTGGGATGAGCAAGGTATTTTGTTCATCGATTACCTTGAGAAAGGAAGGACCATCAATAGTTAATAATATATAGCATGGTTGGCGCGTTTGAAGGAAGAAATCACCTCACAATGGCCACAACTAAAGAAGAAAAAACTGCTCTTTCATCAAGACAATGCACTGTGTCACAAGTCGATCGCAACGGTGGCAAAACTATAGGAATTCCACTTCAAATTACTTCGGTACTCAACCTATTCTCCAGATTTGGCCCCCAGCTACAACTGGCTATTTCCAGACCTCGAAAGAATGGTCAAAGGAAAGAGATTTGGCTCCAATGAAGAAGTGATGTCGGAAACTGTGGCGTATTTGATGCCAAATCGTTCGACAAAAAAGGCATGGAATTAGTAGAGAAGCATTGCAATCAGTGTATCACCCTAAAAGGAGACTATGTTGATAAGTAATGTCGAATTTTGCCAAAAACTTTTTTTTAGTTAGGCCAGGGATTTATTGAATAATGTGTTAGTACGTAAGCCACTACACAACGGGAGGCAACTCCAGATTACTTCTCAGTCCTCCGTAGACAGCAAAGCATTTTACTAAAAACTTGACATACAAAGTAGATCCAGGACTGGAAAGCTTCAAATAAATTTTTGCCATTCCCTTCTTGGATTTTGTCTCCTATTACATAATATAAAAAGGTACAGATTAACAAAGAAAAAATAAACACAAAAACAAAACAAACAAGATGCTGAAAACACATCTGACATAAGTGTAGAAAGCAATATTTCGATCGAAAACTTTTGAAGTGTATAAATCACGCGCGATTAATTACGTTTTGCAAAAACACGGCTTACCTTTCATAATTGTCTACTATTATTTTTTCAAAGGATAACATCAAGAGACCATGTGCCAAGTGCATTAAACAGGAAAAGAAATATACAGTATAACTTATACCCTTCATTCTTTTTTTCGGACGGACCGACGAGTTATCAGCACTTCTATGGTATCTAGTTTATTTTAAAGGAAGTATCAACTGCTCTCTTTAAGATATTTAGTAGCGCCCTCCCCTACACCTTGGTGTAGTAGCTATCGAAAAGGGAGCCTTCGGGTCACCCTCGACTACTACAAGATAGGCAAATTCTAAGATTAGTTTTAGAATAACTCTAATTCATATAACCTTCTGATCCCGAGCTGTCTGCTTTGGGTTGGTTTAGTTTTATGGCATATCAACCATTGTAGGTTATTTAATGTCAAATCCATTTCTATTTATATATAAACAGTTCTATTTCAAACTATTCGTTTTAGTATGAGTAAAGTTTTTTTTTTTTGTTTACACATAGTTGAATGTAAAAATAGTTCAAAACAAAAATAGTTTCAAACAATTCTGTTTGGCATGAGTACAGGATTTTAATATAAAAAAACAGTTCAATTTCAACAATTCAGTTTAGCATAAGTACAGCGTCAATGTCAAAGGCTTCTATTTGACCCATAGATAGGACCCTACCATTCCAGGGTAGACCTGGGAGCGATGGAAGTAAAGGGTTACTTCACATTCCCCAAAGCTCCACCATTACTGGAGCCTCACCATCGGATTGTTTTATGTCATATCCAGGATACTCATTAAGGGGAGTCTTACTCCTCTGCAGGGAAGCAGTCGGTGTATTCTAGAGCCCAACAAAAATGGGGCACAGGCCACTCGTTGGGAGGAGTCTTACTTCTCTGCAGAGATGTAAGACTCTTTTAACAAACAGCTAGATGTAATTAACTAGCTGTTTGTTAAAAGTTTTTTGTTGGCACACAGTCGAGTCGAAAACCAATACGTCTAAACAGATCTATTTGACTTATAGATGGAACACTCACAGATACTACCACTCCGGGGCAGAGTTCTAGCAATGACGGGTACTCCACACTCTCTTTACCTCCTGAAGTGGAGCCTCTCCATCATTTGCAGTTTTGTTTTATACTTATATCTCTTTTTGGAGTGTATTAGCCCTCTGCAGGGGATATAGTCAGTCTTTTTTTTTTATCAAAAGAAGCCATATAACTTGGACCAGATAACTAAGAATGCGAATTGACAGACAAATCATTCTCTAAACCATAGACACATGGCTTGAATAAATGGTTTGGTTTAAAAAAGTTTAACAACAAAGACGATGATTTGATTCGTGTAAATAATCCAAATAAAAACTAATCTTCATCCACAAAATTTAGTCACTATAGAAATAGATATTGATATAGATATAGAGACATAAGACACCATTTTGTATAAAAGTCTACCGAGAGACATGAGAAAAAGAAAGTCGCACACACACACACACACACACACACACACACACACACACACATATATATATATATATATATATATATATATATATATATAAAACCAGAACACATACATACACACACACACACACACACACACACACATATATATATATATATAAATAAAACCAGAACACACACACACATACACACACACACATATATATATATATATATATATATATATATATATATATATATATATATAAAACCAGAACACATACACACACACACACACACACACACACACACATATATATATATATATATATAAAAAACCAGAACACACACACACACACACACATATATATATATATATATATATATATACATACACTCATATTATTAGGAATGATTTGGCTCATTTACTTTCCACATGTTTTTCTCGAAGAATTCGCCGCATTTTTTCATGGAAAATTTGGCATCTTTTCATTGGCACTGTCAGATTTTCTTCCCATTTAGAATCTTGAAAAGATTAAGAAATAGCAGAATGGTTTCATCTGCCTCTGGGGTTTGGCATATTCAGATGGGTTATTCCCGTGGAGAGAAGGATAAAAAAAATCAATCAAGAATCGGAATTATTTTTTATCAGTATGAGTAATAGTGTTCAACATGACAAAAAGAACAGCAGTAAAAAAAAAAAAAAAAAAACTGTTAGAAAAATAAAAATATTTACAATAATAAATATTTTAACAATGATAAGAATTATATTCTAAATCACTGCAGAAAATAAATTCGGAATATAAACAATAACTATAGCGAGTAAGAATGGTGTTCAAATTTGATCCACCTGAAAGACTATACTTATGTACATATGAGATACAAAGTCAGTAGTCTTAACCATGTAATTAATGCAAATAAAGAATAAACTATATAAACATATTGAATAATAATGATACAAAATCCGTCCAGGAAAATGAGACTAACAAAATTCTCTAGGATTTGGAGATACATATAGATTACCTAATCGCAGCCAGAAAACTAAACCAAATGATAATTAACAAAAAGAAAATGAAAAAAGAAAATGATAATTGCCAAATAGTGGACTTTGCCACCCCGGTAGATCACGGAGTAAAAATCAAAGAAAACGAATATATAGGCAAGTACTTGGATCTTGTCAGAGAACTAATAAAATTATGGAACAGAAAGGTGACGGTGATACAGATTAAAAGAAATGCGCTTATAACGGTTCCCAAAGGCTTAGTAAAGGGATTAGAAAAACTGGAAATCGGAGGATGTGACGATAACATACGCACTATACCATTACTAAGATAGGCCCGAATACTGAGAAAAGTCCAGGAGAATTGAGGAGACTTGCTGTCACTCAGACTCCAATGAAAGACCATCAGCTTACGCTGATGTGAAGAACTTGCAAGAAGTAATGATAATAATATCAAAGACAAAATTGATAAGGCACAATATTATAGCAAATGCAGGTTATGTGGAAACTGATATGAATCAATTAATCACATTATAAGCGAATACATCAAACTGGTGAAAAGAATTCAGGATTCGGCAGAAGTGAGTGGGAAAAGTTATCCACTGGAAATTGTGTATGAGATCAAAATTTGAGTTATATTAAAAATGATACATGAATAAACCAGAAACCGTCCTAAAAAAGAGACATAGAATTCTCTGGGATTTTAAAATACAAAAGAATCAGTATGTCTCATCTGGAAGGTATGAACTTGTGTTTATTAACAAGAAAAAAAAACCCTAAAAAAACAAAATATGTCATCTTGTGGATTTTGCTGTCCTAGCGAATCACAGAATGAAAATGAAAGAAAGCAAGAAGACTGATAAATACTTAGATCTTTCCAGAGATCTAAAAACTCTATGGGCCCGGTTGGTGGCGGTGATTTCATTTGTAGTTGAAGCGTTTTGAACAGCTCCAAAAGCCTTGGAGAGGAGAGTGGATGCAGTAGGAAATCTGCCTTGAAAGACCAATAATTAAAAGAGGTATGTAAAATTCACAAAGAATGAAATAAGAATGATAAATATAGTTGGCGACCGTTGTCGAGGGCGACCAGAAGGCTCCCTTTTCAATAGCTACAACGCCGATATGTAGGGGAGGGCGCTACTTCTTTCCCTGGATTGCTCCACTTTACCCTTAATACGTACTTTATATTGCTGAGTGTTAAGCAAGGAGGTATAAAGTACCATTTTAAACCTGGGATTGAATACAGGTCTCCTGGACCATTAGTAAACACTCTGCCCACTAGGCCAATGAACCGGTACAATGTTCACGATGTCAGTCGTAAACTTTATTATGAGAGCTATAGATAACAAGAGAGTGGAACAAGGAGTATAAGGACAAACACTTGCAGAAGTAATAATTCCTAGTGGTGTCTTCTAGGGAGACTCATTATCACCATTACTACTTTTATAGCCATGATTAAACTGAATTATATATTAAGAAAAGGCACTGGAAGTTATAAATTTACACAGTCGCATGAAAAGATAAACCACCTAATATACATGAATGATAATAGGATATTTGGCAAGAATTGATAAGAACAAGATATCTTTAGAAATTTATCGTGGTATCCGATACTAAAATTATTTTCTATTTCAATTTATATATCAAGTTTTTCTGCTTTTTTCTTCATTTCGTGTGCTTAGTATTGTGGCGAGGTAAATGATTAAACCAAAAGTTGTATTTCAGATTGTATAATATCGCTTGTCACCACAACAGAAATGTACAATGATGGTTTGGTTTGGTTTCTTTATTTGATGGCATATCAACCTTTGTAGGTTATTTAATGCCAGAGCTATTCTCTGAGAAGAGCAGTAGCGGTACTATTTAACCCATAGCATGGAGGTTAAGGGGTCTCATACCTTTCCCAAGGGTATTTGTCCGAAAATGAACGTAATAGCGCGACTGGAATAAGAACTCACTTACTAAGATACCACAGTCCATCGCTATAACCATTACACTACGAGGACACGTCCAAAATGATGTTAATCAGATGAAAAAATCATCCAGTAAATACCGTTCAAACAAATTAAATGGAATTAGAAAATCTTCTTCAAAGGTTTTCAAAAAACCGTAATGTCTTTGAAATCATTGAATTTCGGTTTCAATGCGAAACATTTGTTTCCCTTAGTTACCTGAGTTGAAACTAAACATATGCCCGTTCTATTAAGCCTTTCCCAGAGTTTAATTACATCAAATCTGTTCTTTCTAACCGTTTTGACTTCGACTCAATGTCAGCACGTGTCGAACTCTGTCTAGAAACGTTGTTAATGCCTTTTGGAAGCGACAGCATATAATTACAAAATGATTTTGGCAGAAATTTCTTCAAAAAAACTTTTTATCTTACCAAATTGACAGTATGAAGAAGTAAACTGCAGTGAAACACTACATCTCTCTCTCTCTCTCTCTCTCTCTCTTTTTTCTGTCTTTCTCTTTTTCTCACGTCACTTTTCACTCATATGGCTAAAACAAGCATCTTATTCGTAAGTTATATATATATATATATATATATACATATATATATATATATATATATATATATATATATATATATATATATAAATCGCAGCATACATTTTTGTGATTTTCCACTATTTCAAAAGTACCCCACATCATCATCATCATCATCATATCGTGCTGGCAGCACGGATATCCCTGACCCTCTCTCGCCACATTTAGAAAACCTGTCCTTTGTATTTTATTTTTTTAATTTCACTGGAGTTTGCTTTATTCCCTAATTGTTTCTGTGTATCAGTCTGTCTGTCTGTCTCTAAACACACACACACACACACACGTATATATATATATATATATATATATATATATATATATATTTTTGGTCCAGTTAAACCGGAGTTGGGAGTAATTCCATCAGGACAAGAAGGTATTCAAGCATACACTGCTAACCGAAAGTTAAATTTAAAAAGGAAGTGGGCTTAATGAAGAGGTAACTCCTCACCCCTCTTCGACTCCCTCCCACCTCTTCGACTCCCTCATACTATCCCCTCCCAATACCATGTGTCTATTCAATTTTTTTATCCAAAATGATCTGAAGAAGTCCTGTTACTTTTTTCGTGTTTTGGGAAATTTCAAAAATGCGTAACAGGATTGAAATAAATTTATAATCCGATGTGACCGGTTTCGTTGTTTTTCTTAAAGTATATATATATATATATATATATATATATATATATATATATAACATTTTTTTTATAAAAGTTAGTTTTCTTCTAAAGCAGTAAATCCTAACGTAAGGCACATGGCCCACTGGTGGGTCATGGTAATATTTTCTTGTGGTACATAATATTTTAGGGGGAGGGAACCGTTTAGAGACCAAGTTGATAAATATGTAAGAATTGAATATTTCAGGTTGGGGGCATTAGAATTTTATAAATAAGAGGGGCATATCCCAAAATCGGTTGAGACTATTGCTCCAAATCAAAGGTACGAAGATTTAATAATTTCTATTGGAAATTTATACAGCAATAAAAATGCTTCATCATCATCATCATGCCATGCCCCTAGCACGGATATCCCTGACCCTCTCTCGCCACTTCTCCCTATCATTCATCGCCTCTGGTAGGTCTTCAGGGCTACATCCCGTATCCTCACATAGCTGCTGTATGTATGTTCGAGCTGGTCGTCCTGCTTTTGCTTGGCCATATGCGGGGGTCCATTGGAGTACATCACTGATGAGTTCGTCCTTGCTTCTCCAGCAGTGTCCTGCATGTCTGTCTCGTCTAACTTGTATATTTTTCGTGATGGTAGGCAGGTGGCCGTATAGTTGGTGCCTTGTGGGGTGTTGCCGCCAGGACTTGTTCAATATTGCTCGCAACATTCTTGTGTAATTGTCGTTTAGCTTCTTCTTCAGCCCTTTAGTTAGCGTCCAAGTAGCCGTTATTTATACCAAAATCTACTGTACTGAAACCGTAACGAAAAAAAAAGTGTTAGTCCCAAAATAAATACAACACTTTTACTGAGTGTCACAAATGTCATTTACTTTTTAAAAAATGAATAACTTTTAAAAATTTGTAATCTAATTGTAATTTTTTTTTAGTGATATTATGTTCCAGAATTAGTTCAAATAAATACCTAGAGTCAAAGTAAATATAATTAAAATTAAAAATGTCTTTACGGTTTCCATTATTTACTTTTATAAAGTTTTTCTATCTTTTAATTGGTAAGAGATTTTTGAATGACCTTGTATACATTTACGCAATTATATTTTTGGCCAGAGATGTGTTGCAATATTATTTTTGGTTATAGAGTCAATCTGAATTTCCAAATTGTCTTTTTCTTTCACTTTCCGTCGAATACCATCCCAAACATTACTCTTTATATATATATATATATATATATATATATATATATATATATATATATATATATATATGTTGCAATAAATACAAAAAAAGTTCAATGATTCGTTGGGTTACTAATTTATGGACAAGCTTGAGGTTTTAGAAGCATCTAAATAAAGATGAGTACATTTGTTTTCATTTATAAAGTGTCAGATACTCAAATCTAGAAATAGACATGTTGCGAAAGAACGACTTATTAATGTAATTGCTTATTTGTTTTTGTGCCATTTCGCGTTGTCTGCCAGCAGAAAGAAAACTTACAACCAATCGTTAATGCATTTTGTTGACAGCAAAAAAAAATATGGATGGTAATGATTATGGAATCGATAAAATAATATTGATGGGGGGTGCGGAAGTAATGTTCCATATGAAAATCGGGGTTATAAGGCCGTAAAAGACGACGACTAATAATAACAATGGAACAAGCAATAGAAAGAATATTGAAGAATTGGTATCTTTGTTATCTGTGGAATAATAAGTACTATATCAAAATGTTGATAACAATTCAGCAAACAAGTAGGAATGGACTAGATTTCTGTGAACGAAAACTACATATAAGTACTTCCTAATAGTCACAAGCTAAGCTTAGCAGAAGACCAGATTTATGGTACTCACTGTAAGAATCGAACACAGTAAAAATAATCTATTCGCCTAGCTCGCTAACTATTTGTAATGTCTTCAGAAAAGGGCATAAAATAAGTAAGACAACATGTATTAAGAGAGAAGAATAAAGGTTATTACAGTAAAACAAGTAATACAATGTCACCAGTGTAGCTCATGCAAGTATTTGTTGTACGTCCCACCGACCGGACGAGCGCAGCACAAGGCCTTTCTAAGGTGGGTCCGGGCGCAGGGCCGTTGCCTAGACACTCTCGGCATTTACAAAAATGCCTCGGGCCCCGTCGGCAATCGCTAAAAAAGGGGCGTCTCATGCTCCAGGCAATAAATCTATCCCTTCCAAAGAGAGTTAGAGCCTTGGTGGGACGGCCCCCTGAGGCTCGAGAAGTGCCGGTCTCAGCGCATGTGACATGGATGGCGGCTTACCCATGTCCGGCGGCCTTGACTCGTATAGCTCCTGCTATGTACTCATTATTTAAAACAAAACACTTTACAAACATTTTAGGGGATGGGGAGAGGGAGTGGTCATCCTTTCCTAAGGGACCCTTGCTAGCCACAGTCACCGACCCATTCATATGGTACAATTAAATTCATCCATTCTTCGACGGGTACGCCGGACGCACCATAATACCTCATTCTCTCTATGACAACCAGCTTAAAACACTATATTTACAATTCTATGCTGGTAAATTTATAATTATTAACAATTCAATACTATATAAAAAAAAAAACATATGAAAGAATCCATAGGGCAGGGACAGAAAAAAAAAGTAAAAAATACAAATCAAAACAAAAATCCCCCGTTCAGTTACCCACCTATCCCACCTTGTAAAAACTGGGACGCCGACTGTTTTCCGGGACTCTGGAAAAAGTTGGACGGCCCCAACGTGGGGAAGGAGCTATTAGATTGGGACAAAACAAAATCTCAGGGGAGGAGAATGGACCGGAGTGGTAACAATAGACAGAAATATATGAAGACCAAAATCTTTGGCAAATATCGGATTTTGGATCATATGAATCAGGGGAAAATTATGGACTGGAAGATCTTGGAAGCTAAATGACGACGCCGATGACGCACATGACACTGCTAACTCGTAGCAAGGGAAACAATTAAAGTTAACCTACCCGGGATGGGGTCCCGAATGACCTGGTCCGTCACAGCCATGAGCAAAAAAGGGGGGGAAGGATGACTCCAACGTTGCCCCCTTTTGTACGACTAAGCTTGCGGCATGCCTCCACCTTCTATCAAATGTTATGCGACCTAAGCGTTTATTTTCGGATCTGATCTTGACCCTAAGGTGATGCCTAAAGAAAAGAATCAGATCGCAAAGAAAAAGTTTGCATCGTCATACAATCCTTTTTCGCGTCTCCCTAATCACCATTCAGGCCACTGCAGGGATCGCGAGAAAAACCACCCGTTTCTCACCTTTTCATGGAGGATCAACATTGTCCACCACGTAACCAACGTCGAGCAGAACTAACTGTTTGGGATCAATGTGTGTCATCCACTCTCTGACAAGACTCCAAAACGGGCGAACTCGTTCACAGTAGTAGAAGGGTGCAAATCGAGCATGTCTGCCAAGCCCACGTTGAAAGCTCAGCCGGCAAAGGGTAACGCGTTCCGAGCGAAACCCCAGGTGAGCGAGAACTCGGAGTTGTTCAGGAGGCTCGAATCTGGCACCCAATTCCATTTGGAACGAATCTCATCCAGCGACTAGCCAAGTCGATCCTCGAGCGGATCCGAGGTAGTGCCATCCACTAACTCCGGATAGAGTTGCTTCCTAGACCTGAAATGTCACTGGACCAAGGATGGTTACGAAGAGCCTTGCAGCATTCGCAAACAACGGTGCTTCATCCCTCGGCCTACGATAGCTCTCGGCTTCAGGATTGGACTTTAGGCGAAGAAAGGGCTTCTTCATCTTTTGTTCCCACACCGTATCTCACGTCAGGGATCGACCCATGAAAGCTAATCTTTCAGCGAGCGAATCACTTTCCAGATCAGGCATTCCAAAGTTCCCGTTGCAAAGACGTTGATGACAGACCTGTATACGGATCATCGGGCTTCGAACTCCCCTGAGCAATTTGGAGAGGATGAATGTTTCAGCGCCTCCTGAAAGCCCTTAGGCAGGAGGAGTAGAGTCAATCGGCATAGGATCACAGGAAAGACGTACACGGTTCAAACCTCGGCCTTGCCCTTTAAGGACAAGTGCATTTGAAGCCAGCTCGCCACCTTTATCTGTACTTCCGACAAATTTCACTATTGTTGAAGGTTCTGTTCGAACCCAACCCCAAGGATGCGGACAGTATCGTCGCTCCAGTTGAAGGGTTCAGGTAGGTGAACGCCACCCCTCCAAGCACCTAATCGTAGACCTTTGCACTTGCCAAAATCGACCTTAGCTCCTGCCACCTGCTCATACTTTGCAACTCCCTTCTTCACAGCCGCTATGTCCGAACAGCGAGACACAAATACTGTGATATCATGGGCGAAAGCAAAGACCCTTGCTCTGACAAGACCGACAGCGGGAACTCTTATCAGGGCCGGATTTGCTTTCTCATCTCTACGCCTACGGAGCTCGGGTTCTAAGGCAAGGACGTAGAGAATAGGAGACAGGACGCAACCCTGCCGGACCTACCGCTCAATTGCGAAGAGCCCCGAGCGCTTTCCGTTTACTTGCAGCCCTGCCTGGGGGCTACGGTACTGAATGCTGATTCATCTATGGAACTCCGGTTTGAATCTGGCGGTCCCCAAAACCGTCGCCATAAACCAATTGTCCACCATATCGATTGTTCACCATAACTGATCTAAACTGATCAGCGTGGCTTCAGTGTCGTCTTCTATTCTCTCTCGGATCGTACGGACCGAGTTCAGGTTATCTTGGATTGGTCTTCCCATCACAGCATAGTTTTGCTCAGGTCCGACCAAATCTGATGACAAGGTGCATTCTGTTCGCTAGGACCTGGGCCAAAGTCTTTAACTTTGTATTTAGCAGATTTAGTTCCACTCTAGTTCTAGTTCCTCCCAAACATGTCTGCCACCTTTCTTCATCAATGTGATTTCTCCCTTGGTAATGGTACAAAGGATGGCTCCCTGGGCAAACCAATGATTGTGCACATCCATGTGACGGCAAATCGACTAATTTCCCAAAACGGGACTTTATTTTCGCACGTGTGAAGACGGGGCAGGTTGGCACTTGATCCCCTACAGAATAAGTCCTGTTCAGAGTTTTTCTCTCAGGCATATAAGAACTGGCATATTACGTGAGGGAATGATTTAGGGCCAGACTGACCACCGCTGGCAAAGGGGTTCCAAATTTCACACTATCACACACCCACCAGGCCGCTAAACTTCTTTCCCTTAGATAACAGAAGAATACGGGCCTATAGGTCTTAGTCGTAATAATATTAATATTGTAGTTGTCGGCAACTCCGGTTTCCCGAGTGATACTTTAGGAATTAATAGGACAATTCTAAGCAAGATAACATAAGGCGAATAGAAGCTGCAAAGAAAGCATGAAGTAACAACATAGACCACATGGTAAAATGAAAATACATAAATTCCTTTACTACTTATATATACACGTTCAGAGTGTCAAAAACATATAATTGGACAGTCCACGAATATAAACGTCTTTTCTGACTTTTGTCCTTCTTCAAATTGAGCGAGAGAGAGTGGTAAACGAAATTTGGGTGTAAAGGAAAAATGTCCCCAAAGTTACTTATCTTATTTTCGACGGGGTTCCACTGGAGAATCATTCTTCTTTTACGGGCTAATAGACTTTGTTCTGTTTTTAGTACTGGCTTGAGGGACTCGGGTCTCTCATGTCTCAGTTAATCTTTTTGTCTTCAGCCCGGAGTAACATGGCTATGGTTCGTCTGCCCGCTATAAACCCTGCTCAAAAACTGACTCTTGTCCTTTACTTCCGCTGAGGGGAAGGGAGCCCCACTTCCGTTTTGGGGTCCCAGCCAATCATTTGGCTTCTCTCTCTTTCCCCTTCCGATGTCCGGCGACCTGAGGTCACTAAGTACCAACATCTGGTCTCCCCTGCGTGACCCACATTCTCTCTTAACGGTCACTTTTTTGACTGCTAGATACTGCTAATTCAATAACGGGAGGATAGTATCAGTCTTACCTCTTCGTCTCCGTGAGCTATCACGTGACATCCGTCAGAAATGGGACAAACGTGTGCAACATCCTCAAATACTCTTCGTAAGGCAAGCCATCCAGTCCTGGCAACTTGTTGAGGCCGACCTACTTCAACGCATCACAAATTTCACACTCCGTAACCAACCCCTCGCAGCTAGCCGCTTCCGCTACTTGAAGGCGGGTGAAGTCGACAAAATAGCTGCGAAACTCCTATTTCAGGAAATCAGGCAAGTGCGCAAAATGATCCCAAAAATACGTATGTCTTCATGTATAGTCTTCAGGACTATGAGCAGAGCAGGGTAAACCCTTTCGCTTCCATGGGGTCTGGGTTTCTAGGCTATTCATTTTTGGCTTTTGTGCCGACAAGGTATCTGCTGCCGGAGACTCTTGTACAGAGGAACTTGGCAGTGAGGGCCAACTAACCCCCAAAAGACTTGCCTGAGATGTACTTCTCTCTCTCTAGTTTCACTAGGTTCTTTGCGTAATGACCTTCCTCTCTGACCCTTCCGTACTAGTGGACGGTTTTATTTTCACTTTTTCAGAGGCCTTTTTCCCTTTTTTGGTCCCCCTCCATGGCTGCAAGGACAACCGTAGGGGGTGGGCAGCTTTGATTTTACGAACACGAAATTAACAAATTGGACAAAACGGGTACCAAAACGGACAAAAAGGATACAAAAACAATGTCAACGAACACACTTTTTTTTACCTCGGGGAAGGGGCAAAAAGTGTCAAAAACTAACTCGGCTCAGAAACACGTAGCTCTTGCATGGATTACATTCAAATAATATGTCCTTATTTGAAGAGTCTGCTGTGTATCGAAAATAGGGGTGATACCACAACTCTATTACAGCGGAAAAGATGACTTTTGATGTAACTCGATTTATAAACTGTTGAAGTGAATTCTTGATACTAAAAGAGACATAATCAGTTGATTTATTAATTTTAACGGTATGCCAAACCGTCTAGAGTTATTGTATGCCAATTGCTTTCATTGTACGTCCATATTCACATTTTTAGTTTACTTATTTCTTAAGAGATTTGTTTTTTCTTTTTTGGCCATAATTCTATTGAATGCAAATACTTTTTAAACAGATCTCTTCGATTCATAGATTAGACCCTAACTGGTACTGCCATTTTGGTTCAGAGTCGACTAGGTAATAATGGCATTGAAGGAGGACTCCATGCAACCTAAAGTGAGAAGAGTTCTGGAGCCTTGAGGAGACTTGCTGTCACTCAAACTCCAGTGAAAGACCATCAGCTAACGCTGATGTGAAAAACTCTAATGCGTAAATAATAATAATAATAATAATAATAATAATAATAATAATAATAATAATAAGAAGAAGAAGAAGAAGAAGAAGAAGAATGCATCAACCTATCAGGATCAGTGAAAGAAATTTTACAAAAGGTGCAAGAAATTTTACAAAAGGTGCAAGTAACTCAGTTTAGTCTCATACCCAGGATACAAAGGGATTAAAATTATAATTCACTCATTGTAGATAGATAGATAGATTGATAGATAGATAGATAGATAGATAGATAGATAGATAGATATGTACACTAAGTTTAATTTGAAGATGTTAACTGGGTTATTTGAGAGCATTTTCCAGATTTGCTTACTTCTACACAATCTTCTTGGTAAACTATCGTGCAATGACATAGACATAAAATTTTAAAACATATACATGAAAACTTAAGTGATTCAAAGAATAATCATGGGCCTTTGTATATTTTCAATGGTTATAAACGCTGAGTGAATATATGTAATATTGTCTGGCTTACAATCGATTGGATGGAACGCAGGAAGAAATAGATTCATGTCTTTCCCAAGGATAATAGTCCTAAATGAATATTTGCAGTCTTAGCTGAAATTGAAAGTCGGTTTGATACATCTATATGTCTATATTATAATCATTGTTTGGAATTTTAAAAAATATAATGATAAGTGGGACTTAGTTATTATTGAAAGAAAATAACAAACAAATCGGCATAAGATTTGAAGATAAATACATGAAAAAAAAGTCCGTAATAATTGAGATATTTATTTATTTATTTATTGTCGGTAATAGTGTTTAGAAAGCAGTAATGCTAAATAATCATTTTTGACTTAAAAAATGATAATATATAATTAAATGAGGATAATTATTTCACTAAGGTCGAATATTTGTACTTATCTCTTGTTTGGTAATTTAAATTCTGTACCATTTAGTTACGTCTCGGAGGGGCATGGGTTCCAACTGATTATTGCTTATTATCTGTGAACTCATCTAAAAATAATTTTCATGTTTGGAATAATTTCAAAGTTATAAAAGAAAAATAATGACAAATATGTGATATAAAGGAAATGTCAATAAAATTGTCGAATTTTCGAAATAAGGGAATAATATTTTTACCGGGATTTAGTGGATAATTTCTAACAGTTGGTTCCGCAATTTTCTAGTTTAGATACTGATCCAGAAAGTTAATACACACGACAAAGTTTTAGGAAAAAATTGTATATACTATAAACAAAGAAGAGAAAATATAGACAGGATAAAAGGATGCAAATATGGTGTTATTTTCCGGAACAATTCTAAGAGAGAGAGAGAGAGAGAGAGAGAGAGAGAGAGAGAGAGAGAGAGAGAGAGTGTGTGTGTGTGTGTGTGTGTATGTGTGTGTTCGGAAAATAAACTTTTTAACGGATAAAGGAATGAGTTACGAAACCTTTCAACTGGCTGTCTTTTTTCTGCCTTAATATTTCCAAAGCCGAGTTCGCACTATCAAAACTGCCTCCCACTCAAGTGGGAGGCAGTTTTGATGCTTTATTATCTAGGCTCATTTCTCCCTTCAACATTTCTAAAAATCCTGTTAAAATCTACACGTGTTGATAAATAGATTTTTATTGTTAAAACTTTCCTCGGAGTTGAATAAATCTACATACCAATGTTGTTAAGTATTTATCAAACTGTTTGATCCCCAAGAGAGGACAGAAAACAAAATGCTTTCAGTAATTAATATACATATTGGAGGGTGGACTGAAATCTTTGTAAACTGAAAAGTTCATGATACCATTTTAATGTTGTGAAAGCTTTTACCAAGTACTGCAACAACGATAGAACTAATATGTAGACTGCAAGAAAGAATATATTGAAAAATGAAACGTATTTGATTGCACTAGGTGAGAGTATTTTGATCAGTCTATGAATTTTTCTCGTTTATTGATGATGAATAGTCTTCTAGCTGGAATATACGACAAATAACTTGCTTATTATGTAACTACGTACAGATCTCGAAAAAAGATATTGTTTATTAACTATTTTCTCACTCTTATTCTGTTTTTTCCTATGCTTTACGAAGTCATTTCTACGTATGTTTAGAAAATTTACTTTACTTTTGTAAAATTTCTTTCACTGATCCTGATAGGTTGACGCATTCTTCTTCTTCTTCTTCTTCTTCTTCTTCTTCTTCTTCTTCTTCTTATTATTATTATTATTATTATTATTATTATTATTATTATTATTTACGCATTAGAGTTTTTCACATCAGCGATAGCTGATGGTCTTTCACTGGAGTTTGAGTGACAGCAAGTCTCCACAAGGCTCCAGAACTCTTCTCAGTATTCTGGCCGTTCTCAATAATGTAGCAGTTTGGATGGTCACCACTCGTCCGCCAACCTCCAAGACCTCCTGTCTCTTTTGTAGTCCTTTAGTTACTGTTGCAAACGCACCAATCACAATTGATATAATTGTCACCTTCATGTTCCATAGTTTTTTCAGTTCCCTAGCAAGGTCGGGGTACTTATCCTTCTTTTCACATTCTTTCAGTTTTATTCTGTGGTCAGCCGGGACAGCAAAGTCGACAATTTTGCACATTCTCTTTTTTGTTGATTATTATAAGGTCTGGTCTTCTGGCCGATATTTGGTGATGCGTGTGTATGTGAAAGTCCCATAGGAGTTTATGTGTGTCATTTTCTAGGACAGGCGCAGGGTTGTGCATATACCATTTGTTGGTGCGGTCAAATTTAAATTACTTGCACGTTTCCCAGTAGATCACATTGCCGACCCAGTCATGTCTAGTCTTATATTCCTTCTGTGCTAATTTGCTGCATTCGCTTATTATGTGATTGATGGTTTCGGCACATAGCCTATATTTGCTATTTAGAAGTTTTTTCATACGGGCGTTTACTGATGGTTTTTCACTGAAGTTTGAGTGAGAGCACGTTCTGCAAGTCTACAGGACTCTTCTCAGTATTCTGACCGAACTTAATAATGCTGACTTCTGGATGTTTTTCCCTTGTCCTCTTATTTTCAAGTATTCCAATCACTTTATCAACCACTTAGGAGATTATTCTCTGCTAGCCAATTACAATTGGTATCATCATCACCTTCATGTTCCATATTTTTTTGTTTACTAGTTAGGTCTTGGTACTTACTTCTCTATTCGCTTTCTTTTAATTTTACACGGAGGTCTGCTGGGAACGGCAAAGTCCACTATTCAGCAGGTTCTCTTTTTCTGCTGACTATCACTAGGTCTGGTAACCTGACCGATATTAGGGGATCTGTTCGTATCACAAAATCCCAGACAATCCCAGGACGGATTTGGGTTTATACCTAATACCACTTGTTTGTATGGTCAGATTTAAATTTCTTGTACAATTCCCAGTGGATTACTTTTCCCACCCAGTCATGTCTAGTCATATTCTCTTTTAACTCTAATTTACTGCATTCGCTTATCATGTGATTGATCGTTTCGTCTCTATCACCACATAAAAAACATTTGCTCTTTTGTTGCGTCTTAGCTATTTTTGATTTACAGATGGCGTTGTTTTGTGCTACGATTAGAAGTTATTCAGTTTTTCTCTTAATGTTTCCTTTTCTTAATTATGTCCATGTCTTTTGCCTGAGAGTTCACTTGTTTGTCTCTTGAATTATCCATACAGTTGTTTTTGTTCCCATTTTTGTTTTCTTGGTATTGTTGTTCTGTTTATCCTTGTGTTGATTGTGCTGTTTCTGATTGCTGTAATCAGTCTTTCTTTGCTCTTTTTTATGTTGTCTTCGATTTGTCTTATCGATGCATCGACGCTATTTCCAGTGTTCTTTTCTGGACACATGTAGTCCGTATACGTAATGTTCTCATTGTTAGCATGGGACATTTTTCTATGCCAAATTCCATCCCCATAGCTTCTCTGTATATCCTCATTGCCGGTGTAAGGATGTCCAATTTGTTTTATTTGTCGGCTAACAGTTCATTGTCGTTCATGTACATAATGTGATTGATCATTTCTTGCGATTTAGTAAGTTTTTGTCCGCTCATTCATTTCCTAAATATGTGATTGAGGGATATCATCCCTATTACAAAAATAAATGATAATATCGCATCGCTTGGAATATACCTCTGTAGATTTTCACCTCAGCGAAATGTATTCCTCCTGCTGTCCATTCCACTCTCCAGTTTTTCATGGTTTCCTCGATGAATCTTATGACTATGTTAGCTCGCTTTACGGGACCGCATCTTATTCTCTTTTGTCGTCAATCCATAAAATACAACATTTCACCGTCTCATTTTGCTCTCGTTGAGGATGTGTTGATCAATGAATAGTAAATCCCCTGTTCTTCTTGTTCCGTCGTGGCACAAGCTTTGTTTTTTTGGGGAACCCTTCACGGGAATAGAAATTAGGGAATAGAAAATCTCCCTCCTTATTTGTGCCGTAAACAGTTTCCACATCATCGGTAGACACGTTATGGGTCTATAGTTGTTAGGGCCGGTTCTTCTTTGGTTGTGTTTTTTTTTCTTTTTGCATCTGGGTGGTCTTTTCTTTATTCATATATATTTACTTCTAAGCATCTATTCATCTCGATAACCAGTTTGTAATGGACGGAAATGCTTTTTTTAAACGAGAATCAATGTATGCCATTATAGCCTTGTGTTTTCCAAATTTGGTACTTTGTAGAGTGTTGCTCCAAATGAATCAAGGTATACTTTTGCCTTAAAGCTTTTTTTGAGTTATTGTCACTCTTTTTCCATGTTGTTTATCTGTCTGGCTTTTCTGTAATGTTCTTTAGGTTCACATATTTTGCGCAAAATTTGTTTTGCTTCCTTTGCATCCGTTTCTTGGTATACACTTGTTTGAATTTCCGTTTGCGTTCTTTAGGGGAACATCAATTTTATCATAGACTAATTTCTCTCCTGCCCAGATGAGTCCGTGTAATTCCGTGATGTTGCCCTTTGAGAAATTTGTTAAAGACTTTTTCAAATCCTGAAGATGGTTTATAAAAAACCGATACGTCAAAGCGTCGACTTTCACAATAAATTCATCACTTTTGATTGCTTTGTTTTTCAATTTTGCTTCATACTGTCGGGTTCTTTTCCCTTATTTACTTCCATATATATATATATATATAAATATGAATTCTTATTTTATGGCATGACCAAAAGATGTTTCTGTAGAATAACTTTCTAGATATCAAATCTTAGGTCTATTTGTACACATATCAATAAACCTATCGCAGAAAACCAAAAAAATCCCACTAATTATCGACCATTGGTTGATACCAAACAAGTGTTCTAAAATAATAATTAAAACCCTCTCTCAATACCAGATGGTGTATATAAAATCGTGATAACCCATGTTATTCAATCTAAAAGTGAATATTAAAGCGCCCCTAAAAGATGCACAATAAACAGACGGTGTGTTTTTTTCAAACATTAAACCTATTACGACTGTTTAAGGCAGTTAAAATGACTTCATCAGCAACAGATACAAACGCACATTTAAAAAGTCATAATAACCCTTGATAACTCCACAACCTTCTGCACAAGACGATGGCACTTAAACACTTAATGATAACTGGCATTGGCCGAAAGTACTAGAATGAGAAATAAAAAACATTCTTTGCATAATTTTATACATTACTAGTCTACATTTGAAGTATCTTATAAAAGCTTTGTAAAAATTTAAAAAAAAACAAAACAATAAAAGACAATTTTTTTTCCTGCTACTTTTAATAAAACATGTCTAAAAGAGAATTTCCTACCAAAATCCATATGCACGCAAACAAGCGTACAGATAGACACACACACACACAAACACATACACACTCGTGTATATATATATATATATATATATATATATATATATATATATATATATATATAAGTTTTGATGCATTTACTCATATACCCTTCTGATATGTATATATATATATACATATATACTTCAGAGAAATCTGTGAGAATATAGCCGCTGGCATGAAGGTGTTTTGTGGCAATTATGTCCTAGAATAGTTTTGTCCAATTATGTTTATATATTGCATGTTGACAGATTCTGGGTAAAATTTCTTTAATTATCTCAATGTTGTTTCTCTACGTAGACTTTGGCTTTTCACGTTCTTTCTTACCGTTTTATTCAGTTTTCTCTCCGTCCTTGTAAAATTCACATTTTCTTCCTTTATTTTTCTTTTTCCTTTAATCCTTCTTTTTTCTCTTTTATATTTCTTTCTTTCCTTATTTTCCCAATATTTTTTTCTTTTTCTTTTTTATTTTATTTTTCAATCGGTTTTTCTTTATTTATGTGGCTTTTGTTGTTTAAGTTTTAATTGGTATCTCTTTCATATTTGTTTTTATTCATTTCAGATTTCTTTCTTTCTTCAACTTTCCTTATCTTATCTTTCATCAGTCAATCTTTTTTTCAATTTCTTCTTTTTTTTTAAATCATAAATACTATTTTTAGTTTTTTTCTCTCCTTCTTCCGTTTTATCAATATGGCTGTTCTCTTTTATATTCTATCTTCATCTTTTTTTTCCCCATCTTCTTTCTTTGTTTCTCCTCTGCAAAAATATCCGATATGTAGACTTCAAACTGACGTAACTGACAATTTATCTTTCTGCAATATATGCCTCGTCAGAAGACAATGTTCACCGTGGATATTAATAGAACTGACCCATGGGAGACTGGATTCATGCCTTTGGCTATCGTAATGTTGTAAAGGTGTAATTGTGTATCGTTGCAGAAAGAAAAAAAAATTAGGTGGACGTCCGAGAAATATTTATTTCCCGAATATGCACATATTGAGGTAAAAAATATAGAACAAAGCCAAGTGTCTAAACTACTAGTAAATCTACAGGACAAATTCAAAATAAAAGTCTATGTAGGTAAGAGCAAAATAAGACTATTCCCCTCTAAAACACAAAATAACATGCATCTAATGGGGATATAGATAACTCCACTATAGAACGATGTAAACATTTCTTGATGATAGGTTTCTGATAATATAAAAAAGGTTAATATTTTTGGCAATTTTTCTAATGAGTATTTCAGAAATTCTGATGTTTGAAGAAGTTAAGCAAAGAAATTTGCCAAATGTTTAATTGAGCAATGTTCACCCTCCTCTCGTTTTAGATTGGAATCCACAACTGTCTTACCCAGACATTCTTTGAATCGATTTAATAATTTCGACTGCGCAAAAACTATATTCAGTTTGATGGTGATGTAATAATTTTCTTTAGTGTTCGGACTCGATTTTATTTTGCTAGAGAAAAATAAAACCTTCAAAGATAAATATATATATATATATATATATATATATATATATATATATATATATATATATATATATATATATATATTTGGTTCAGTACTGACACTTAGAAAATAAAGGGTAGAAGTAGGAATAAAATCCGTTAAGTAAAAAATATAGGAACACAAATAAAAAAAAAAGAGAAACTGATAGAAGATGAAGAAAATACAAAGAGAAGATAATCGAGAAAGTCTGGAAGACCAGCTAAATAAGAAGGTAGAAGAAAACGTAAAGAATTTTCAGTAAGCAAAGAAGAAGAAGAAGAAGAAGAAGAAGAAGAAGAAGAAGAAGAAATTGACGACGACGACGTCAAGAGAGAATAAAAGTGGGGAAGTTTCAAACTAACCACGATAGTAAAAATAGAAACAAGACCTCTATTAATAATAGAGAATAGTTTTTCTATTTGATGGACAGCCACAGAGTTTGATATAGAACTACCAAATTTTGTATTTGACCCTGAGGAAGGTTAAAAAAATGACAAATACTATTAATAACAACAATAAAAGAGATGATGAAAAGAAGAAAAGAAAAAATGATGAGAAATAAATGAAAGACAGAAGAAAATAGCAATGAAGAGGGATAAAGAAAGAAAAAAGAGTGAAAGAAGAAAAATTATACGGATGAATATTAGCGAAAAAGAAACAATAAGAAAGAAAGTGAAATAGAAAAACAGAGTTAAGAATGAAATATTGGAACTAAAACTAGTAGAGTAAAAAAATCCTGAAAAGGTCAAAAAAAGAAAGAAAGAATAAAAAGAAAAAAAAAGTCTAGTATAATAAAAAAAGAAAAAAAAACGAAGAAAAAATAAACGTGGAAGTAAAATAAAAAAGAAAGAGAACAAAAACAAAAAGAAGGAAGAGAAGAACCTGGATGAGCTGAAACCAATGCCTATAGATAACTGAAAAGGAGAGGGAGGGAGAGAGAGAGAGAGAGAGAGTCAGTAAAGTGAAACAAAAATAGGTATTATCATATATTAGAAATTACCAAAGTCTAAACTTTTGGTTTTGAACAAACCTATAAAGTTGAGATTTGATAAAATCGATGAATAGACAGTGTTGATATTGAGGTAATCAGAACACTTCCTAAGCCAAACAATCAGGCAAACTTACTCGAGGAACCAATTTATCAACGTATTGATTATGTATATTCCACGGTTTATACCGAGAGTCTATATGTAAAAAGAAAGAAGAACGAGGACCTATGAAGTTGTGTTCAAAAATAAGAAAGGACCTTCACCAGAGCAGAGGTATGATTATGACTTCCTTTTACAACATCAAGTCAAAGAATTGAATAATTGAAATAATGAACTGTGAAATACAGCATCGCATACAAATAAACCTACGCCTACCGTTGATTAAAAAAAAACAAACTTTTAAGTGGAAGAAACCAGGATGTAATTATTTAGCGGGAAAAATAAAACGGGTATTATTTGACATTATTTATAATGCTATCGAGCGCTGAAAGTCTTTTATCAAGAATATTGATGGGAGAAGTTCCTAAGTCATAGTGAATAACGTGTTGGACTGGTACATCGAAGTAAGCGAATTCGAACTCCAGTTGCGCTATTTCGTTGACTTTCAGACTGTTACCATTGAGAAAGGTATGAAGCACATTATGTTTCCAGGTCTCAATAGTACTACTTCTATTCTACTACATAGATAGCTTTTGCATTAAATAACCCACGAAGTTTGATATGCCATTCAACAGAGAAATAAAAAAACAAACCACAAATATGGATATGTTGCATTTTATTTTTCGTTACATAGGTGGTGCAGTGTTATTTTGTATTACTGTGTTTGTTTAAGTATAGAGTTTGGAAATAAAAGTAAAGTTGGCGACCGCAGTCAAGGGCTGCCCGAAAGCTCTCTTTTCAATAGCTACTACACCACGGAGTAGGGAAGGGTGCTTCTCCTTTCCCTGGATTGCTCCACTTTACACTTGAAACGTACCTTATCATGCTGAGTGTTAAGCAAGAAGATATCAAGTATCATTTTTTGAGTCGTTGGTATGACTCAACCTGATATTGAACCCCAGCCTCCCGGGCCATTGAGGAACACTCTACCACAAAGCCAAATGGCCGATTAATAAGTAGAGCTTAATAATATCCATTTTGATTGTGTATTAATTCACGAGAAATAATGAAATCGTGCTTACTTTTGATTCGAAGATAATTAACTTTCTATTTAAAAATGAAATCAAAAGTTTGTTTAATGGCATATCAACCTTTGTAGGTTATTTAATGACAAAGCCATTCTTCTAGAAGAAAAGTAGTGGTACTATTAAACCCATAGCTGGGAGGATAAGGGGGTTCATACCTTTCCCAAGGGTATTTGCTCGAAAGTGAAGGTAATGGCGCGACTGGAGTACGAACTCGCGTACTACGACTCCGCAGTCCATCGCTTTAACCATTGCACCACGCGGACACCCCCAACAAAAGTTTACTTGTTTATAGTTGATATACTACATTGGAAATTAATTTTAAAAAAATTGAAAATTCACTGAGGATGACCGCGAAAGAAAATGTCACTGATATTAATTATGCTGAGGATAAGGCTGAGGATACCTAAAATGAGAATTTTTATATCCTGTAACCCAGAATAAAAGTAAAAGGGCCAATTATATAAATGTGGATATAGTCCCGAATGGATCTTTTTTGTGGAGGAAATGAAATTTTAATCCGCATAAAGGGATTCAAAATGAAAATATAGACAAACACTAAAGAATTTTGAAATCGATTCTCTCAAAATGATATAAAAGCTTCCAGCTCAGTGAACGAAGAATGATCAGCTCAAAATAGAGACAATTTCAAATATAAATAAAACACATGACTGAGACTCAGAGATTCATGGCAATCATTCTATTAAAAAAACATCCCGCATCGTCTCTGGGAACATTTTTGAAAAAACTTTAGACACACTCCTAAAGAACTGCTATAAATTATTTCAAATATTCTCAATGGAATGTCCCAAAGACTCCTTCGAAAGTATCCAAATGATTTAGGAATTGTTTAAAAACTCGCATCAAGAATGATGAAATAGGAGACTGGAAAAAATGTAAGACAATCTGCACGATGGCACAGCTAATATTTATAATTGCAAATAAAGTAGCTTGCTCTCATTTGATAACCGCATTCCATCTCGAAAAATTTTGAAAAATAGATTCAATGAGGGTGCCTCTGGTGGTGTAACGGATAGCAAGCTAGTCTCACAAACCGTTCTCGAATGAGTTCGAGTTTTATTGGGTGCTCCATTCATATGGCTTTGTGCCACAACTAAGCAAAAAAGCTTAGCAAAGTAAAAAAAAAAACAAATACATACAATGAGGAAATAGAATTAAGAAATATAAAGAACATAAAAAATTTCCAAAAATCTTGTAAAAATGTTGACGTACAATGAATAAAAAGAATGAAGGAGGCGGGTGAGAAAAGGCAAAAAATGGAGAAGTGGAGGAAAAATACCCCAGCTAACAGATTATAAACATTTGAAGTAAAAAATATGATGATGACGATGAAAATGAAAAAATAAAACAAAGCAGCAGCAGCAGCAGCAGCAGCAGAAGAAGAAGAAGAAGAAGAAGAAGAAGAAGAAGAAGAAGAAGAAGAAGAAGAAGAAGAAGAAAGGAATACAAATAAGAGTGTAGAATAATGCAAAGTAGACAAGGAAACGAAAAAGAAGCGAGTTTATAGAACTGAAGAAAAACAATTGAGAGAGAAATAGAAAGAGACAAAGACAGAGACAGAAACTGAAAGAGAGAGAGAGAGAGAGAGAGAGAGAGAGAGAGAGAAAGAGAGAGAGAGAGAGAGGGGGAGAGAAAGAGAGAGAGAGAGAGAGAAGAATGAAAAATATCAGCGGAAAAAGTGGGAAAAAGTATGACCTACACCAAAAGTTAACATGTTCGAATTGCTTTCAGAAGAAGAAGAAGAAGAAGAAGAAGAAGAAGAAGAAGAAGAAGAAGAAAATAAGAGACTTCAAATGAATGAAAAGAAAAAAAATGAAATAAAAGAGATAGATAGAGAGAGAGGGAGAGAGGGTGAGAGTTTAAGTGTTAGTGAAAGTGAGAGAAAGAGGTGGAAAGATAAAGTGGGTAGGATAAGAAGAAAGAAAAAATATCTGTACAAAGAGCGGGCAAAAAGGTATGGCCAAACAAAATGCTAAAATGTTCGAATTGTTTTCTATTGAAGAAGAAGAAGAAGAAGAAGAAGAAGAAGAAGAAGAAGAAGAAGAATTTGAAGTGATTTGGAATTGATATTTCGGGCTATGAACTTGACAGATTAAAGAAGGCAACGCACTGAACCTGGCGTTGTCTCTTGGGTGTGTCCAAAAGTTTCGTTTAATGTTCAGGACAAAGAGGCTTAATTAACTAGAGATGCGATGATTTTTTATCGTTTTGTTTTCTGATCAGAAATGTCCTTCATATTTTATCTTGTCACATTTTTCCCAGTTTTTCTTTTATCTATTTGTTTTTTTTTTCTTTGCAAAAATCTTGGCGGAAAAGTTGAAACTTTAGCTTTTTCTGCATCTATTTTTATCCATCAGACCAGAGTATTAACATATTTGCCGACCTCAAAGACATAGTTTTAAAAGCAATATTTTAGACAATTGCGAACTGAAACTGACCGCACAGCTATACAGCTCAAATTATCGACATTTATCTTTCCATCCATCTACCTGATGTCGGCTAAGAAGACATCTCATCATGTGTTATTACCTTGTTTTTCACTGCGTAAAAAGATATTTTTAGATTAAAATGAGTAGTGAAATTCCAGTAAACAAATCATTTTTAAAGTGATTTGAGAAGCAATTTTGGTTTTATCTATTACTAGTATCGTACCCGTCTAAATGACTGGATTATTTAATCGGCATTTCTCTGCGCTCTGCTTAAAATCACTGCGTCATTCATCAACACTTTTCTCTTTGAACATCGTCATTCTACGGTAATTCTGCTTATCTGGTTCGGAGGTTTCTGACATATAGGAAGCAACTTGCAATATGTTACTAACCTGACGATTTTCTGGTACTAGTTGCTAGGACTGAACAATTTTTGTCTTTTATCCGCATTAACGTGTGTGTCTATCCTCATTAAACTATATATACTATTCTACATTGGTCGAAATGTAAATTAATTAGAGCATAGTATCAGTTTCGTGAAAGTGTTATGCAATATACTTATATATATATATATATATGATCAGTGTTTTACTTAATAGGTGATAACAAATGCTTCATGTTTAATGCAGTTAATAATGTTAACGTTTCATATTGAATTGAGTTATTCAAAATTTATTAAACATGAAACATTCATTAAAATAAATCTATTGAGCATGAAGCAGCTGCCATTGAATTTTAACTAAAAAAAATGAGAAAGGCGTAAGGGCAGGTCAGAAAAAATAAGTGATGATTTATTGATTGATTTTTAACGTCATGTCAGTCCGACTCGGGTAATTTTAAGCCTAGAGTTGAAGGAATTGTGTTCATTGAACGTTGATGTATACACTTTTGTGCCATTATTTATTATGTTTTTTTTTTATTCGAGCCAATCAATTGCAAATAATTTTCAAACAGATCTATTTGACCCATAGAAGGAAACTTAAAAGGTACTACCACTCCGCTCAGAGTTGACCTGGGGGTAATGGTAGTAAACGAGTACTGCACACTCCGTAGATCTCCGAAACTGGAGCCTCAATATTAGATTCAGTTTAATGTTATACACATCATACCCTTTTTGGGTGGTCCTACCCCTCTGCAAGGGATACAATTAGCATATTCTAAGCTCTGTCGACTGGTTGGGTTAATAAGTCTCAAAATATATTCATAAATCAATTACGTCCAGATTGACAAATAACTCTGCCAGTAAACAAAAAATTATTTACTTGTTAGCTTTTGTAAGAAGTTAAGATTTGTCATATTATGTTCAGGACCAAAGAAAAATAATATCATGAATAAAAAAAACAGAAAGGTAATTTCTTTTAATCCAACCAACGACAAAGGCTTTTAGACTTATATGATGAAACTATTCTATAATTTAATTAAAAAGTATTTCAGCATTTCCAACTTGTCGAAAAAATTATTCAATAGAAATAATTCAAATGTAAGCCATTGCGGTAACAAGCATATAAACTGCATTATCTAGGCTCCAAATTGGAAAATCTTCAATGGAAAAAAATTCAAGAAAACAACTGTATAGGATTGTCGTAATAAGAATGAGTGTTTTCTAAACGTTATCTTTCAGAAAAAATGCAGTGCGCAAGTTTTCCATTGAAGTCAATGATAATGAAAGGTTTTCACTTGTCAAAACTGTGATAAATTGTCAAAATACGAAAAAAAGTTCTAACCCAGAAATAGTCGAAGAATCAGAACTGTAGTTGAAATATCAACCCTTCTAGGGTTTGTGCTCTTGGCTCAGCATTTTTAG
Source organism: Sepioteuthis lessoniana (assembly GCA_963585895.1). NCBI lineage: Eukaryota > Metazoa > Mollusca > Cephalopoda > Myopsida > Loliginidae > Sepioteuthis > Sepioteuthis lessoniana. Next base: position 45,990,886 of record OY757923.1, read on the forward strand.
TAGGCAGCTCACAGACATCTTACTCCTTTTGACAATCTCTGTTGAAAATATTAAGCTATAACTCTTCATTTTGGGTGAGGTTTAGAAATTTTAATCGACTCTCGCATTTCTGATCGATGAAGGTAAGAATTTTATGACGAAATATTAATAAGGAAATTCGTTTGCTTAAACTTATTGAGTTAAAGGAAATCTGTATTTGGAATAATACACACACACACACACACACACACACACATATATATATATATATATATATATATATATATATTCCAAATACAGATAGGGTCTATTTTCCTTACCTCGAGTCGAATACTCCAAAATTCTGTGATAGTAGACGTAATCCGTGCCTAGAAGAAAAAATACAAATAATGATATACCCAGACCCTGAAAAATTATTAAATCAGCGATGTAAATTAATAGCGAGATGTAGACATAGGAATGAATTTAAACTATAGACAAATATCACAGATACTGTTTAATTAACCAAAACATAGGATTAATTTGAGATTTGAGGTGAAATGAATGAAATAAAATAAAATAAAAACATGAAAAGATACCATGTAATGTGTAGGTACTTTTCAATGGAAAGGCAATTGAATTAATAGGCACGAATGTAAATTTTGAATTTTAAATTTCAATTTTAAATTTTGAATTTAATTTAAGATAAGTATTATTGTATCCTAGCGTAAGGTTATTAACGAATGTTGTACTTCCCTAAATTATTATTAAATCTGGAGTTTTAAGTTGAAATGTATTCAGAATTTAAAAATGAAAAAAAAAATTTAATTTACTATAATTCCAACCGGTAATTAAAAGAAAAAAACCCGGAAGTGGGCGAAATGGGGAGGAAACTCTTCACCCCTCTTCTACCCACTCCCACCCTTCCTTCCTGTGTCTATTCTGAATTATTTTATCCATTAGATCTGAGGAAGTCCTGTTATTTTTGGTGTTATTGATTCATATCAATACCCATAACAGGATGAAAATAAATTTATAATCCTAATGTGACCGATTTTTGTTTTTCTTAAAGATATATATATATTTATCTTCAAATTGGACTGATTCACTCGCCATCTATCCCTATCATCTTTCACTCTTGGCAGGTGTTCTAGGTTATATCCTGTGACCGTGATGTAAGCCTTCGCTGGAAAGCAAACACTGACACGTCAATAAACAGGAGTCCATAAGAGAACGTTGCTAATGACATCGTCCTTGTTTCTCCAGCGGTGTCTCTCATATCTTGTTTGTCTTACTTGAATAGTTTGTAAGACTGAAGGTAGGTGGCCGTACAGCTACAGTTTTGCAAAATGTTGTTTCCAGAGTTTGTTCAACACAGTACGCAGAATTCTTGTGTATTTACCTTCTAGCTTTTTCACTATGCATTTTCTTAGTGCCCATGTGTTGCATCCTTACAGTAATATGGGTACAGCTAGAGCTTGGAAGAATTCCCGTTTTATTTTATTGGATAAAGTAGATTTCGATGTGAATGATAACTTGTTAATTGTATTCCACGGCTTTGTTAGGTGTATGTTAACCTCACATTCAGTCGATAAGATTTTACTAACGAGGTATGTAATTTTAATGGTATTCCACGCCTTTGTTAGGTGTATGTTAACCTCTCATTCAGTCGATAAGATGTTACTAACGAGGTATGTAATTTTAATGGTATTCCACGCCTTTGTTAGGTGTATGTTAACCTCTCATTCAGTCGATAAGATGTTACTAACGAGGTATGTAATTTTAATGGTATTCCACGCCTTTGTTAGGTGTATGTTAACCTCACATTCAGTCGATAAGATGTTACTAACGAGGTATGTAACTTTAATGGTATTCCACGCCTTTGTTAGGTGTATGTTAACCTCTCATTCAGTCGATAAGATGTTACTAACGAGGTATGTAATTTTAATGGTATTCCACGCCTTTGTTAGGTGTATGTTAACCTCTCATTCAGTCGATAAGATGTTACTAACGAGGTATGTAATTTTAATGGTATTCCACGCCTTTGTTAGGTGTATGTTAACCTCTCATTCAGTCGATAAGATGTTACTAACGAGGTATGTAATTTTAATGGTATTCCACGGCTTTGTTAGGTGTATGTTAACCTCTCATTCAGTCGATAAGATGTTACTAACGAGGTATGTAACTTTAATGTTATTCCACGCCTTTGTTAGGTGTATGTTAACCTCACATTCAGTCGATAAGATGTTACTAACGAGGTATGTAATTTTAATGGTATTCTACGCCTTTGTTAGGTGTATGTTAACCTCTTATTCAGTCGATAAGATGTTACTAACGAGGTATGTAATTTTACTAAATTTCAGGCCTGCCTCTTCGAGTGGAGATGGCTTCTTTTTGTTTAAAAATCATGTACTCTGCTGTATTCCCTTTTAGCGTAGAGTCGGATGCCTCTTGCTGCTCAAGTTTAAACAGGGAGAATTCGGCTGTTGTACTTGCGAGAAGTGCTAGGTCATCTGCTTACTCTGCGTCGGCCATAATTTCTACGGGATGTTGCCTTCTTTCAATGTGAAACCGTTTCTTTTAGTAGATCGATATACGTAATCTTGGCAGAGTAGAAATATGACATGGTCGTAATGTAACTCTTTGGAACACTCCAGGGAAAATGTCGAAGAAGTCTCCATCAGTTGAGTTAACCATCGCTCTCGTGCTTTGTAAAGCATCACACTAGCGGTAAGAATTTATTTGGGAAGACCATATGAAAGTAATGTTTGCACCATCATTCCCCATTGTATGGTATCGAATGCCTTTGAGAAATCTACGACCAATAGTGGTGCCTCAAGGTTCTTCGTTTGTACTCATTCGATGATTCAACAAATTGTCAGAATCTGTTCGGTTAGGGATCAATTTCTGCGAAAGCTATTTAGTTTTGATTTTTCTTAAGAATTTTCTCGGTTACATTGAAAAGCATAGTATTCTAATCCTTAGCAGCTATAACCGTAAGAGTTGTACTTTGTAGTTCTTACTGATTCCGAGGTCGCTTTCCTTCAGAAGGGGAGAATACAATCTTTCGTCCATTTCTTTGTTATTTTTTGCTAATAGACAGCGTTGCATGTTTGGAGAAGAATATCCTCAAATTTTCTTGTCAGTCAGTCTTCAAGGGGTATTTCGTCAAGGGCTGTAGCTTTTCTGGTTTTAATTTTTTTCCAATACTACACCAAATTCATCCTTCATTTTTTGACGTCTAGTCAACAATTAATAAATATTTGGATAGGTTCGTTAATCACTTCATGAAAGTTGCCTAGCAGATATTTGAAATAGCAAGCATCTTTTAGTTTAGGAGCGCTTTCTTCGGCTCACTTCATTTACTACCGGCCATGCTATTCATAACTCTCTATCTTCTAGTGAATTTCTAATTTTATCTATATAGCCATAAATGTATTCAAATTGTTCTTTTTGGTATACGCTGATTAGTTCTCTATGATCTTTATTAAGTTTTTTGCCTTTGCATTTGGTTGGGCTTTTTCTTTTGAGTAAGGGTGCTTAGTAATCTAATTTCTTTCTAACTACTTGTGAGTCCTATGTAACTCAACATTTGGTTTTTGGTCTGGTTCGTATGCTTCTCTGTAGGCGGTAACAAAGTTTTCATATTCATCATTAGAAACATGGTATTCAGATGTCTCCTGAAAAGTATCGCATTTATTTTTTCAGTTATTGTATATTTATTGCAAATATCTCTGTTGGTGTATAAGGACCAGTCATTACGTATGGTTTTTACTGTTTATTATTTCTGATTAGACTTTACCGAGACGATTCTGTGATCAGAAAATACTCCTTAATGAGAGGAGTATGCCTCAGTTCAGAGCGCTATTCATCCACTTGTTAATAATATAGAGGTGTTGTGGCGCTATTTGAATGGGAGTGAGTCCATTGTTCTCCCTCTTTTTTCTTCAAAGTCAGAGTTTCAGTATGAAAGATTGTTCTCGAGAAAAAAAAATCTGTTAAACATTCACTATTTCTATTTAGTAAATTGTATTAGAAAAAATTATTATTTTCATCTTTGTCTATTTGGGTATTCATATTGTCACCGATGATTATAAGGTTGTGTATGGGAATGTGTCAAGCAAGTGAAGATAATCCGTGATAAAATATTGCAATATCCGATTCATAATTCGGATTGGTGTGACTGTAACAAGGGACGATGATTGTACTGGGATTGCTACTAAATTTATAACACATAATTCTCACTTGAAGTAATTTTAAAGCACGAAGACTAAGAAACATTCTTACACTTCTATGACAGAACTGAATGAGGTTGTTCACGCAGATGACGAAACATGTGTCCATCCACTACCGATATAATGATATTTTGATTCGTGTTAACTATGGTAATATCTATGTATTACATAGCCATACACACGAATATGGCCATGTGCAAAATGGGTGAAATGGACATCGAATGTTGATTACGATAGAACATATAAAAAACATAGGAATCTCAAAATTCGAAAACACGTAACGACTTCTTGTTCAGGTACGAAACCTTTTTATAAACTTTGAGTTAAAGGTTTCGACGTAAGGAGGAGAGACACAATCTTCTATGCTGTCTTATTCATTTTGCCCACGTCTTGAGCGGCCCACATATCGAGCGGCCCCCATAGGGTGCAAGTTCGCCTCGCGTCTGCGAGCTCCAAAAGTCGATTCTTCTCGTTTGGCGTCTAGTACCCAACTCTCTAACTTCCTTCAGATTCTCACATAAACCTCCGCGCGCTTCCGGTGCGTGACGTCACCCGCACCCTGTCACCGCGTTTCGTCTCGGACTATTATGATATCCGAGTGACACCTCCATCCACCCGCGCGCGCCCGCGTTAACACCTGCCTCAATGTTGCACCTAACTAACCCATTTGCTGAGCCGAAAGGTTCTCAGCCTAACTAAACTCAAAGGCACAAACCGAAATCCCTAGCACACATGTGTTCTAGCACACATGTGCTTTCTATTTGGTGTTCGACTGCTGACGCTTAAGCTCGAGTTGTTGGTTTATTGCGTTTAATGTTCTGAGGTTAAAAATTTCTATGTTAATATTTTTGCATCTAAGTAAGTTGAATTGGGGCTCTTTATCTGAGTTTTGGAAAACTCAATACAGAGTTCCAACTGTGGAGAACGCGCCCCTTGATTACCCATGTGAAGGATATTGTGGTTTCGATGTACGGCTTGGATTAAGTAGTAGTTTGTTGCCACAAATTTTCAGCTATACTCTTCTTACTGGGTGAGACTTAAGGGCTTTTGAACGACCCTCGGTATATATACATATTCTTGCAGATATTTAGAAGTACAATTGTCAAGTAAGACAGGAAATGCGTCATGGTTAACCAATGAGCAGTTTCATTCCTGTCTGAAGGGCAATCATTCGTATACATCCAATTAATATGGTTTGAAAATGTCTATTGTCTCTTTACACTAACTCACCAGTCGGTAGAATTAATAAAAATCACTTCATCGACTGATTATTAGGATTCCTTGCACTGGTTTGTCCGGTAGATATATTGAAGGACAACTTAACATGTCATTAAGTAAGCAGACCTAGAAAAACTAATGTTCCTGAAGACAGTTCATTTGCGAGACTTGCCAGAAAGGAACCCATTTCAAGAAGTCACTTTTTTTGAGACCAATGGCATATCAACTTCGCATATTATTCAGAATCGTTAAAAGAAGGTGTCACAATATCATAGCTGACAACCATCCTTCACTCCAAGACATTTGCTAAAACTTTTCATTGATGCAATGGCAACGTTTTTGGAACATCTCTTGGAAGATGGGGCACTGGTTCGACGAGAATCTCACGCATGCGACTGATAGCAGAACACAAGTGGAACATGCTTTGGAAACTGCATATCATCAACTCGAGATCGAAGAACACGGGAATTTCGAGAATATCTACTATATGAAACCGAGACTCATTGGTGGAATGGAAGCCTTTGTGGTACCCCTATAGAATATTCATGCAATATTTCAAGACATAAAAAGGGAGCCTTCCACGAGTATTCGACTATTTTAAGAAATTTTAGACATTTCAAGAAGAGTGACATAATACTCCTCTTATGCAAAAAGTGGCACGAGTATTAGTTAGAAAAATGTCATTTCTGTGAAGGTTTGCTATTCTTATTATTGATCTTTTCATGTCAAACAAGTTCAAGAAAGTTCTAATGTAAAATATACCGTTAGGAGTGCAGAATTGTATGTGTTTCTGACAAAACCTTGCCATCAACTACCTTCCTTTCAAAGTTTCTCAGCCCTGTTTGCAGAGACTGTAGAATGTACTGACTGCATCTCTGCAGAGGGGTGATAATCCTCTGACAAGTGTCCTTGATATTACAGTAAGCAAGACACCAGTAATGTTGGAACTTTGAGGAATGCAGAGAAATTCTTCATTGCCATCGCTCTCTGGTCCACTCAGTCATGTAGTGGCATCACCTAATAGGGTCCTATCCAAAGTTCAAATGTATGACATTTAAACTGAGTGCAAACAAATTTATGTTAAATTGAATTGTTTGAAATAGAACTGTTTGATACTTTAATTGTGTTTAAACAAATGACTGGTGTTAGTTATACATAACCATACTTGAAACTATTTAACTTTATGCTAAATTGAATTGTAAGAAATAGAACTGTTTAATTATTGCATATTGACCCCGGCCGAGCTGTCAAAATAGGATATGCACCTGTGTAAATAACAGGTGCATCCGGTCGAGGAATATCAGGATATGACCTTGACTGTCGAGGGGTTGAATTGAGTGCAAAATTGTGACCCTCGCAGGAAGAAGAGTGGGCGTCAAATTATTATAGAACCCCGGCGACAGGAAGTTCAAGTCAGTTGGAGATAAGATGCTGTAGAGAGAACCAGCACCCAACAGAGGGGTCCTTCAGGACCCCCGATTGAGCAGTTGGAGTTCAGAGCCTCAGATGAGTTGGAGAGAGGATGATAGAATGAGAAGCATGTCACAACAGAGGCTGGGCCCCCAGGCCCCCGGTTGAGCAGCCCAGAAGAACGGAAAAGAAACGTTGTTATGGCTATAAGAGTGGGGGTGATATGTTGCAGTCTTTGTTCGGTCTCCAACTCCCTCTCATACACAACCCTTTCAATAAAGTGAGAGGTATATTTTTCTAAAGACCTGTGTCCGCTCGTCTTTATTGCGTCGTTATGATTCTGCATGTATAAGTGTATGTATAGTTTTTCATGGCTATACAAAATAATGATGTAACTGTGTGTATCTAAGAATGTCTGGCCCAGTCGGCAGGGGTTGCAGAATACATCGACTGCATCTCTGCAGAGGGGTAACACTCCCGCAATAACTGTCCTGGTTATGACGCTAAACAATCAGATTGTGAGGCTTTAGTATTTTTGGAGCTTTGGGGAAAGCAGAGTACCTCTTTATTGCCATCACTCCAGGTCCTCTCTGGCCTTGTGTGATATCACCTGATAGTGTCCTATCAATAGGTCTAATAGAACTAAACTGTGTCTTATGCTAAACTGGTGGTTTGAAAAAGAACTGTTTTCGACATTTAAACCATGAACTTTTGCGAAACTGATATGTTTAAAATTGAACTTTTTATATGTAAACAAATTGAATTCAGCATTAAATAACCCTACAATAGTTGATATTCGATAAAATTAACCCAAACCAAACCAAAAACTAAAAATGAGTTGACGATTCATATATTTAATATACGTGTAAAAATAGGATTAGGCATGAAATAACTAGCAATAGTTGATATGCCATAAAACCAAACCAAACCAATCAATTTTAGTGTGGTTTGGTTAGGTTTGTTGGGTTTTATGGCATATCAACCTTTGTAGGTTATTTAACGCCGAATCCATCTTTATGTAAATAATCTGTTCTATCTAAAACAATTCAGTTTAGCTTAAGTACACAGTTTAATTATCAAAAATATTTGTATTTTAAACTATTAAAGCTGTTATATGTAATAATACAGTTAAGTGTAAATACAGTTTTAATATCGAAAAACAGTTCTATTTCAAATAATTCAGTTAAGCATAAGCACGCAGTTTAAATGTATGTACGGTTTAATTGTCAAAAAAATTTCTATTTCAAGCTATTCAGTTTACTCAATTCAGTTTAGCATAAGTATGCTGTTAGTTCTATTTAACCCATAGATAGGACCCTTATCAGGTGCTACCACTAGGGGCCAGCGTGGACCTGGGAGCGATGGCAATGAAAGGGGTACTCCGCATTCCCCAAAGCTCCAGCACTGCTGGAACCTCACTATCAGATTGTTTAGTATCATATCCAGGACACTCATTGGTGGTGGTGGGGGGCAATCAATTTTTAAAATTTCTGTTAAAATATCCATTTGGCGTAAATCAGGATTTATTCTCTCTATTATTATACCCAACAACATTTTGTATTTAGTCTTGGTAAAGATATACAATAACATATTGCGAGCCCATTATTCGTTCTTTTGGAAAAAAACAAAAACAAAAGTGTTTTTAATTTGGTTTATTATGATCGGCTTTTGATATGTTTATATAATACAAAAGCAAAGTTGGCGACCGTAGCCGAGGGTAACCCGAAGGCTCCCTTTTCGATAGCTACTACACCAAGGTGTAGGGGAGGGCGCTACTATATAATAGGGCGCTATTATATAATACAGTAACCCAATAAAGACGGCACATCGTAGGTTGATTTGACTGTATTATAGAGCAATCCTAATTCAATTTTAAAATTGATAATGATCGTGCGGATCTTTCGTTCACGTTCATCGTAATCATTATGTTTGATAACTATAGAATGTTAATTATTCGATTTCTCCATTCTTTTATGCCTTTATTTTCAGTTAATTCTTATACTATGTAAACAGGATTTGACTTGACATCACATTAATTGTACCAGAATGAGCCCATCATAATTTTTTTTTTTTTGTATCAATGTTAACCTTCACTCATAGTATTTAGATTATTCTTGCTCCAATAGCACGAAACTGTGACAACTTAACGAATAAAGTGTTTTCAAATCCAATTTTCTTCTAAGAGTTAAAGAGTCTAACTTCGCACTTATGAAGAATATATGTATGACTAAGGTAAGTGGTTTATCTCCCTTGGTCGACCCCACTCTCTAAAGGATATGTATGACACATATAATTGGTCGGTCCATCTTTCAACCTAACTAATCACTGGATTCCATGCGTCGATGCCTGAATCTAAGACTGTCAAGCTCTGTCTTTCTATCCGAGCTATAGAACAAGCGGACGTTAATATTGTCTCTACTACAATTCCAGCGGTGAACCTGAGTCGTGTGAGGTACGTTAAATTTTGGTATATACTACAAAAGGACAATCGTTTCGTGGATTATTATAATTTTATTCCTGTATAATATCTTATAGCCGCAAACAGAACAATTTGTTTGCCACTGTAATATAATACTATAAAACTTTCAATATGTTCATGTTTTTTCTGATACTAACTTTGTTCTGTTTTCAACTTGACCAACATATTTTGCGTCCGCAAGTTTCAATATTTTCCAATCAAATTTGCTATACTCCCAACTCTAATCAGTATATATTTTCTTGGAGAAAATAAGTAATAAATACTAACCATACAGTAATTTCCCGAATTTATTTCTTTAGTTTTTATAAATTAAATGTGACTTAGGATCGATCTTAATGACAATTGATTGCAACCTTTGTCGAGGGTGAACTAAAGGCTCCCTTTTCAATAGTTACTACAGTGAGTTGTAGAGGAGAGCGCTACTCCATTCCCTGGATTTCTCCACTTTAACCTTGATCCTTACCTTATAATACTGTGTGTTAAGCAAGGCGGCATCAAGTACCATTTTTGAGTCTTTGGTATGACTTGACCTGGGATTGAACCCCGGTCTCCTGGATCATTGGCGAACACTCTAATCATTTGACCAATGGCCAGTACACATGTATCTTTTTATAATTTTTCCATAATATGTTCGTAATTGTTTAACCCTAATATTTAAAAAGCAATTTCAATTGCTAGATATTTCAAATGTGTTTTCTTGTTGTATAAAGCAGTTTAATTCAAGGTTAATCAGATTTCGTTGTTGTTAGGATAGCAGTGAATGGATTTTATATTACACTTAAAACTGAGGACATTTTATCTGATTTAAAAACGGGAGTTTTATATTCGGTACCGAGATAGAAAGAATACTTTTTGTGGCTTTTAATATTCTTTAAAGATTAAAATCACACGACGATCCCTACTCCTGTCCATGACAGAGAAGGTTATCATGACACACCGATTAAAAAATCTCTACTTTAAATTATTAAACGAATTTTATTGACTTTATTTTTATTTTTGCAAGTGTGTTTGCTGTATTTTTTCAAAATATTTTTGTAAAACCATTCTTGAAGCATTCAATTAATCTACTGAAATCCAAAGTTGGTCGCTCATACGGTTAAGGCCTGTTTGAAAATTCTCTTAGTGATTAAGATCGAGTGAAGAAATTTAGGGTCAAAAAGGACTGAAAAACAAACAGACAATAAAAATTAAGGTGTCGACACGAGAAACTACGTTATACTATGTGAGCTGCTAATTCCAGTTTTATCTGAAGCTAAAGTTTTCTTTTTCCGAATTTATGTTATGTATAACGGCTACGATTTTTCAACGATAGGTTTAACAAAAAAACAAAAAAACTTAGAGCTACGATTAAACAACGTAGAATGAATAAAGTTCACATTTCAAATTATCTCAAGAGAAATCATCATCAAGTGCTCTAGAAGACACCAAGTGCCTGCACTGAGCTGATAAAGTTTTTGATTGTCTGCCAACACTGGTGTGTCCATGTGTTGTAGTCCAGAGAATAATGTCACTTAAAAGTCCGTCCTTACTTTTCCAGAATGTCTTTTTTGCCTTACTTGGGTGTTTTTTTTTTGCGATTGAAGGTAAGTATCCGTACAGCTGCTGTTTTATTGGGTGCTGCTGGAAGGATTTGTTCTAAACAGCACGCAGAATCGTTATGAAAATCTCCTCTATTTTTCTGCCGAGCGTTTCGTTTAGTTCTGTGTTTTGCCACCATATAATAACACGAAGACGGCAGCAGCTTGAAAGAATTCCCCTTTTTTATTTTATCCGAGGGTTTAGATTTCCTTATGGTCGAAACCTGTCCATATTTTACTTATGTGTATGGTGTTATAACTTTTTTAAAATATTAGGACTTTGTTTGATTTGAGTTCACGGAGAGGCCAATAAGACAAAAGTTGATTTGCATTTGTCTCGTTATTTCACACTCGACTGTTTTTCGTTTATCTTCTGCTTTTTATTTTGGCATAAAAAAAAAAACTATGAAAGAATTACGTTCGTTATTTTCAGCAGCAATAAGTCGCCGCTAAGAATATCACATCAAAGTAAAAAAAAAAAGCAAAAAGTAATTTGACTGCAAATAAAGTTTGATAAGAATCTGTTGAAGATTATCAAAACATTACCAATATTCTGACTCGCAGTAGCAGACAATGTGCTTATTTTCGGTGAACAATGCTGTGTGTATTTGTATTCATGTGGTGAGCCTATGATTTAACTTCAATACGAATTCGTAATTTACATTGTATACAAAAATACATAAGAGAAAACAGTAAACAAGGATATATTTCAATTTAAAAATTCGGTTGATATTTTTGGGACTTTGGTGACCGTCAAACAACACTCTTAAGGTTTGCTTCATCGTTCTTGTAAGATGTTTATGATATGAAAGATTTAGTATTGAAGGAGTTTACTGAACTTTGTAATCATACACCGAGATATATTTAGTGTATTTATTGCAGTAACAGCATTAGTGATTGCAAATACAAATTAGACTAAAGAATTAACTGATACGAAGAGATTGCGATAGATAGATAGATAGATAGATTAGAAAGAGGTAGATATGATAATTAAGTTGTTGATTGTGTATTAACCTGCTAGGCGGTTTCTAATTGGAAAATTTAAAATACAAGAAAACCTCTACTTTTAATACCAAGAAAATTCACACAATTAAGTAATCACACTTTCAGATATTACATTGACTGTATTAATAGCAGTGACATCGTTGGTGGTGGTAGAAGCAAATACAAATTAAACTGATATGAACAGAATGAGACAGACAGACAAATATATAGTTTTATATACATTACCTAGAAACAATCCCCATAAATATATTGGACGCTATTGTGAGCGGTGTGGTTTATACCGACTTGGTATTCACCTCTATTAGTGGTTTAACTTCTTCATGCCGCTGGCGAGTATTGTGTTTTGTTTATGTTATAAAGATTTCCATTTCATTTCCAACCTCTGTTCTGGTTATTTCTCATTCAGTAACCTTTTCTAAGGTTACAACAAACAAATAGATAGATAGATATATAGATAGATATATCTAGATCATTTGATCAGTCACTTCCCTGAAGATGGCTCCATATGAGGCCAAACTACTTGGAAAGGTGCGGAATCTTCCTAAATTCTTTCCATTCCAAAGTCAAAGGATTCATTCAGTGACTTGAATGGATTGAGAAGAAAATAGGGAGACACAAACTGTTCGTCTTATTTAATTAAAGAAGGAAAACAATTCTGCCTAAATACACACACGTACACACACACACATATGTGTGTGTGTGTGTGTGTACATATATGCATACGCATACACATACACACACATACCCACACACGCACACACACACACACACATATATATATATATAAAATGTTGATAAATATATGCATGGAAAATGCAAAATGAGATCGATAGATAACACAAAAATAGAATGAGATAGAATGATAGATAGATTAATAGATTCGTATGAAAATATGAGTTAAGGTACTGTAATGATCTGCTTTACAATTTCCCTTTTCGCGGGTGCTTTAAATTACAAGAAAAACAGATGTTCCAATATTAAGGATTTCACTTAACTAAAGAATCACCGGACATTGGTGTAATGGTTAGAGTGTTCTCCAATGGCCCGGGAGACCTGGGTTCAATCCCAGGTCGAGTCATACAAAAGACTTTTAAAATGGTACTTGATGCCTCCTTGCTTAACACTCAGCATTATAAGGTACGGATCAAGGGTAAAGTGGAGAAATCCTGGGAAAGGAGTAGCGTCCTCCCCTACTATCGAAAAAGGTGCCTTCGGGTCACCCTCGACTATGGTCGCCAACTTTACTTACTTAAAGAATCACACTCTAAGCTAGACATTGAGTGTATATATAGCAGTAGCAGCATTACTCGTGTCTATAGCAATCACAAATTAGCCCAATATTTAAAAAAAAATTGTTTCTTTTTCACAAACAAATCCTGGAAAGTAATAATTATTCTCATCTTAAGTTCCAGCACATTAGAACAATTAATCACCCTTTTTGGTAATTATCTTAATCTATCTTTGTTTTCTTCACTTTTATTTCCTGTGACTAACAGCTAAGTGAAAGAAAAATATCTTCTGTGGTGTATAAATACAAACTGGGTTTAATTAATTTGATACTAAAATCGAATTTTATTTATTTTGTCTGTCGCCTTTTTTTCTTTGGAATAATTTGAATTTTCCGCTTTCAATTTTCTATTTTTTTTTAGTAAGTCTGGCAATGCCCGGTTGTTCAGAAGGAATTCGTGGGTTTTTTTATACATTGCTTTCACTTTATATATATATATATATATATATATATATATATATAAACGGATGTATGTAAGCAATAGTAATTGTGATTCATAACCGTTTAAAATGTACTTCGTAGCTAATATCTCCTCGTAGGTAAATGGTTAGAAGCTTTGGCTTGGCGTTTGTGTCAACCGGGTTTCGATCCCAGCTACGGGGAGATACTGTCTAGCCACACTGATGAGTTCTGATAGAACGAAACAGATCTGTCTGTGGATGACTATATATATATATATATATATATATAAAGGGTTTACTGATAAAGTCTGTAGAATCATTAAATACTGCTGTCGTTATCAGGTGTAGTGGTAATGATGCATTGGCACTGAAACCATCGTTGATGCTAGATTCATCATCATCTAATGTTTTGACTCTACAGCCAGTGTTTTAGTTGCATCACAATGATTTTTCGTTTTATCATCATCACCACTCAAACATATTCAACACGAAACAGACATTTTACATAATCACATCTAATAAGCATTTAGTTATTAAGTAGAGGGGTAGGACCAAAGAAAAAAAAAGAAACCCTTTTGATTGAAACAATTCTTTTTGCCGCCCGCTCCACACTCACTCTTCCCTTCTCACGCTCATCCTTTGCCTCACCAGTAGTATTACCACTACTATAATCATAATAATTATCATTTTTAAGTTGGTCATAATAATTTGTTATTATTTCACATAATACGGAACTAATTAGGAAATATTATGGCCAATTTGAAAACAATAATAATAATAATACATGGATTCTGGTTCAAGAAATTCACCTCCATTCGCGGCAGACTAGCACTAGAAATGAACAGATGCCTGCAATACGCTCAAGTACCTGATTGGATGACAAAAGGAAAGACTACATTAATTCAAAAGGATCCAAGCAAAGGAACTGCTCCAAACAATTACAGACCGATAACCTGCCTACCAATGGTGTGGAAAATACTAAACGCACAAATAAGGGAAAAGATTTACTACTCGCTAAAAAGCTGCGGATTGTTCCCTGACGATCAGAAATAATGTCGCAAAGGATCCATAGGCACAGCGAAATTACTTTACATAGATCAACACATCCTAAATGAGAGCAAGACAGGACGGAAAAATCTAACTATGGCCTGGATTGACTACAAAAAGGCATATGATATGGTTACACAACGCTGGATTATACACTGCCTCAAAATGTACAAAATATCTCATGAAGTCATAAACTTCATCGAAAAAAACCATGCAAACCTGGAGAATGGAGCTGAGCGCAGGAGGAAGAAGCTTAGCTGAAACAAAGATCCAAAGAGGTATTTTCCAAGGAGATGCACTATCACCCTTACTATTCATAATAGCCATGATGCCATTTAATCACATACTCAGAAAATGCATAGCCGGATACAAACTTAGCAGATCACAAGAGAAGAACAATCACCTAATGTACATGGATGAATTTAAACTATTTGCAAAAAAATGAAAAATAACTAGAACCTCTCATACACGCCGTTAGAATATACAGTCAGGACTTAGGAATGGAATTTGGCATAGAAAAATTTGCTATACACGTCATGAAAAGTGGCAAACAACATAGGACTAACGAAATAGAACTACCAAATCACGACAAAATAAAAACGATCGGAGAAAATGAAACCTACAAATACTTGGGTATCCTGGAGGCTGACACCATCAAACAAGTGGAAATGAAAGACAAGATTCAAAAGAATATCTCAGGAAAACTAGAAAACTACTCGAGACAAAACTCTCAAGCAGAAACCTCATCAATGGAATAAATGCTTGGGCTGTGCCCCTTGTTAGATATTCGGGACCCTTTCTCAAGTGGACTAGAGATAAACTTAAACAAATGGATCAAAGAACAAGAAAACTAATGACCATGCATAAGGCATTACATCCCAGAGACGACGTTGGCAGACTATATGTACCTTAAAAAGTGGGAGGAAGAGGACTTACCAGCATCGAAGACAGCATTGACGCATCGATACAACGGCTCGAAGGCTACATAGAAAAATATGTACGAGGACGATAGAAGGACAACAACTAAAAAACAAAAATGAAAAAAAAACCCAACCCTATGGCCGCTTTAAACGACTTATAAACACCATTTAACACCAGAAAGCCTGGACCTGGTTAAGAAAAGGAAACCTTATGAGAGAAACGGAATCTCTCCTAATAGCAGCACGGGACAATGCCATAAGAACCGATCATATCAAAGCGAGAATAGATAAGACGCGACAAAATAGCAAATGTAGGCAATGCGGTGATGAGACGAAAGGATCAATCACATAATAAGCGAATACAGCAAATTAGCACGGAAGGAGTATAAGACGAGACACGACGGGATCGGCAAGGTGATCCATTGGGAAATGGGCAAGAAATTTAAAGTTGACCATACAAACAAATGGTATATGCACAACCCAGTACCTGTCCTAGATAATGACACACATAAATTCCTATGGGACTTTAACATACAAACGGATCACCTAATCCCGACCAGAAGACCAGACCTTATAATAATCAACAAAAAAAAAGACAGAATTTGCAAAATTGTTGACTTTGCTGTCCCCGCTGACCACAGAATACATCTGAAGGAATGTAAAAAGAATGATAAGTACCTCGACCTTGCTAGAGAATCGAAAAAGCTGTGGAACATGAAAGTGACGATTGTACAAACTGTGATTGGTGCTTTTGGCACAATAACTAAAGGATTATTAAAAGGCCTAGAGGACTTGGAAGTTAGCAGACGGGTAGAGACTATCCAAATGATAGCATTGCAGAGAACGGCTAGAATCCTGAGACGTGTCCTGGAGACTTGAGGAGACTTGCTGTCACTCAAACTCCAGTGAAAAACCATCAGCTAAAGTTGATGTGAAAAACTCTAAAGGAATAAATAATAATAATAATAATCACTGTAATTTCAAATCTAAGATTGACTGTCCTATAATTAGTTTATGTAATTTCATAAACGTAGTGTATCAAGCAACTATTTCCTCAAAGTAAAGAGTAAAAGATAAAACAAAATGTACTGGAATTTCATCGGGTAGATGGAAATTAGGATATAATAATCATATTTATTCGTTCTCTGATGAACGCTTGATAAATCAAACAGCTTTAACAAAACATTTTTGGAAGATGACAAATAGGGGTTTAACTCCAAAAATTTAAAGAAAAATTTTGAAAAGATACACTACTCCTAGATGCTTTGATGGAAGATATAATTTATCTCTGGAAGAAAAGATAAAAATTATGTTATACTTTGATGCTGTTAATCTATTAAATCAGAGATGGGATTTAATTGTAGATGTAAGTATAAAATTATTTGAGACAATTTTCAAAAATAAGTGATTAAATAAACTAAAAATGAATAAATATGATTTATGAAATTGGTAAATGAATTAGAATTTGTATTTATGTTAGTGATTTTTACTCTATTATAATAATTTGGGGGATTTTACCGTAAATAACATTAGTTTTAGATGTTTTTAGTTCATTTTAATGACTAAATTGATGTCCTAAAATTAAATATGTCTGAATAATATTTTTTAAATATGTATATTTATACCAGACATTGGCCTAGCGGTTTGAGTGTTTGCCAATGGCCCGGGAGACCAGGGTTCAGTCCAAGGTCGAGTCATACCAAAGACTCAGAAAATGGTACTTGATGCCTCCTTGCTTAACACTCAGCATTATAAGGTACGGATCAAGGGTAAAGTGGAGCAATCCAGGGAAGGAGTAGCGCCCTCCCCTACACCTTGGTGTAGTAGCTATCGAAAAGGGAACCTTCGGGTACCCTCGACTATGGTCGCCAACTTTACTTACTTTATATATGTATATGCTTGAATGTTTAGACATGTATTATTGTAGCTATAAATTTTTCCTCTGTTAAATTTGAAGTATGATGAAACCAGATGTTCTTTTACATGATATGATAAGTTAATACTTATTGTTACTTGAAGTTAAAGCCTTACTTTTATATAGGAGAAATAGTTTTTTTTTTTTAGTCTAGTTGGGAATGTAAAAAATATTTTTAATCCATTTTCTTGCTTGATCTGAAGAAGTGCTGTTCATTTTTTAGAGCATTGATTTATATCCATGCACTACACAGGATGGAAATAAATCCATGATCTTAACGTGACCTATGGTTGGTATGTTTTTTTATAAGGGAAAATTATTTGGTCAGTGGATTTGATTTACATTGAGCTCTTGAATGGATTACATAAATTCAGTATTCTATTTTTGAATATTTTATTGGTCCTGCTTAGAATTGTTCCCAAGTCCAGATATACTGGACTGAATAATATCTTATATCTGAATAATATCTTATATATATATATATATATATATATATATATATATATATATATATATTGTCATCCACAGACATACTGTTTCAGTGTGGCTAGCCACGTAGGAAACTTGAAGCTGGGATCGAAACCCGCCCGACTTAACGTTAGACTTAGTATCAGACCGCTTTGCAATAATTAAAAAAAGAGCATGCTGAAAGATCATATATATCTGAAAAAACATTGCGTAAATGCAGTCAACGGCGCTTGATGATTAACAATCTCCAGTCAATGCGATCCTAACTTTTATATATATATATATATATATATATATATATATATATATATATATATATATATATAAGTTAATATTATTTCTTTTTCATGTATCTATAATTTCAATAATTTATTTTAAAGTTACTCTAACACTACATTGAGTTGCAAATATGTTGGAAATGTAGGTGTTTGGATGCAAATACAAAACCATCTGCGATAAAATATGGAGCTGAGAAAATGCTTCTTCATTTGACAACTAAAGTTATTCATTATCTCTCGTTATTTTGACACCCTTTACATTTTATCTTCTCATTCTACTCCTTATCCATTTTAATCTTCATTGTCCATGCATTTATCTTGTTATATGAACATGAATTAGGTTTATATGCAAAACGGAATAAAGAATGAAAAATATTTCCTATTGAATTTTTCTTATCTTATCTGTTTTTTGGTCTGTCTCTGAAGAAAGAATTTTAATAGATTGAGAAGTTTACACCTTTCCCTTACATACTTATCTCTTGTTATTTCGCTTATTGCATTTTTTGTTGAACCAGCGGGTCTGTTTCTACATGTTTTCCTTTCGAACAACCCTTCATTCATTGATCTTTATATCTCTCTATCATTATATATGTATATATATATATATATATATATATGGAAATATATATATATATATATATATATATATATATATATATATATATATGAACTTAGTTGAATATGTATTTGTGCGTATAGGTGTGTGTGCGTAGCTATGTGCATATATCCACCAGAGGTTTTTTTTCGTTCTTTTCCAAACAGTTGTACTTCTTACATTTCCTCTTTCACAATTTGATTTTTCTGCTTGAATTCTTCAAATGTTTTTCTATTTTCATTACTGTTTTCTATTAACTAATTCAAATTTCAGTGATCCTAGGATCGAATACAAATACTACAATCTTATATGTAGTAGAAAATCATAACGTTGTATATACACATGCTCAAAACAGTGATTGACGTTTTCTGGGATAGATATGGTGTCTCAAAATAGATGATACCGATTAATATTATAATGATTTATTACTGACCCAAGCACAATAGTGGTTATTTGGAACATGCCTGATAAAAAAATACATCCTTTGGGCTAACAACCATAAATCAATGCTTGTTTTTAATCTTTATTACATCAGCCTCCAGGACATTTCATCTTTTTTTGAGTTTCTTGTATCAGAAATAAATCATTATCATATTAATGGGTTGCATCTATTTTGAGAGAGTTTTGAATGATTTTCTCTCCAAATAAGTTGTGACGAGAAACATTTTATGTTAATGTGTCTGATGTCACAATATTTATAAAAATAGTCCTATGAGTTTTGATGTTATAGCTACTTGAAATCGAGGAACGTTTTTGTGATCAACACACACACACACACACACACACACACACACACACACACACACACACACACACACACACACCATAAACATATATGTACATATATGTGTATATGAAGAGATACAGAGAGAGAGAGAGAAAGAGAGAGAGAGAGAGATTGTGCATGCATATGTGTATTATGGTATTGGGAAGTGTATGTTCTCAAAATAAATAAATAATCATATGAATTATAAAAGATATAAGTTCTGCTTTTCTGTTTGGTCAAAATTCTTTGCTTTTACATCAAAGTTCTGGAGTCCTTCTCCACGAAACAAACACCCCCCCACACACACACAAATAGAGTCAGAGCAAACATATGTATATCGCGTGTGTAATGGTTATTGGCGAAGGAAATGGAGATGAGTTCGAATCCTGGAAGAGACTGATTACATTTCACAATGCTGGGAAAGGGGTGTTATTCTCCCCACAGATATGAGCAAATAGTAGGTCAGACTTTAGCCTTGTTTAAGAAAAAAGTAGCCTTGTTTAAGAAAAAGTAGGAAAACTTGTTAAGCTCTGCTTTAAAATTGACATTGTATCACATCCTGCTCGTGCTGGGGAGTTGGTAAATACATATATAACAAAATTATTGACCTTATTTTTTTATATTTAGACTGCTATCAAAATCTTGTTGATTATATAAAATATTGATTTCTGTACTATCCAGTGTTCCTCAGGTATCCTTTTTTAGTGATTTCCGTCAACTTTTAAAGGAATTTTGAGTCTCTATTCAATTCACAGGAATAGACACTTCGTGTAACTTGAAGTCATGAGTTCAATCCCTGGTTCAGGTTCAGCAGAAAAAAAGAAGTGATATTATAAAGGCAAAATACCTAAGAAGGGGAATTGATAAACGAGAGATATTTCAAAGAATAAATAATGGAATGAAGACAGTTTACTTCTAGAGTTGAATAAAGGGTTTGGTTTAAAATATAGGGTATCGACCGAAACGTTTGAGCCGAAAAAACAGAACAATTACTTGAATCGTGTAGATAATCCACATGATAACAACCCTTCGTGGGAAGTGTCCCCGTGGTGTAATAATTAAAGCGCTAGTCTGCAGAATCGTTGTACGCGAGTTCGAACTTCAGTTTCGCTATTACGTTCACTTCCGGATAAATACCCTTACGAAAGATATGAATGTTCTTATCCTCCCATCTATTACATTAAACTGAATTTTCTGAAATAGAACTGTTTTGACAACTAACTGTATGTAAACAAAATCCATACTTAAAATAAACTGAATTGGTTGAATTAGAATTGTTTGACTAAACTGAATAGCTTGAAATAGAAATGTATTTGACAATTAAACTTTGTACTTGTGCTAAACTGAATTGTTTGAAACAGAAGCGACTATTTGTGTATAAATGGATTTTGCATTAAATAACCTACACAGGTTGATATGCCATAAGCCCAACCAATAAACCAACCAACCAACGATTCATCTAAAAATTTCAACGACATTTACTTGAATTAAATTCTATATACAATATGTATGTGGGATGTGTTTTATCTCATTCTGAGCGTTCGTTTTCTACATACCGATACAATTTTCCTGGTATAATAGATTTTAGTTTTTCGTGTGTGCATATAATGGTATCTCATTTTTCAACGAATTTAGATTTGGGTGACTCGGCAGTTTTTCAATTTTCCTAACAAAAGAATTGGAACAGATTTTGCTTTCTTCATTGGCTTCACGTGATTTTGAAATATCTTCAGGTTGTATCAGCAATGATGAAATGAAGTCTTATTTGGTGATTATGAAATGTTATGTGCTTTGAAATTGAAGAAAACATCAACCTTCGTGTCATGAAACAGAACAATATCTACTTGGGTCTAAACACATTTATAACCAGTTCAGAGAAAAACTAGCAGAGTACCCATAAAAAAGACGGGAATGTTATCAAGATTTTAAAGCGGAAGAAATTCCTACAGTGCCCTTAAAAGTATGTAAAATTTTACACAGAAGAAATTTGATGGATTCATTTAGAAAAAAAAAAAACATGCCGAAAATTGATGAACGAAATGATTCTTTAGAATCCTCCCTTCTTTCTCCGTCCCTCCGTCTCTCTCTCTCTGTCTCTCTTTCTCCGTCTCTCTCTATGTATCTATCTCTGCACACACACACACACACACACACACACACACACACACACACACACACACACACACACACACATTATTAGATTATTAAAGGATTATTAAATAAGTTTCGAGACGTTTTTCGTATGGGCACTTTTATTGATAGTACACACATGAAACCCTAGTCCTCTTCGAAGTAATATCCTCCGGCTGCAATGCACTTATTATACTGTTCCAACAACTTCTGGAAGGCCCCATGAAAGTCCTCTTGTGTGATCGTGTCAATGATCTTCGTCACGGTCTCTTTCATCTCCTTAATTGTCTCATAACGACAGCCTCTGAGGTTAGGGAACAAGCAAAAGTCACAGGGAGCAAGGTCTGTACTATAGGGACGGTGAGGAACTGTCTTGATGTCCATCTTGGTCAAATAGTTTGTGACAAGGATGGAGTTGTGGACTGGTGCATTTTCCTGGTGGAACCTACTGTATTCTGCTTAAGAATACTGCCCGTAACAGAGGGGTTGGGCAAATATATCTATGAATATGTTAAATCTCCCCAACGTCTTCATTATTCATACGTTTTTCTTGAATATAGTTTAGGTTTCTAGGCAAAAAGAAAACGGGAACGTAGTCATATATCCACCTGTTCTTGATTTTTTTTGCTCTATTTCTGCATAAAGGAAATTAATATATTGAAAAAGTTTTCACCTACTGGTAGGTAATTGTCTTTAAATATTTCGGTCAATAACGACTGTTATGTCAGTGATATTGATCGTTTGTTGCAAACATAAAAAAATGAATGACCTCAAATATCAGACCTTTTGATATTCCTTTCTTTCAGTTACGAGGCCGTGGAAATATATGAAAACAGATAACAGACATAATATGTGGTGTAGGTTTGCCGGTCTTTCTTCAACAAGGAATCAGCTCTTCTCGGAATTTTGGTTGGTTCTTTCTCCCTCAGACGATGCATGAACAGATTTTGTGAACACTGAGATTCTTGAATCTTATGATTCTTGCAACTTTTTGATAGTTGCCAGAATGCAGATAAAGCTTAACTTATAACATTTAGCCAACCGTATGATATTTTGAATTTTGTCTATTCGTCTCTTTTCCGGTTGCTGACTTTTAAAAATAACTCATCTATTCAAACTAGGCATTGACTAGTTTACAATGTTATATATATATATATATATATATATATATATATATATATATATATATAGGCATCCCTTTTTTTTCTTTTAAATTCTTTTCTTTTCGAAGACACGAATTTTATTTTTATTTTTCGTGACTGTGACTGTTTTCTTCTACCGTACCGGGATAAAAGAAATCAAAATAAATATAACAAAATTAAAACTGCTTCCTAACGGAAATAATTTTTTTCCGAGTGTGGAAAAATTCTCATATAAACAGGAAATAATAGCTATGTCCCTTTTTCACATCTGTTTTTTTTTTTCTTTTTCGTATTTTTAATTTTTTTTTTGAGTCTGTCAGTGTCAGCATTGTACGAAGAAATGTTTCTTTTCAGATACTTTTTTTCGACTTGATATAGCAGATCATGTCAATTCCATTCATTCTTTTCTTAAATCTCATCTTTGATTCTTCGGCTTTCTTTCCGGTACGGATTCAACCAAACCTAGGACAGTAATCATACAGAATCCTTGTATAGTTTCCATGAACTTTTTCTCTAAGTGTTTTGTTTGAGTTCAAGTGATGCAATCTTAAAGGTCCTACCTTAAAAGAATTCATGTTCTAACTCATAAGACGTTGATAAGCAGTTAAACAAATTGACCAACGAAAACATTAAACCTTTTAATAGTATTGAACAAATAGCAATGTCAAAATAGTTCCCTTCAAAATTCTCTTCTAGGGATATCAGTGTCTTTTCCTGTTTTCAGAAAAGACCCCACTACATCTTCTTTTGCGATTGCTAGCAGCTACCGTTCTTTTAAATCTTGTCTGAGATTTTAAATCTGCTTTTTTAAGCTGCGATTTTACCTTCGGGTAATACTGGAAGCTACAGAAAACAAAATTTGGACTGAAGAAGTGGTAGACAAATTTAGTCTTTAATTGGAATCATTTTGAGATGAGGCTTCTTAATCTGAGAATTAATTTTGTTTATTTATTGCGGACTTTTTTGTCCTCATCTTGGTAGTTATTTGTGTTGTTTCTTCTTTCACTACGTTTCGGCCAAATTTCGCCTCTGACCTTCTTCAGGTGATTTTTACCGCGACCTCGGATAGGAATGATGAGTCTTGTAACCGTATCCCCAGTAATTACAGTCTTCCATAGTTGCTGACCATAGTTGCTGACGTTTTTGACCTAGTAAACCTCTGGCCGAGGTCGCAGTAGAAATCACCTGAAGAAGGCAAGAGGCGAAATTTGGCCGAAACGTAGTGAAAGAAGAAGCAACACAAATAACTACCAAGATGAGGACAAAAAAGTCCGCAATAAATAAAAAAATAATTCTAAGACAAATTTAGGTTTTGCAAAAAAGAATTTGTGAAACGTCAAGAATGATTAAATAGATTGTCATGATATGTATGATAGCAACACAGTACACATACCAACTCATTTGTATCTCTCTACCGACTAAGTTACCTCGAATGAGAGTGCTTGTTGACGTATTCGCATTCTGGTTCTTTTACGAGTTTCAAACGGTCAACAAAAGATTACACAGCGTTCTCTTACTGCCGATTGAGTACTCCCATGGCAGAGAGGTTATTGAAACAGTCACAATATGTTTCCCAATGATCGTTTGTCGAATTGCATCAAAGCCACACAACCGATTATTGAGATATTCGAAGTATTTTGATACTTTCAGAATAGATTACATACGCACTTACTAGTTTTGTCCTTACCAGCCGTTTTCTTTTAGGCATAAGAAATATTTAATGTTTATCATTGGAAACGGTTTAAGGGTTCGTTTTAAATCAACTAGAGAAGCTTAGTTGTTCTCAGGTGCTAATTTTCTCAAGTTTGAAAGTTCGTTATGCAAGATATTTTTCAGGAATTTCAGACTTCAACTACTGGATTATGACTTCATAATTAGCAATGTCTTTAGCTTCCAGTTTAGTTTCTTTTATTTTCTGCGTTCATTGTTAGCCTAGTTTGTCCTACTAAGTGTCTTTTTGCTCAATATTCTCGTTATTTGTTGACAAAACCTACGAGATGTGTATTGTACCAACATAAACAGGAAATATAAGCGATGCGTTTAATTTGCGTTGTTAACCTGATTGAACAACATAATTTCCGTTTTTCTTCCACAGTCTTCAATCATATTACAGGCAAATTCATATTTCTATCTTTCCTAAATACATCATCTTTCATGACAGTTAATTCTCTCTCTATCCCTGTTTGTTTTGCTCTGTGTTCTTGTAGTCTTTCTAAGGAAGTTGATTTCTTTTAGAAAATTATAAAGAGACCGGAACAAATAGTAATTGAAAAGTGATACCTATAGAGAAAACATTGAATAAATCAAAAGTCATCGAGATTTGCAGCAAAATTTTTGCCTTTTAATCTAAAGAATATGCGATCGGGCGTCATGATAAAGAGATATTTTGCCTTTTCACTTTACTATTGTTAGAATTTTTCAGTTACTGTCTTCATCTGAGCCAAACTAGAACCTATTCGAATAGATTGTTTGGTGCATTTGAATAAGAATTGACTCTCTTCCAGCCCGACATGCATTTACTTGCAGTAATATTTGACTTTGGTTCCAGAAATTCATTTGCTTGTTAATCGACCTTTTGTAGCTATTACTGTTTACACCATAGTTCTTCTGTCAATATATTTGTTTCGCCTAAGATACATAAAAGCAACCCCCCTGTCAGCATTTGCGACCTACGAATTATAGAGATCTTCTCCATTATCAGATTATTTGAACGATGCTAAATTTACTTAACGACAAATACGGTACAAAATGTACATGTTTATATATAGTAAAGTAAGTAAATTTGGTGACCGCAGTCGAGGGCAACCCGAAGGCTCCCTTTTCAATAACTAGTACACCCAGGTCTAGAGGAGGGCTCTACTCCTTCCCTGGCTTGCTCCACTTTATCCTTGATCCATATCTTATAAGGCTGGCGGTTAAGTACCAATTTTTGAATCTTTGGTATGGGATTGGACGCCAGTCTCGCGGGCCATTATTGAACTTGAAAATAAATAATTCAATATTTTTTTAGCTTTTACACATTATCTGTCTTAATGGATTAACCACATTTTTCTCCCCAAATATTTTTGCATTTTTTATCCGATACACACACACACACACACACACATATATATATATATATATATGTGTGTGTGTGTGTGTGTGTGTGTGTGTGTTCAAATATGTTCTTTTGAAACTCATCTTTGATTGCCTTAAAACTCAAAATCAGGTTACAACATATCCATGTATTTTATATTCCATTTAATCACAAATTTTTAAATGAAGTACTGAATAATTTGAATTTCATACTTATCTTCTTTGAGAAAGTATTATAGCAGTAAAGAGAAAAAAAGACGGACCATGCTCGAGAAAAGCATGAAAAGCAACTGCGTATTTAATTCCCTAGATGTGTCGTGTCTACTGTGTTACAGTAACATACATACTAAAATAATCTGGTAATTAAGAATATATATATATATATATATATATATATATATATATATATATATATGCAAATTTCGTTGAATATAATAGACATTTTGTGTCTACATATTTTCTTGTTGATCCTTTCATATTGATTTTATATTATTCGGTGGGAATTGATTGATATATTTTCCATAATTGTTTATTTCCCAAATACTTTCTGCCCAACTTTGGGCCATCATCAGGGGAGGGTGTATTACAAAAGTGATGTAACTTTTGTATGTACATTACTACTTTGTAAGAAGAAGAGCATCTGGGCCGTTGCAGTGTGGAGCGTTTATTCTTAAAATTGTTCTATAAATAGTATCAGTAGCTAAAGACATTTAACTATATTAGCACTGGTTTGAAAATTAATTCTGTTAAGTTTGGGTTGCATGTTTCTAATATGTAGTGCTTCAAGAATCTGTAGTTTTTGTTTGTTATTTTGATGTTTTAATATTATATTCAACGGAATTCGTATTAATGAAGAAATGCTGACAATATATATATATATATATATATATGGAGGTTGTGTGTAGGCGTTGGGAGTTGAATTCTTATTATCGTTGAAAATTGACATGCCAACACGATTTCAAATGCTGGACACGATTGTATGTAGCCTTGAGAAAAGTAGGAATCCAATTTTTCTCCCTTAAGCTAAAGGTAAATAGAGCTCTTCAACCTTCGTAAGGCAATTGGTCTAGAAAAAGGAAAAACTCTGAATTTAAACCTGTTAAATTCCGCTTAAAAATGACCTGTTGTCGCAACCTGCTGGTGCAGATGCGTATATATATATATATATATATATATATTGTGTGTGTGTGTATGTGTGTGTG
Source organism: Sepioteuthis lessoniana (assembly GCA_963585895.1). Classification (NCBI taxonomy): domain Eukaryota; kingdom Metazoa; phylum Mollusca; class Cephalopoda; order Myopsida; family Loliginidae; genus Sepioteuthis; species Sepioteuthis lessoniana. The sequence continues at coordinate 46,017,995 of OY757923.1, forward strand.
TGTGTGTGTGTGTGTGTGTGTGTGTGAAAATTGGAAAAAGTATGAATTCCTTATTCTACCGGCTATGAGCTAAATACCCCAATTGTTTTTCTACACTGATAGCTTTGGAATTCTTTTTCTTTGTCCATCGTAATCAGTGAGAACCATCTGATCAACATTATGATTGAGGAAGGCATCTGTGGCTGCGTAGATGGCTAATGAGACCAATCTGTGCGCAGAAGTGTATTGGGCAGTGAGAACAATGAATGGTGGTAGCAGTAGCTGACGTGATGGTGCCTTTTCTACGTTTCCTGCACAGCTTAGTTGATGCGTTTCTTCTGGTTTCACAGACTTTCACTCCACGTTTGACAGCTTGATGCTACTTGTCTCTGTCCTGCGCCAGATATTTCAGACTGTTAGGGGCGATACCGAAAGATTTCATGGCGACCTTCAGTGTCTTTGAATTGTTTTTTCTGGCCTCCTCGGGGGCACTTGCCCTGAGATAGTTCATTGTAGGGCAGTTTCTTCGGGAGGTGGTGATCTATCTATCTATGCGGACGACATGACCGATCTAACGAAGCTGTGATTGCATCAAGATGGTGTAGATGCTGGGAATAAAAGCTTAAGTCAAAAAATCGTGTTGGGCTATGTTTTTGTCATGTGAGGCCGAGAATCTTCCTAAGACAGGTCGTGTGAAAGTGGTTTAGCTTCTTTATATGCCGTTGATGTTGTCCACGTTTTTCAAAGCCTGGTGTTCACTTCGTCATTCATGACGATAGTCTTAGAGAAGGTACTGCCGAGGGTGGTGAACCTTTCTTCACCTTCAGTTGTTGTCCTTTGATGGTGATGATGAGCTCGACGTATGGTTTTCCAGGTGATGGCTGGTGTATCACTTCTGTCTTTTTGTGCAGATGGTTTGGCTAAAATTGTCACAGGCCAATGAGAACTAGTCAACACTGTTTTGCATGTTAGGTTTGGTAGTAGCGTTCAGTGCGTAGTAATCGGCGTACAGAAACTCGTTGAAGATATTAGTTTTCACCTTAGTCTTTGCTTGAAGCCTTCTGAGGTTGAAGCCAGAATCGTCTGCGGTATCCAATGTCGATTCCATTATCCGAGCCTTTAAATGCATCAAACAGCATCACAGAAAACATGATACTGAAAAGCGTGGTGGCAAAGACACATCCCCGCTTAACCCCATTTGTGACAGGAAAGGCTACGGAGCTCTCTCCTTTGTCTTGCACCCTTACATGCATGCCGTCATGAAATCTACTAACAATGGCGATGAATTTTTCGAGGCATTTAAAAGGCAATGCTTGGCACAGGCCTGAAGAAGCAGTAAGCCGTTGCTGTTGCATTTTCCGGTCCCGTGTTTACCCAGTACTTCTTCCCAGGAGGTGTTGTCTTGTCCAGTCTCTTCCATGAAAGTCACCAACAATGATGATCTTGTCTGCAGCCAAGACAGCGGAGATAACATATTAAAAGTCTTCATCAAACGTTTTTTGTCTCATCTGTATTGGTCATGGTGGGTGCATAGGCGCTAATCATGGCAGCGAACTTTTTCCCGTGATTAATTGGAAGTCTCATAATCATGAGGCGGTCATTAACCTTTGTCGGGATTATCTTGAAGTTTTGATGACGTAACCCACTCCGGCTTCGCGTTCATTATCGGGTGCACGTCTGCTCCAGAAAAAAGAATAGGCTGAACTCTTCTCAGTTGGCCCTCCCTTGCCTGCCAATCTGGTCTCTCTGAACGTGGCAATGTCGATTTTTGACATGGCAAGTTCAGAAACGATAAGAGTGTTACGTCTATGGGGTCTATTTGTGTCGTCCCAGTAAATAAGCAGCGATGTTTTTTTGCTTTCTTATTTCGACTGCATTGAGAGAAGTCTTCGCTGATTGCAATAAGCCGTCCAGGATGAAGTAGAGTAGGCAATATTTAGGGCACCTTTTCAAGCCCGTCTCCCATGATGCGGGGGTGAGCACTGCTGTTCTAGAGAGGTCTCCTCAGGCACTCAGACGGCTGCCAATCATTACTTCTGCTCTAGTCAATAAGGAGCGACCATATTGCCTGTGTGCAGGACTGCGGCTACGACTTCCAGTGTACCTACACCTGTCACTTCGTTGCTTGCCTGTCGCTACATGGCTTGAAGTAATAGGATGGGATAAATGTTGATTGATGAGTTGCGCTTGACTTTGTTTAAAGTGAAGTATACGCAGATCCAGCTTCACTCTCTCGTCCTGGCTGGCCCGATCCAGCGCAAACAAGAGGGAATGCTGGAGCTGCCGGAAGGTGACGAATACCCCAGCAAACCGCCTACGGGGTTCGACTCTAGATTTTCTGTTGTGGTTTACTCCCTTATACCGAGGGTAGCCAGCTACTGAAACACTTTCCTGATTTGATGACATGATTTATTTATATATACATACACATACATATTACTGAACGCTAGTCGCCGAAGTAAACGGATCGAAGTTTATTATTCAAAGTGAAAGTAGAAGAATCGAAGTCCATTTATTAGTATGTTATCATTATTATTGTTATTAGTTAAACAATGCCTTTTTGACTGTATAACCATCTCACCACCACTACTAATATTATTGATATGGTAATGCGAAAAAAAGTGATCTTTAGAATTTCAGATGCCTACTTACGATTCAAGAAACCTAACTTTAAATAATCGTTGACATGTAAAAGAAAATATACTTGGATGGTAGGTAAATAAACGTAAATTACAGTTAAAATATATTTAAATACTGTTGTTAAAAATAATAGAATTAATATGATAAAATTATTGCTAGTCTATTACAAAAATAAAATAAATATATTAATAAAAGTAATAATTCATTACTTTTGGATTTTTTCTTTACCTACTTTCTTCATAGACGTATTAATAAATAGATAAAAAAATAAACAGGGAAAACTCAGTCAACTGCACCGATTTTATAATTAAGTTAAATATGATATTGTTAGTTTTCACATGTTAGGGTTATACTGGGAAATATTCCCGGTTAGTAAGTTTAATTTGTTTTTAAACTGGAGAAATTTATATATCAGCTTTATATCTTGAATATTCAAAAAGTAATAAAGAACGTAATATATATATATATAGTTTTTATCTAATTTCACTTGAATAAAGTATATGATGCAAAGAATAAATATATTGATTGAAAAGTAAATAAATAAAACTCACTACTTCCTTTATTTACTTTAACTGTGTCATTTTCGAGGAGCGACGAGAAGGATGTCTGTTCCTTTTAGCTTTAAGTAAACTACGAAGGGTGTTATGCCTTTAAACAAAGAAACCAAATCAATTTTTTTCTGTATCAGCAAATAAGTCTCCAATGTTTTCCAGGAATTTTCTTAGTATCCCAACTCATTACCATTACTTTACGATTTCAATATCAACTCTCAGGTATAAGGCCAAATGCATCATCATCAATTTCTTATTCAGTTTAGGAAGGAACCAGAAGATCATTCAAGGGAGACTATCCAAGTATTTATTGCTTTGATTATAATTCTCCCGCTGAGTTTGGTTTCGAGAACTTTTCTTTTTCTTCTGAGTAACTCATATCTTACCTTTACTTTCATCTCTGTTAGGGAATATCCGCTAATATTTCCAGGTATTAGGAATTTTCTGTTTCTTCAAGTGTTCAGATGCTTTCCTAATTTTGTAGTTCTTGGTTTCTTGTTTTTCTTTTGATGGTATGTCATTGTTTTCGGGTTATTCAATGCCAAATTCGTCCTTACAGAAGAACACTTGTAGCTGGGTAAATAAGAAGGGTTCCTACCTTTGAAAATAGTACTTGTCCGAAAGTAGGCGTAATATCACCACTAGAGTTCGAAATCTCTCACAGTTCAACACTTTAGACATTACTCCATGAAGATTCCCTCACGTTTGTAGTTCTATCCTTTTGTTGTCACTCTTTTTTCTATATTTCATTATAGGAATGAAACTTTTTTAAAATCCAATATTCCATTCCAATATCTTAGCAGAATATTCTAATAGTTTGTATTTGGGATTCTTTTTTATTACAGTTTAAAAAAAACAACAACTGTATATCATCCATATTCATGAGGTGCTTCTTCTTTTTGCTTGTATTTTTTTTAAATATGCAGCCTCTTGTGCATTTTCCTAGCATAAAATTAAGTCAGATAATTTCTATAACCAATAGTAGAGCCTTAATGAGTTTTCCAAGAAAATGCGTCATTGCATTTTTACTTCTCTGTTTTGTCCTCCAGCTACAAGTTATACTATTCAGTTTTCCATTGCTTTTGTGATGACATTTGTGACTTGCTTGGATAGCTTTACAAAAATTCAGACATTCAATTATACATGTGTGGGGGATGATGTCATTTCCCTCTTTGTAGTGTATCCATGAAATGATTACATCTTTTCTTCTTGTCTTTACCCTCTTTTGAATGTGCAGGTCTACATATAATAAGTTATTTTCCCGCTTGCTTCTTGGAAACTGGAAACATTCCTTTTGTTTTAGAAATAGTCCACGATTTTAAGTGGGTATAAGATATTTTCTTTTATTTGTGCTCAGTTGGCTAGGGATACAGAATACACCGACTGTCTCTCTGAAGATGGATGATACCTCTCCTCCAACGAGTGTCCTGGATATAACATTAAACCATCTAATGGTGAGACTCCAGACTTGGAGATTTGGGGAATGTTGAGTACCCCTTCATTACCATTACTCTCAAATCCACTCTGACCCGGAGTGGTTGCACGTGATAGGTTCTTATCTATGAGTCTAATAGAACAAACTGTATGCAAACAAATAACTGATGTTGAAATGTGACTATTATATTGCAATACTTGAAATCATTTAACCATGAGCAAAAATGAGCTCTGGCCTGTTTAAGAATGTTATCTACAAAATGTGTTTACAAACCATATATATATATATATATATATATATATATTCAATATATATGTATAAAGAGGATTTGGCATTAAATAATCTACAATGGTTGATATGCCATAAAACCCAACCAAACCAAATCATATATATATTTAATATTTATATATAAAGAGGATTTGGAATTAGATAATCTACAATGGTTGATATGCCATAAAAGCCAATCAAACCAAACCATTATTAGTTTGGAATGGTGTTATATGATTCAGCTAACCAAAAGAAAAGTAATAATTTGATTTTCTTTAAAGCAAACTTTTTAAGGCAAAAAGATGTAGCAGGGATATTTTTCTGAAACCTTGGAACTTCCATAAAAATCCATGCAAGTGCAATAAGCAATGAATAGACATCTCACTATGAGATCCAAGACACTTTAAAGCAATATGAAAGTGACTTATCAACCTCCAGATACAGGAGAGGTCATAGCAAACAATTATGTAGTTGTGAGTCTTAAAATAGATTTTTTTAATTCTGTTCTTTGAGCAGCAAGAAAGGGAGATAACAATCAGAAAAAATTGTGTTGACAAATCATATATATATATTTAATATGTATGTATAAGTAGGATTCGGGATTAAATAACCTGCAATGGTTGATATGCTATAAACCCCAACCAAACCACACCATTTCTTATTTTCACAGATAGAGTTTTTTTTATATCACTGGCAAGCATGTTATTGGCGGGTTGTTACAGTAATTTGTTTCTCTCTTTGAGTATAAAGACGGTTTTCTTTTTGTCGTCCATTCGGAAATTCTTGCCTCTTACAGGAACTTATTTTGTTGTTGAGATAATCTGTGATAAATAGATGTGAATCTTTTTGATCAAGAATCCATGTATTCTATTGCTGCCGGATGCCTTCTGACTCACTACTCTCTTGAATTGTGTTTTTTTGATTTTAGATGAATCTCAGTCTCTGTGCCTCCTTCAATTCCTTGTGATACATTATCAATGTCATTTAAACTGACCACCTTACTGATGTATTGTTTCTTTTCCAATAGTTTTCTCGATAACGGTTTATCTTTCATTTTCATACAGTTGCTTAATTTTCTTTATGCTTTATCTATTGATTTATTGATAGAAATTGCTCTCATTATTTTGAAAAAAAACAAACATTTTTACTTGCTTGTTTGATCTTGTCCAGTATTTTCCGAGTCTCCTTCCTTAATTAATATTCTTTTCTTTTCTCAGTTATTTATTACTATAATCATTTTACTCCATTGAGAGTTCTTAACACCAGCATTAGCTGATGGTTTTCCACTGGAGTCTGCGTGACAATAAGTCTTCCTAAATTTTCAGAATTCTTCTTAGTATTCTGGCTGTTATCACTAATACTGTGGTTTGGATGGGCTCCATCGTGCTCTTATCTTCATTTCCTCCAATACCTGTACGAATCCATTTGTAACTGTGCTACGTGCACCAGTTACAACTGGTATCACGATCACTTTCATGTTCCATAGTTTTTTCAGTTCTCTAGCAAGGTATTTAGTTCTCTTTTTTTCCCCAGTTTTACCCAATGGTTCGCAGGAACAGCAAAGTCCACTATTCGGCAAGTTTTTTGTTTTTGTTGGTTATCAGTAGTTGTGGTCGTCTGACCGAGATTAGGTGATCCATTTGTATCTCAAAATCCCAGAGAATTCTATTTGTCTGATTCTCCAGGACGGATTCCGGATTGTGTATATACCATTTATTCGATTGGTCAAATTTTATTTTTTGCACAATTCCCAGGGGATCACCTTCCCTACTTATTCGGGTCTTGTCTCATAGTCTTTTTACACTAACTTATTGAATTCACTTATGTGATTGATTGTTTCACCTCTGTCACCTCATAACCTACGTCTGCTATTCTCTTGCGTCTTATCAATTCTTGTCTTGATATAGCTGGTCCTTATGGTATTGTTCTGTGCTGCAATCGGAAAAGATTCAGTTTCTCTCTAAAGGTTTCCCTTTCTTAACCATGTCCAAGTTTTCTTGGGTGAAATTTCCTTTGTTGCTTGAAATTTTTATACAGTTGTTTTTCTTCCCATTTTTTTGTCTGGGTATTATCATTAATTCATATTGTTATTGCCGCTGTTGTAGCTGCTGTTGTTATTTATACTCACTGAATAGTGTCTATCTCATTGATAATGTTTATATTATATTCTCTTAAGGCAGATTTGTCGAGAAGTATTTCTCTACCTCACAAGCTACTCGTTTGACATTATAGAAATGGCTGCTTATCTTGGGTTTTATTGAGTTAATTAAAGCAACCATTAAACTGATTTAGTTTCTCTCCCAAGATTTACATTTCACAATTATTTAAAATTATCTCTTGAAATATTCTAACAGTTATTCTTCCAATTTTGGATTATCGTTTCATGGTTCTTATTTCCGTTTTCTTTGTCTTGGTTATGATCATTGCAACTTTTAACTTCTGAAGTCAGTCATTGCTTTTGTAGTTTTCTAAGCCCTTAATGTTTGAGTTGAAGCGTTTTCGTTTCCACCAATTGCGTATTGATATGATCACATGGGAGCAATTACCCAGTCGGCTGTGGCTGTAGAATACACAGACTGCTTCTCTGCTGAAGGATAAGACTCTCCCAACGAGTGACCAGGTAATGACACCAAATAATCTGATATTGATGTTCCAGTGATGCCGAGGCTTTGGGGAATGCGGAGCAATTGCCATTGCTCCAAGGTCCACTCAGGCCCAGAATGGTAGCACCTGATAGCGCCCTGTCTATGGGTTAAATAAAACTAAACTGCATACTTATGTTAAACTGAAATGTTTGAATTAGAACTGTTTGACTAAACTGAATAGCTTGGAATAGAAATGTTTTTGACAATTAAATTGTGTGCTTACATCTAAAATGCGTACTTATGCTAAATTGAATTGTTTGAAATAGAACCGTTTTTGATATTGAAACTCTAATTACACTAAACTGAATTGTTTAATATAGAACTGTTTTGACATTTAACTGTCTGTAAAGAAAACCTATACTTATACTAAACTGAATTAGCTGAATTAGAACTGTTTGAATAAACCGAATAGCTTGAAATGTTTTTGACAATTAATCTGTATACTCATGCTAAACCGAATTGTTTGATGTAGAACTAATCATTTGTATAAAAATAACCGACAATGTTTATATGCCATAAAAACCAACCAACCAACATGGGAGCAAAACATTATGCGTTATCATCCAGTTCTGAGGGACGAAGTCTTTGTTATGTAGTGGCTGAGGTGCTGGACCACGGCATCGTTGTAAACGAGTGTGAACGCTACTAGGGCTGCTGTGTTCACTTTTTGCCCAATACCCTGAGAAAAGCATGAACTCCTCCAGCCATGGATTAAATAGTACCACTACTATTCTTCTACAAAGATGGGTTTGGCACTAAATAAGACTCGAAGGTATATATGACATTAAAAAAGAAACCAAGGCAAACTAAACCAATTCTAAGACCCTAAAATCCTGAAGTTCTCTTCTGTTCTTGCTGATATCTATAAAATTATTGTTACGATGGTCCTGAAACTTCACTCACACTTCTAGTATTTCCAACGATGTTGCTCGAAATTCCTATGCTTTTTTTTTTGTAATGTTGACTACCGTTTGAACTTTTGTTTTCTATTTGAATATTTCATCTAATAATGTTAGGGGATTTTTCTAATTATCATTTCTTCTTCTTCTTCTTCTTCTTCTTCTTCTTCTTGTCGTCTTTAAGTAAACAATAATAAATCAAAAGAAAAAAAAAAACTAAAATATTTCAATATTCTAACAAATACCATATTCGCTTTTCAAACAGCGAGCATTATCGGGGAAATATTCGTAAAAGCAAAAAAGTGTTATTTCCTCATTAATTACATTATTTTTCTCCTTATTTGGGGCATTTTGATTACAGTGAGAAGGAAGATGCAGCACAAATCGATTTAATTAGAGACCTACTCTACTGTTTTTTTTTCTTCTGCTAAAATGGAAAAATGTAAAGTTCCCAACCAGTGGCGCCGAATGTATTCCAATTGTGTCTGTTTCGAGTTTACACGCACACGACGCGGGCAAATTCCTCCATTATTGTGTGATTTTGAAAGAATATCATTGTTAAGGATTAATACCGATTGGGTTATTTATTTATCACGCTATTAATCTCAATTTTTCCCTATTTCAATTTATCACAATCTATCTATCTATCTATCTATCTATCTATCTAACGTTGTTCATATCTATCTATCTATCGTAATATATTTACCAAACTTTTTCAAATATATTTTGAATTTGAAAGAATATCATTGTAAAGGATTAATACCGATTTGGCTATTTATCCATCTCGCTATTAATCTCAATTTCTTCCCTATTTAGATTCAACATTATCTATCTATCTATCTATCTATCTATCTATCGTAATATATTTACCAAATTTTGTCAAATATATTTCGGTTTTGAAAGGATATCATTGTTAAGGATTAATACCAATAGGTTTCTTTATGACCCTGTTAATCGCATTTTTCCCTTCTTTCTTTCTTTCTTTCTTTCTTTCTTTCTTTCTTTCTTTCTCGGTTAATCTATCTATCTATCTATCTATCTATCTAACGTTGTTCATTTCTATCTATCTATCTATCTATCTATCTATCTATCTATCTAGCATTCGTAATATATTTACCAAACTTTTTCATATATATTTTGAATTTGAAAGAATATCATTGTAAAGGATTAATACCGATTGGGAAATTTATCCATCTCGCTATTAATCTCAATTTCTTCCCTATTTAGATTCAACATTATCTATCTATCTATCTATCTATCTATCTATCTATCTATCTATCGTAATATATTTACCAAATTTTGTCAAATATATTTCGGTTTTGAAAGGATATCATTGTTAAGGATTAATACCAATAGGTTTCTTTATGACCCTGTTAATCGCATTTTTCCCTTCTTTCTTTCTTTCTTTCTTTCTTTCTTTCTTTCTCGGTTAATCTATCTATCTATCTATCTATCTATCTAACGTTGTTCATTTCTATCTATCTATCTATCTATCTATCTATCTATCTAGCATTCGTAATATATTTACCAAACTTTTTCATATATATTTTGAATTTGAAAGAATATCATTGTAAAGGATTAATACCGATTGGGAAATTTATCCATCTCGCTATTAATCTCAATTTCTTCCCTATTTAGATTTAACATTATCTATCTATATATCTATCTATCTATCTATCGTAGTATATTTACCAAATTTTGTCAAATATATTTCGATTTTGAAAGGATATCATTGTTAAGGATTAATACCGATAGGTTTCTTTATGACCCTGTTAATCGCACTTTTTCCCTTATTTATATTCATCGTTCTCTATCTCAGTTTCTTTCTTTCTTTTTTTCTTTCTTTCTTTCTTTCTCGGTTAATCTATCTATCTATCTATCTATCTATCTATCTATCTATCTATCTATCGTGATGTATTTAGCTATCTTTCTTAAATGTATTGTGATTCTGAAAGAATATCATCGTCAAGGTTTAATACCAATTAGTTTATTTATTCATCCCGCTGTTAATTTCACTTTTCCCTATTCATATTCATCATTCTTTATCGATCTACCTATCAGTCAGTTTATCTATCTAACTGTTAAATATATTGCGATTTGAATGAATATCATAGTTGAGAATTAAAACCTATTAGCTTATTTATTTATCCCGATAATAATTTCACTTTTTATTATTCATATTTTTGTTTGTTTGTTTTTTTTTTTTTGTTTGTTTGTTTGTTTCTTTTTTTTATCGAATTATTCATATCTATCTATCTATCTATCTATCTATCTATCTATCTATCTACTTTAAAATATTTACCTATTTTTATATGCACTAATCTATATCTATCTGTCTTTTAATACCAACATGAATATATAGAACTTGCTTGGTGGTTCAGAAAATATACTGATTGCTTCCAGTACTAGTATTTAGCGTTTGAACCCCTGTAATTTTCAAGAGAAAAATGTCTTTTTTTTACTCAAACCTACCTTTCTAATCAAACATCTCAGTATTTGGCCCTTTTCTGCATACTGACGAACCCAGGATTATATTTCATTTTGTTAGATGAGGTAATGCACCGAGCATATTACTTTATTTTCTCCTATATAAGAAATGACTGGCTTAGTTATTTACTTTTTATAATATCTGGAATAGTTTTCTCTGTGTCGTCTGCAAATCTTCAAAAAGTAAAGATCCATGCCTAGAAAGCCTTGATTTCTCTTCAGGAGCCAATACCGTCTCCCAGACAGATAGTTACTTTTCCCACCTTTCAAAGCCACCAATGAGCTGTCAAGGGCTGATACAGATCGTTACCATTATCTTAGCAAGATTTGCCACAGCAAAGTTATAAGACCATCTCACTATCCTAGCAATACCAGTTCCGGCAAGGTTCACTTCCAAAGATTTTCTTATCAATACCTATCTCCTTAAGGCAGCGGACTTTTACATTCAAAGATATTTTTTAAAGATTTATTCCTAACAAGATTTTCTATTATTGAACAAATGGCTGGTTTGCGGGAGAATATGTGTTTTTTTAATGATGATTAAAACAAAGTGAATACAAACTGTCATAGAAAGTATTCATACTTGCCGATTCCATTTCCCAGGCCTTTAACCTTTCAGCGTCTCGTATATAACTCATATAATCTGCAAATTCCACAATAAAAATATTTGTATAAATGAATTCAGTAGAAAAATTGTACCTAATCAAGGCATTAGAAAAACGACCCCCCCACATATATATATATATATATATATATATATATATATATATATATATATATATATATATATATAGTTTGAATTAGAATTATAGTAATCTGGTGGACCTGTCTGGAGCGATGGATGATAGCAACGCGACTTGATAATGATATATATATATATACATAGTTTGAATTAGAATTTAGTCATCTGGTGGACCTGTCTAGAGCGATGGATGATAGCAACGCGACTTGATAATGATATATATATATATACATAGTTTGAATTAGAATTATAGTCATCTGGTGGACCTGTCTAGAGCGATGGATGATAGCAACGCGACTTGATAATTATATATATATATATTATATATATATATATATATATATATATATATATAATCGTACTTACAACATCGTTCTTTTACCAGCTCTTTCATTTTCAAAGCTGGTTGTTCCGTTCAACTTGTTATTGGGATGATTACTTTGTTTGCAATTATATATATATATATATATATATATATATATATATATATATATATATATATATATATTCTACATTTTACTGTAAAAGAAAAGTAGACGTCGATAAAATATTGACACAGTGTTTATTTGCGTGTGACATCGCAACAATAAAACCTCAAAATTTGCAAAGCGCAATAACGTTCTCTTAAAATAAGCGGTAATAATTGAGTTCAATTTCTTTAGGCTGTTCGATTTTTATCGCTTTCTTTGTCAATGCAATCGATTTTAATCAGTCGGTTGTGCAAAATCTTTTTTAGCAATATTTGCAAAAATCGCAATTAATTTTTTTTTCTATCAGCCTGTCTGTTTAATCATTGTTTACCGTTAGTCTGTGTGTCTAAAAGCCTGTCATAATTTTGTGGCTGTTCAATTAATAATTTGTTTGATTGGTTAATTAAATGAATGTTTATTATGAGTGTGTTGTGAACGTCTGTGTGGAGAGAGACACATTAAACAATCAAATATTATCATAAACTTTGCGGTTCTGATAACATTAAGATGTTTTATTTTTTGTTGTTGTTTATTTTCATAGGATGGAATAGATTCTGTTAAACGTAAAAGTAATTTATTCTGTAGAAGTACAAGTGTTCTTCAGGCTAAATGTTTAATATTCACAACATATTCGATCAAAAGGAGATCAGACATTGCTGAAATTGAACAAAAGGAAATGAAGTAAGTTGATACACGAAAAGAAGAACATTCAAATATTTTTTCTCTGACGGCATTTATAGAATCATGAACCTACATCATCATCATCATCATTAAGGCGTATCTTCTAGCCGGCATCCAGTGTTAGCAGACAGCTGAGGATTGTAAGTTTTTGCCGGTCGTCCAACACTGATGTGTCCATACGTAAGCGTCCACCATGGAACGTCGCTTATGAGTTCCTTCTTATTTCTCCAGCAGTACCAGGCATGTCCTGCTTGGATGATTTGTGGGATAAGAGGTACCACTGACTTTTTGTGGGTTGCTGCTTCCGGGGTTTCTTTAAAACAGCACGCAGTATTGTTGTGTTGTTGTCATCTAGCTTTTTCTTCAATTGTTTCGTTGGTCCAAATCGTGCTCATGTGTATCTGCATGGCAGAATTCCTGTTTTATTTTATCATGGTCGATTACTTGTCAATAATAATATGTTTTACTTTTCAGTAGATGAGCTATTGCTACTGAGGTATAAGGACTCGTCCGGTAATTTAAAATACACTACTGACCATACATCAGTAAAACCCATAATATATTTAAAAAAAAAACAAACTATTTTCTTCTCCACTAAAAATACCAAGATATTATCTCGTGGAACATTATAAAATCAAAACAGATGCTATTAGGTACGAATTATTACCAAATTCTACAGAATTCAAAATCTATAATAAAAAATCCATAGTCTAAAAAATAGATATACTCCTTATATATAACCATGCTATTTTATTTTCGGTTGCAGAATTCCTGTCTTTCATATGTATTATTTTATTATTCTCTATTTTGATAATCATTTATTATGATTTATTATAATTTATAATAATTTATAATAATTTTTAATTCATTAAAAATCTATTATAATTTATTGTAATTTATTTCAAAATTTATTACAAAATTTACTTCAAAATTTATTTCAAAATTATTCCAATTTATTACAAACTTATTAATTTATTTTGTTTATTATCTAATATATTCATTTATTTTTATAATTGTTTATTTTAAATATATTTAGATTAATATTTGTAGCTTACTAAGATTTATAATATAAACTTTAATTTGTGTGTTTTCATTTTATTTTCTTTATACTCACAAATTCATTCAGAAAAAATCCTATGCAAATAACACGAAACTCTCTAAATATAATTTGAACTACAGAGAAAAATATGCTCTATCTTAAAAAGAAAGCATACGCTTTTTATCCTAAAATACCATTTGTGCCTGGAATAACAATTTTATCGTATACATGTTTTCTATTTCGTGTAATCTTTTAAATAAGAGATAATAGTTAGCATCAAAATGTCACCATGAAGACAAACAAATGAAAAGATAAAAAAAGAAACACTAATAAGTACCTAGTTGAAGCACGTGTTTAATCTAATCACGTGAATAGAATATTAATTTAAACTTTGAGATCACGATACATTTATAAGTAAAAAAAAAAAGAAGTCAATAGATCCTGACCTTGTTGAATATACTAATTGGAAAATCGTTTTTGTGAAACTTCGAGTCATGTGTCGTTTATTTGATATATATGATAAAATCATTATATATATATATATATATATATACTAATTTCCTATCTACCAGCATTCACGGTGACAAAGAAAAAAACCCGTCAGAATTCAGAGATAACAAATCTCAAATCACTGCCTGGGGAAAAAAAGAAAAATTTTATCGGGAGAAAAAAAAAAGAAAAAGAAAAGGCCAACTTCGTCACACCAGTTGAAAAAAATAAAGAGATATGCGATCAGTTGGTCAAAAGAACAAAAACCCCACCGCAAAATGCTGTAATACTACAATTACAAAAAGTGTTCAAAACTAAATAGAGCCAATTTCAAAAATTAAATCGAGAGTCGGGACTATCCTACTACAGTTTCGCCAAAAACGACTAGTCAGGGTGCTGGGTACCCTGAGGAGCTGTTTTAGGCGAAACTGTTGTAGGATAGTCCCTACTCGCGATTTAATTTATATATATATATATAGAGAGAGAGAGAGCGAGAGAGACAGACAGACAGCCTGACAGATAGACAGGCAGAGTAAGATATTCGTATACAACTTATTCAAACAGTGAAGGGAACTTTTTCACAATTCCTGATATGTAAGTGAGGTAAAAAATTCATTTTGGTTTGGTTAGGATTACGGCTTTATTCTAAAAGCATGAAAAGTTCTAAAGTGATTTATTTCAGCTTTTATTTCTTTGATCACATTTTCAGTGAATCAGATTTTTATTAAAAACTAAGATGGTTGTCCCATTAAACAGCTTAGAATAATATCACATCTATGTAGTTTCTGAGAAGTGAAACATCATTACATGAGTCTATTATAGATATTCATACGGATGTATTCTAAGATCAACTTTCAAACTTGCTGTGTATTTATATTAATAGAAAAAAAAAAGATTACACAAAACCTCAGAATAAAATGTAAACTTCCACAAGTCTGGTTAATCCCGGAGCGCAGTTTTGTAAAAGGCACACGATGCAACGTCCATCTGGAACCATGAACACTATAAACGCTTTGTGTTTATAGTGTGCAACTATAAACACTAAACGATTATGCAGCCCCACATATAACAGAAAAGTCAATAAATTCACTGTAGTGGGAAAAGTGCAAATCATTCTCTGAACAACAATAAAGGACGTAGTGAAGTTGCTGGAGGAAAAAAAAACGTACAAGAGTACGAATATCCAAACTGGGCATTACACCGATAAAAACCTGAAAGGCTACTGAACAAAGAAGGAGCTCGAAAACTGCAATAAAAATCCAGTTTACGGTTGCATGAGAGAACAACGATTTTAGACTTTGGAAAAATGCCATCTGGTCTGATGAAATGAATAATGAGCTGTTTGGTCATGATAATCGCCCTTACGTTTTGAGGAAATGGGAGGAGCTTTGCAAGTCGAAGAACACCCTAAAATCTGTGAATCACCAGGATAAAAGCATCGTGTGGTCGAGATGCTTTGCTGTAGGAGGAATTGGCTCACTTCAACAAATGGCATTATGAAAAAAGAAATATATAGATATATTGAATCAAAGGCATCAACCAGAAACTTAAAACCGAGACGCAATTCGATATTCCAAATAAATAATGACTCTTAACATACTTCAAAAGTTATGGCAAAATGGCTTGAGGACAACAAAGCCAATGTATTGGAGTAGCCATCACAAAGCCCTGATCTCAATTCCATCGAAAATATTCGAGCAGAATTGATAAAGCATGTGTACACAAGGAAGGCTACAAAACTGATTCAGTTCCAACAGTCCAGCCAGAGGGAACGAGGCAAAATACCTGCAGCTTATTGTGGGAAGCTGACCAAAGGCTCACCAGAATATTTGACGCGTGTTAATTTAGAGCCTGTGCTATATAAAACGAACGAACTGTTTGTAAACTCTTAACCTAGTTAGAATGTGGTGAAAGAAATAAACTTTGAAATAAATCATTATCTCTACAAATATTCTATCAACTTACATTCTTATAATTATGTAATAATCATAACTGACCTTAGATAGACAATCTTTACTCGGATTAAATGTCAAGAATTCTGAAAGAACTGCAATGTAATATGTAAAAACAGGTAAGTAAAAATGTATTTGGTTAACATGCATGTAAACATCTAATTTTAAATGAATAAATAGATAAATAAATACGAGGTGCATACGATAAGTTTCCAGACTTTTTCGTATGGGCATATAAAATTTTTCGTAGACCTTTGACAATTCAGTATGTTATTGCTATACATGTCATGAGATGACTTGCCGATTTTTATGATTTCAGGTTTAAATGAACTGCTACAGCAGCAATTGGAATACACCCTACTAAAGCCTGATTGTCACAGCTGGTGAATTTCAAAAAGGCAATCTGACACTTTAGAAGAACGATATGCAATAAAATTCTGTTTTAAACTTGGAAAAAAATGACACGGAAACGTATGAAATGGTTCAGACTGCTTTTGGAGCATGAATCAAACATCAGTTTTTGAGTGGCAAAAGAGATTCAAGAAAGTCAGGGAGTCTGTGAGGGATGATGAGAGGTGTGGGAGGAGTAAGGAAGTCAATACAACAGAGTTGATTGGGCAAAGAGTTAGGTTTAGGATTACTATGTTGAGGTTTTAAGGGAGTTCAGGAAGAGATTCAGTCGGAAGAGGCCAGCACTCTTCAAATCGGGTCAGTGGCATTTCCACCAGGACAATACACCAGTCAACAACTCCATCCTTGTCACAGACTATTTGATGAAGATGAGCATCAAGACAGTTCCCCAGCCTCCCTATAGTCCAGACCTTGCTCCCTGTGACTTTTGGTTATTCCCTAACCTCAGAGGCTGTCGTTATGAGAGAATTGAGGAGATGAAAGAGACTGTGACGAAGGTCATTGACACGCTCACACAAGAGGACTTCCATGGGACCTTCCAGAAGTAGCTGGAACGGCAAAACATGTGCAATGCACCCGGAGGAGATTACTTCGAAGAGGACTAGAGTTTCATTTGCGTACTATCAATAAAAGTGACTATACGAAAAAAGTCTGGAAACTTAACGTATGTACTTCCTATATATATATATATATATATATATAATTAGCATTAGGATTTAGTTGATGTTATTTGTTACTGCATTTTATGAAATACACTAGCAGTACTAATTGTGTTTATGAAGGGAGTCCTCCTGGCATTGTGGTTAACGTACTGGAGAGCGACATATGAGTAATCTATTTCAAATACCAGTCACGCTATTACGTTCTATTTCGGACTACTACCATTGGGATAAATACGGCCCCCTATCTTTCTGTAAATGAATTAAATATTTCTAGTAATTTAGTGAAAGAGTTAACTTACCTCCAAGGCAACGTTCATGCTCTACATGTTGAATATCTTTAAAAAAGAAACATAGTCGCTGACATGAAAATATGTTAATAGTGATCTCGTAAAATCTCGTGAGACCGATGTTGATGTAGGTGTAATTTTTGAATCTGCTTTGACGTAGATGTAAACGACGAAAGAAAAGTTCATTGACACATTTATTATGTTTCTTTGGTATTTGAGATCAGTACTTCGGCGTGAGATAACCTGAATACGAAGTTGGAGTGAGAAGTTATCTAAAAGGTGAAAAGATAGACTGGGAGGAGACACTACTACAGCACTGGGAGTGCACATTTAAGACAGGTGTCATTTTTAATTGCACGTCAACCTCTATGGTTCAGTTTTAGTTTTTGTCTTTAAGGTATATCAAAATTCATGGGGTAATCATATTTACCAACCCCTCTGCTCGGGCAGGATATGACACAAGGTCATTTTTTAAGCGAAGTTTAACAGGTTTGAATTCAGAGTTTTCCTTCTCCTAGACTAGTTGCCTCACCAAGGCTTAAGAACCTAGTCTGCCCTACTATTTACCCATAGCTGGAGGGAGAATAATTGGATTCATACCTTTCCCAAGGATATTAGTGCTATGTGAAATGCAATCAGTCTCGTCCAGGATTTGAACTCGTGTCGTCGTGTCCATTTCTTACGACGATAACCATTACACCACGGGCACCTCCATGGAGTAATGAATGCCAAAGCCATTCCGAAAAGCAACAATGGTCAGACTATTTAATCCATAGCTGAGGGATAATGGTTCATGCCTTTCCAAAAGTGAACATAAAGCATATTAGCTATTACGTCACGAGAACTTCTAGTATTGCTACTGTGACGAGTTTCCACTCGTATTTTTAATTTTTCGAGATATGGACGGAGTCCTATGTGTGGGTTACTAAGACCACGGACGAATGAGGGTTTAAAGGTTAAAGAGGTCAACGTGATATGAATGGATACGTGGGGATTTCTGAACCGGACAAACAATATAACGCGGTGTTGTTTTTTTTCCTTTTCTTTATATATGTATCATTCATACATTTTTTTCATTTAAAAGAAAGCACAACTGTGACAACAGACAAACAAAGAACAAAACGAACAACAAATTGGCCTCCACAGAAATGTGGAGGCCAATTTGCTCCCAATAGTGTCTGACTAGGTCCTTCCAATAAGACAAAGTATTTTTTTTTCTTCTTTCACCGAAGAACAAGAGTCTCTCCTCTTCGTCTTTATGGATATACAAATTTTAACCAAATAGGTTTTCCGCCGAAACTAGCTGCTGATGAACAGCCTCAAAAATGTTTCTTTGGAATAGACTTGATACGGACCTTTATTTAGGTTGCGTATATTATTCTTGATAAAAATTTTGACTAACCTTTTTTTTGTTTTTATCTTTCCTTTCTTTTGTTAATTTTTTCTTTGTTTTCTTATATTCGTTAATCTCCTATTAACGAGTTGCAAGGCACCAGTTTTTTGTTTTCCTTTTCTTTTACGTTGAGCCTCAGGTTCTTACCCAACGGAGCTAAATGCTTTTATATGCCATTTTGGGACTAGGATTTCTCCTTTCACCGGACCCCGTGAAAAGGCAACCTTTCTCTTCCTTGTCGAAGCTCGAAACTGACCTTTTTGGGTTTCGTTTCTTTTTGGCGGTAAAGCGCCCTCCCTGTCTCTTCTCTGCTGCTTGTCCCCGTGTTGCTAGGGCTCGAAGACACGCCAATCGCCTTCCCCCACTTCCGGTCCACATAGTAGTTCTTGCAGTATAATCCTACCGTGGCCGGTGGCCGTAACACTACTGATATCCTGCAACGATGGCTTTGGAATTAAATATATCAGGAATGTTGGTATGCCTTTAAAACAAAAAAGAACTAAACCAAATCCTGTTTATGATAGGATTCTTGTGTATGGATAGGCACTAAATTACGATTTGTCTGGCTCGTATATTTTCTTTCATCCTATTTCCTCACTTAATATAACTTTTGATACTTCATTCTTCTCACTTGGAACATATTTTTATTTGTTTTCTTCTTCCAACTTTTCTTTTTTCGTTTCTTTCTTTTATTTACTCGGCTACTGGCACATGTTGCCAAAAATAACTGAATTTCTCATTAAACTGTCGGGAGATATATTCGTAGATACAATGAATTTCATACATAAGTAGGTTCAAACAAGACAGATAATATAATATCGAACGGAATGCTGTGTTAAGAAAAAAAAAGAAGCAAAACCAAAGATGGATAAAATAGTCGGAAAATTAAAAGGAATAATGAAAATACTTCATTTCTGAACTTTTTGTTCCATTGACCTTTAGTTTTCCCGACAACTCTGGATCATTTCATTGTCATATGTGTGTGTGTGCTTATTAATTTCCTGTTCCAATAATACAGGTGGGGTTTCTTTATGTATGGAAAACACATCAAACGAATAAATCATGGCGAAAAAATCCAATAATCTTCAGTGACTTTACAACTAGTATTTAAATTAGACTTCCCATCAGAAATAAGATGACCGGTCCAAATAAAATATATTCTCTGTAATTCATATATATATATATATATATGTGTGTGTGTGTGTGTGAGTGTGTGTGGTGAACAAGAAAAGGTGTTTATCTGGTATTTAATGCTACTGAATTAATCATCAGAAATAAGAACAAGTCTTCAATAACACCCGATGAAAATCTTCCTTCTTGCATTTTTCTTTCTAATTATTATTATTATTATTTCACTGAATCCTCGATCGTGTCATACCAAAGACTTTAAAAATGGTACTTGATACCTCCTTGCTTAACACTCAGCGATATAAGGTACGTATCAAGGGTAAAGTGGAGCAATTCAGGGAAAGGAGTAGCGCCTCAGTGTAGTTACTATTGAAAGGGGAGCCTTCGGGTCACCCTCGACCACAGTCGCCAATTTTACTTTACTTATGAGTTTTTCTCACCAGTGCTAGTTGGTGATTTTTTACTGGAGTCAGAAGGAGAGCAAATCTTCTCAGGTTTCCCGGACTCTTCTCAGTATTATGACCTTTCTCAACAATACTGTAATCTGGATATTTGGGGACAGTTCCAAGCGCACCAGTTACAGTTGGTATCACTTACTCTCATGTTCCATAACATTTTATTTGTCTATCTTTGATTTTCAAAGACAGATTAATGCATTGTCTAAACAATTGATTGCAATGTCATGCCAACTAGCCCAAATAAAAGTCAGTCCAGATGAAATTCAGTCTGAATGAAAGTCCAGTAAAAAATGTCAGTCAGAATGAAATTCCAGATACGTCTGGTTGTCAGTCCAGGATGAAGTCCAGTCTAGATTTTATTCACAATGAAATTCCAGATAGTCCAGGTATCCGTTCAGATAAAATCCTTCCAGATGTCAGTCTAGTCAAGAACAGTATCCAAATTAGTCCAGGTGTCCAAGCAAAAAAGTCCAGATGAAATTCAGATAGTCCAAAATAAAATTCAGTCTAAGATAGTCCGGATATTCATCCAAAGTTATAGTCTAGATCTTGGTACAAAATGAAATTTAGTTAAGATCACTGATAGTACAAATAAAATACAGATATGGTCAAGCTGATATGGTCAAGCTGAAAGTAAAAATAAATTCCAATTTAACATCCAGATGACAGTCCAAATGATCCATACCCGACAGCATTCATTCATCTGAACTGAAATCTAATTGAAGAAATGTCAAGATTTATAGAATTGCCAAATCAAACTCATACTGATCGACATCCTGATATTTCAATTAGATTTTATTTCAAATCTTGGTGGAACTTTCTTTCATCTGGATTATGATCTTGATTGAATTTTCATGTCAGTCCAGATCTGGAGTGACATCACAGTCCAAAAGAAAATCATTTCAGATGTCAGATCATATGTGATAGACTGACATCTGGAAACCTTCATATTCACTGAAACTTTCATTTTCTAGGACTCCAGTAACTCTCACAATCTGGATTGTAACTTCAGTTACATGACATCTGGACTAAATTTCTCTACATTCTATCAGTTCTCCTTCGTGTTTTTCTATGTGATCTTCGACCCGTTGTATCAAATCTAGACTGACTTTTCAGAATTCCAGATGTCCAAATGTCAGTCCAGATATCATATTCCAGATGTTCGTACAAATGTCCAGATGTCAGTCCAGATATCCAGATATCTAGATTTTAGTCATGATAAATGACTCATCTCAAATATCAAATGCATGAACGACCTTTCAGATCTGGAACAACCTTTCAGATCTTGATGAAGACAATCAAGTAGTCATATCTTCGTCTACATGTGATCGTCCACAAGTGATCAGACCTTCAGTAGACATTTCCAGATGTCAGTCCAGATGTCATTCCTATCAGAAAGATATAAAATAGAAATGACATACAGAAGTCCACATTTGATCAGACCTTTAGTGACATCAGACATCTGGACTGATATTCAGTCCATAACATGTGTTTTGACACCTGGACATCTTGAATAACATCTGGACTGATATCTAGAATTTAAAAAAAATATGGAACTAGAAAACTATGGGACAATAATAATAATAATACTTTAGTACCAATCACTGACACATACTGGAAGAGTCCTTTGAAATAATAATACTTTGAATAATAATACTTTAGTACCTTTGAATAATACTTTGAATAATAATACTTTAGTACCAATCACTTGAGGAGACTTGCTGTCATTCAAAATCCAGTGAAAAAACATCAGCATGAAAGACTCTAATGCAGATGTCATTGCAGATGTCTGTCCAGTACAAATGTCCGTCAGAATGAAATCCCAGATAAGTTCAGTTGTCAGTCCAGATGTATGTACTAATTTCCAGATGTCAGTCCAGATGTCATTCATTTCTATTTAAGTCAGACCAAATGTAATTCTAGATGTATGTACAAATTTCCAGATCAGTGCAGAAATCAGAAATATTATCATCAGATATCAGTCATCTGGACTCACATAACATGTGTTTTGATACGTGGACATCGTCTTTGACATTTGAGATGAATGACATCTGCGCTGACATCTGAAAATTTTGCTCTGATATATAACATCTGGACTGACATTAGGACATCTGGAATGACATATACACTGATTGATGTGTATCCGGATCTAGAGTGACATCTCTATTATTATTATTATTATTTACTCATTAGAATTTTTACCACTGGAGTGAAAGTCTCCTCAAGTTTCCAGGACTCTTCTCAGTATTCTGGCCGTTCTCAATAATAATGTAGTCCTGGCCGTTCTCAATAATAATGTAGTTTGGATGGTCTTTTCCTCCTCTGCCAACTTCCAAGTCCCTTTAATATTCCAAGTCCCTTTGATATTCCTTTTGTTACCGTACCAAAAACACCAATCACAACTGATATAATTGTCACCTTCATATTCCATAATTTTTTCAATTCCCTAGCAAGGTCAAAGTACTTATTCTTCTTTGCATATTCTTTCAGTTTTATTCTGTGGTCAGCCGGGACAGCAAAGTTGGAAATTTTGTAAATTCTCTGGGGGTTTTTTTTGTTTGTTTTTTTGTTTATTATTAGGTCTGGTCTTCTGGCCGAGATTTGGTGATCCGTCTGTATGTCAAAGTCCCATAGGAGTTTAGGTGTGTCATTTTCTACCACAGATGCTGGGTTGTGCGTATACCATTTGTATGTATGGTCAAATTTAAATTTCTTGCACATCTCTCAGTTGATCACCTTGCCCACCCAGTCGTGTCTAGTCTGATACTCCTTCTGTGGTAATTTGCTGCATTCGCTTATTATGTGATTGATGATTTCATCTCTGCCACCACATAGCCTACATTTGCTATTTTGTTGCGTCTTATCTTTTCTCGCTTTGATATGATTGGTTCTTATGGTGTTGTTTTGTGCTGCTATTAGGAAGGATTCTGTCTTTTCTCTTAAAGTTTCTTTTTCTTAGCCAGGTCTATGTTTTCTCGTGTGAGATGTCGCTAATTAATTGCTTAAAACGTTCGTAGAGTTGTTTTTCTTCCAATTTTTGTTTTCTGGTTATTATCATTCTGTTGTTCATCGTGAAGTCAATATCGTTTCTGATGGCTGTAATCAGTCCTTTGTGTTTTTCTACGTAGTCTTCAAGTCATTGTATAGATACGTCAACGCTGTCTTCAATGCTGGCAAGTCATCTTCCTCCCTCTTTTCTTGATACATATAGTCTATCAACCTCGTCTCTGGGATGTAATGCCTTATGCATTAGTTTTCGTGTTCTTTGGTCCATTTGTTTAAGTTCATCTCTGGTCGACTTCAGTAAGGGTCGCGAATATCTAACGAGGGATATATCCCAGTTATCTATTCCTTTGATATGGTTTCTGCAAGATGGTTTTGTCTCGAGTAGTTTTCTAGTTCTTCTGAGATATTCTTTTTGAATTATGTCTTTCATCTCCACTTTTTTTTATAGTGTCAGCCTCTAAGATGCCAAAGTATTTGTAGGTTTCCTTTTCTCTTGTCTTGATCTGGTAGTTCCATTCCGTCAGGTAGATGTCATTTGCCACTTTTCATTACCATCATTTCACATGAATTGAGATCTTAAACACCACAAGATACGCCGCCCACGGGATGGGGTTAGCGTAGTAAGAATTGTGTCTCTCTCCTCGTGTCAAAGAACTGAAGTCAAGAAATTAATAAACCGTTTGTACCTGAAACAACAGAGTCCGTCTGTATATGTATTTGTATCTGCATGTGTATATGTATTTTATTACAGTTGTGATAGACATCACCAAATTATACAACACTGTCACAGGTGTGATATTTATTCTTCTAAGGAAGAAGCCCCCAAAACATTATCATCATCATTATCTCACTCGCTGAGAGTTTGTCATAGAACCCTTTCGCTGGTGGTCTATTACTATAGTGTGATTGACAGCAAATCTCCTCAAGTCTCCAGGACTTTTCTGAGTATTCTTACGGATCTTAGCAATGCAGTAATCAGGGGTGGGGTCTCGATTCACGCACCAATTACAATAGGTATTTCAACCACTTTCATGTTCTACAGTACATATGACTTATCTGTCTTTTTGTTTTCTTTTATTTTCACTCTGTGATCTTCCGAAACAACCAAATCCTCGTAGATTGCAAATAATCTATTCTTGTTGATTAATACTGATTTTAGCCTGGCAGGGATTAGGTGATCCGTTTTTATCTGAAAGTCCATTCTATAGAACAGATACTGGTTTATGAATTTACCATTTGGTTGTATAAGCAAATTTTAATATTTTGCTCTATTCTCAGCGAATATTTTCTCCTACTCAGACGTGCCCAGTCTTGTTTTCCTGTTGTACTAGTTTACTGAATTTCCTTCTAATGTGATTTACCCTTTCATATCTCTGTTCACACAATCTATATTTTATATTCTATTGCGTTTTTTTTTACTTCAAATGTGTATTTGAAACCAGCTTTAGTTGGTGATATTCACAGGAGTCTGAGTGAAAGCAATTCTCCTCAGGTCTTCAGAACTCTTCTGAGTATTCTAGCTTATCATAAAAATACTGTTGTCTGGATTGTCTCAATTCTTCCTCTGATTTCCAATTGCGTCTGTCATTTTTTGAAACCATTGTTTACCGTTATAAGCGCATCAGTATACTGAATAAGTTAAACTATTAATAAAAACGTAACCTTTCGGATGAAATCAAGTAGTACGTAAATTTACGGCCCGTTTGCCATATTGAGCAGTATAGTAAGTCAGAATATTTCTTGCGATAGTCTTTTACGTACAAAAATTCCAGAAATTCTTAGTTCTCTCCCCTTCTTCTTCTTTTTCTTCTTCTTCCATATTTTTTTTCAGTTATTTTCTTCGATGCTGTCTTTTCTTTTTGACTTTTTCTCATTTTATCCCTCTCTCTGTCTCTCTTTGTCTCTCTCTCTGTCTCTGTCTCTGTCTCTCTCTCTGTCTCTCTCTCGTTATCTTTTTTCAATTGACAAGCCACATTACTTACTATTCCCACCTTACAAATTCTTCTTCTTCCTCTTCTTCTTCTTCTTCTTCTTCTTCTTCTTCTTCTTTCAATTATTGTTTTTGCTTGAATGCAACCATTTACCGTGGATATTATTGTTGATGTTGTTGTTTTTCTCCTGTGATAGACTTTATTTTATATTATCTTTGTTATTACTACCATGTAATTCCTTTCCTTGTTGCTGCTGCTGCTAAGTGCATCTTTCTAATAACGCGTGCGGCCTTTGGATAACATTTCAAGATAAAAGAAGATTTATTTATTGCAAGAAGAAACCGAAAAAATAAGAACAATTCAATTTACCAAAATGATGGAACATTGCCAGGAATCGGCCGCTTAGTTTTTTGCACTTTTTTCTCTTTTAGACATAATTCTTGTCTACACAATTGGCTGGCAAAATATTAACGACTGCTTAAGTCAGATTGGAAAATGGGAGATAAAATTACATCTATCCGAAAAATTAACTGCGAAACTTTTTCTTCTTTCTCATTCGATTGCTAACAGAATAAACGAGGAAAAAATAACATTTCCAACTACTATTTCTTTCTGCTGCTGTTAATATTACTAATAATTATTCAAATCGATAAAATCATATGTTTAACATTAATATTAATGTGACAAACTCCTTATAATAAAGTTAATAAAATATTCAGTTTTATCATATTAATAAAATATCAAAACTATAAAAATAATACTGAAAATATATTAAGAATGAATAATAAATGTAATGAAGATTGAATTGAGAAAAATAAGTAGTAAAGTTGGCGACCGTAGTCGAGGGTGACCAGAAGGCTCCCTTTTCGATAGCTACAACATCAAGGGCTCTACTCCTTTCCTTGGATTGCTCTACTTTACTCTAGATCCTTACCTTATAATGTGAGTATTAAACAAGGTAGAATCAAGTACCGTTTTTGAGTCTTTGGTATGACTCGATCTGGAATTGAACCCAGATCTCCCAGGCCATTGGCGAACACTCTAACCATCAGACCAATGTCCGGTAGAGAATTAAGAAAAAAGTTGAATTTATTTATTTAAACTCATAGAGTATAGATGGATAATCGTTAGCTAATAGATAATAAAATTACTATTGTAAAATAAAATGTAGATATATAAAAATAGAAATAATATTAAGAATTTAATTAGAAATTCACAAGAAAGACATTATCACCACCACCACCAAGTATTATTAGCACACGAAAAATTGTTTACTCAGATATTTCATAAGAGAATTGAAAAAAATAACAGATTAAATTACAATGACATCGTTGTACAAAATATATCTCAACAACTAAACTGTCAATGTAAATGTTATGATTAATAAAAATAGGAAATTGGCGCAAACACGATATTGGGAGTGATGATTAATTGGAAATTGGTTAAATCACTATCAGTTAAAAAACTTATTCTGACAAAAAAAGCAACAACAAAAAATAAACAATGAAGTCTTTTCCATCGAATAGAAAAAAGTAGGATTCTTTGAAAGTTTAAATGGACCACCAAATATAAGAGAATGAACTTCATTACTTACCCAAAGAATACAAATATGATAATTGCCCAGAAACCTGTAAAGTAAAATAGAAAAAAGTAAACCTATAAAATTATCTTCAAAAAATTAAAAAGAAAGAAAAAAAAGACAATAAAAGTGAGTCATACCCATAAAGGTGATAGTATTTCCGATTATCTCTTTTACGAGTTTTTCACACCGTCAAGTCTCCTCGGCTCTCAAGGACTCTTTCAATTATTTTTTATTTTCGCTGATATCAATAGTGCTGATCTTCAGTTCACGAAGTTTCTTTCTCAGATTTTTTTTTTGAATGGTTCTGAAAGTTCCACATATGATTGGAATCTTTGTAACTTTTAGGTTAGGTGTGATTTCTTTGGTTTATGGCATATCAACTTTCGTGAATTATTTTATGCCAAACATATCCTTGTCGAAGAACTTCAGTGATACCATTTAAAAAATAGATGGGAGGATAAAGTGATTTATACCTTTCCCAAGGTAAGAAAGAGAACGTCATAGCGTGAATTGTGTTCGAAATCGGTTATTTTGAGGTCACAGTCCAACACTTCGGTTATGAAGCTGCGAGGACTCTCCCAGTCATATTTACGTTGCACAACTTCTTCGATTAGTAATTTTTTTAACTTTTGATTTTAGTTGCATTTTACGAGGTTCGGCTGAAGAGTTCATAGGCTAACCAAGGTACTCTTATGGAATGTTTATTTTTAAACATAGTACACTTTGCATTGTGCAAAGTCTTTTCTATCGGTATTACAGAGGTTAGATCTCATAGTTAAAAAATTTCAATAGTATATATGACGTAATCATCTGACCATTTCAGCCCATGAACTTTTTGCCAAAGAAATTTTCAGCCCAGGAATTTTCAGTCTACCCTCGTAGCACAACCGACTCGGGTCGTTATTTTATCGTCAGCAAGGAACAATTCTTTTTAAAACTAATAATTAAGTATAAGTACCCTTTGATATTTAAACACCTATCCTGTTTTATTGCCAGGAATCTTGTTTATCCGTACAAACTGCTTTATATCATTTGATATCTTGGTGCCATGTTTATTACTGTGGTAATAGCGTATGTTATTTGTTATTTTCAATTGCTTAAATGAAGCATAGTAATTTATTTTTATTATTCACTTTATTTATTCAAGATAAGTTTTTACACCAGAACTCAGTTTTCCAGTATTCTTATCGTTCTAGCTGTTATCAACCATGTTGTGATGTTGTCAGTTCCAATCCCTTTCTAGATCTCCAGTTCCCCTAGTTTATTTTTTTGGTTCTGTCTGATTTTTCCAATGACCCTAATTGTGATTGTACCCCTTTTGTGCTGCATTGTTTTTTCCTGTTCTTTAGCCAGGTCTAATTATTTATTTAATCATTTATTTTTTTTACATGCAGGTTTTTGCAACCAGTTTTAAGAGGCGGTCTCTTTTCTATGGTCTGAGAGACTTTATGTCTTCAGGAATCGTTTGAATATTCTCGCCGATCACAACAATTTTATGGTCTGTATGGTCTGAATTCTTCTTCGAATATCAAATTCCTCCAATCTTTTTCAAACCACTGTGGACCGCTGCAAGCGTACTACCACAGTCACCTACATATTCCACAAGTTTTTTAAATCTCTGGCCAAATCCAAGTATTTGTCTTTTTAAAAAATTTTTGCTTTCTTTCATTTTCATCCTGTTGTCAGCTGGTTTGGTTTGGTTTTAGGGCACATCAACTATTGTAGGTTATTAATGCTAAATGCTAAATCCATTTTTATACATATTCAATTAAACATAAGTATTCAATTTAACATAAGTATAGTTTTTTGTTTGCACATAGTGAAATGTTGAAATAGTTTTATTTCAAACTATTCCGTTTAACATGAGTACACAGTTTCAATAGCAAAAACAGCTCTATTTCAAACAATTCAGTTTAGCATACAAAACAGTTCTCTTTCAAACAAATCAGTTGAGTATAAGTACACAGTTTCAATGTAAAAAATAGTTCGATTTCAAACTATTCATTTTAGCATAAGTACACAGTTTAGTTCTATTTGACCCATAGATAGGACACTATCAGCCGCTACCACACCGGGCCAGAGTGGACGTTGAAGTGATGGCAATCAAAGGGTAGTCCGCATTCTTAAAAGTTCGAAAATTACTGAAGTCTCACCATCAAATTGGTCAGTTTTATATCCAGGACACTTGTTGTTTGGGGCGGAGGTCTTAACCTTCTGCAGAGATGCAGTCGATGTACACCACCAACTGGGCAATGATCTGTAGGAACAGTAAAATCAATTCGATGATACTTTCTTTTTCTTGTTTATTAAAATTAGTTCTGGTCTTCAGTGATCCGTTTCAATCTCAGAAAAATTCATGAGCCCTATTCTCTAGGATGGATTCTAGATTATGTAAATAAAAAATTGAAATATGGTCAAATTTTAATTTCGATTCACCAAAGGTAACTTTTCCTCATCAAGAGTTTTGATGAGAGTTTTTCACATCAGTGTTTGCTGATGGTCTTTCTCTGAAGTTTGGGTGACAGCAAGTATCTTCAAGTCTCCAGGACTCTTCTCGACTCGTCCTCTAATTTCCAAGTCCTCAACTTCCTTCAATAACCATTCGATGACTATACCAATAACATGAATTTACAATTGGTATCAACATGACTTTTATGTTGCACAGTTTTTTCACTTCCCTAGCAAAGTCCAATCACTTATCCTTCCTATCATTTTCTTTCAATTTTATTCTATGGTCAGCCGGGATAGCAAAGTCCGCAAATTTGCAACTTCTCTTTTTCGTCCGGCGGAGAGTTGGTGATCCGTTTGTATATCGAAATCCCAGAGGAGTTTGTGTGTGTCATTCTCCAGGAGTGATGTTTGGTCGTGCATATACTATATGTTTGTATGGTCCAATTTAAGTTTCTTGCACAACCCCCAGTGGATCCCTTTGCCCACCCAGTTGTGTGTAGTCTTACACTCTTTCAGTGTTAATTTGCTGCATTCGCTAATTATGTGATTGATCGGTTCGCCTCTATCACAACAAAATCTACATTTGCTATTTTGTTGGGTCTTATCTATTCTTGCTTTGATATGATTAGTTTTTTATGGTGTTCTTTTTCGGTGCTATTAGAAGAGATTCGGTTTCTCTCGTAACGTTGACTTTTCTTAGCCACGTCCTGGTTTTCTCGAGTGAGATGTTGTTTATTAATTGCTTAAAATGTCCGTGGAGTTGTTTTTCTTCTAATTTTTGTTTACAGGTTATTGCCGTTTTGTTGCTCCTTGTGGTGTCAGCATTGTTTCTGGTGGCTGTAATCAGTCTTCCTCAGCGCTTTTGTATAGAGTCTTCAAGTTGTATCGATGCGTCAACGCTGTCTACAATGTAGGCAAGTCTTCTTCCTCCTTCTTTTCTTGATACAAATAATCTGTCAGCGTTATCTCTGGGATGTAATGGAAATTTCCTAAGCTTTTTGCTAAGATGTGGCACAAGGCCATATGAAAGGGGCACCCAATGAGACTCGAACTCACTCGTGTAGGTTTGCTTGTCGAGCTTGCTAACCATTACACCACCAGAGGCGCCTTATCTCTGGGATGTAATGTCTTATACATGGTCAGTAGTTTTCCTTTACTCTGGCCAATTTGTTAAATTTCTTCTATGGTTCATTTTATTATTATGATTATAATTATTAATACTACTTAACTACTCGGTATTATCTCCACCGTCGTAAGTTGCTGAGTTTTCATTGCAGTCTGAGTAACAGAAAGTCTCCTCCGATCTCCTGGAATGTTCCCAGTATTCTTGTCGATCTCAACACGACTGTAATTTTAATGTTCTTGAGTCTTCTACTGATTTTCCTTTTCAACTTGTCACCTTTTCAAGCCGTTAGCTACAATTCCACGCACAACAACTGTAATGGAATCATTGTCACCCTCATGTTCTACCGCTGTTTTTTTAAAACTTATTGGCAAGGTTCAAGAACTTATCTGTTCGTTCGTTGTTTTGGTTTATGGCATATCAACATTTGTAGGTTTTTAAATGCCAACTCTATTTATATACAAATAATCAGTTCTATTTCAAACATTTCAGTTTAGCATGAGTACTCAGTTTAAACGTCAAAAAGCATTTCTATTACAAGCTATTCAGTTTATTCAAACAGATTATTCATTCAGACAATGCAGTTTAATATGAAGATAGATTTTGTTTACACACAGGTAAAGGTCAAAACAGTTCTATACTAAACAATTCAGTTTAACGTAAGTACAATTTCAATGTCAAAAACAGTTCCAAGTCAAACAGTTCAGTTTAGCATACGTACGCAGTTTAATTGTAAAAAAACATTTCTATTTCTATTTCAAGTTATTCAGTTTAGTCAAACCGTTATCATTCAAACAATTCAGTTTAGCATAAGTATGCAGTTTAGTTCTATTTAACCCATAGATATGGCCCTATCAGGTTGTATCATTCCAGGCCAGCGTGAATCTGGTAGCAATGGCAATGAAGAAGTACTCCACATTCCCCAAAGTCCCATCATTACTAGAACCTCACCATTTGATTGTTGAGTGTAATATCCAAGACAATTGTTGGTGAGGGTCTTACCCCTCTGTAGAAGTGCAGTCAGTGTATTCCACAATCCCAGTCGACTGGGCAAAAGAACTTAAATGTCTTTTCGCTTTCATTTTTTTCACTCTGTGGTGCGATGGCATCGAAAAATCTATAGGACAGTAAGTTGCCTTTTTTATCAATTAGCACATTATCTGGTCTTCTGTCAAAAACTAGGCAATCCGTTTGCATTTCAAAATCCAACAGAATTTTATGCGTCTCATTCTCTTGCTTGGATTCTGGTTTGTGCTTATAACGTTTGGTAGTAAGGGTGAACTTCATTTTCTTGCACAATTTCCGGGGGTTCAATTTGCCCACACAATCGTATACTCTCTTTATGCTAAATTGTTTCATTCGCTTATTATGTTATTAATCATTCCATTTTTTGTCACCACATAATCTACACTTGCCATTTGTTATATCATATTGATTTTTGCTTTAATATGTGGGGTTTAGGCTTATGTTACGTTGGTATTACTTTGGTTGCGTTGGTATTTCGTTGGTAGCGTTTGTATCTGACTCCATATTTTGG
>OY757923.1:46052739-46074350 GCA_963585895.1 Sepioteuthis lessoniana
GCTTATATATAAGTATACCCGACAAATTGCTTTCATAAAAATCAATTTTCTTTTAAATCAAATATACGGTTAACATCGTTATTCCTAATGGAACATTATACAGTCGAAATGAATATTATTAGGTATTATTTACGACAAGACTCTACCGAATTGAAACCCTATGATAAAGTGTTAAAATGTAACATGCTGCGTGCAATCCTGAACAAGTCCTGGCTGCAACACCCCACAAGACACCAACTGTACGGCCACCTGCCCCCTATCACGAAAACTATTCAAGTTAGACGAACCAGACATGCAGGACATTGCTGGAGAAGCAGAGATGAACTCATAAGAGATGTACTCTTATGGATCCCCACACATGGCCGCGCAAAAGCAGGACGACCAGCTCGAACGTACATTCAGCAGCTATGTGAGGATACAGGATGTTGTCCTGAAGACCTACCTAGGGCGATGAACGATAGGGAGGAGTGGCGAGAGAGAGTCAGGGATATCAGTGCTGCCAGCGCGATATGATGATGATGATGACCATCATCATCATCATCATCATGTCGTGCTGGTAACACGGATATCCCTGACCCGCTCTCGCCACTTTTCCCTATCGTTCATAGGCGATGAACAAATTATAGAATTGCTTATATAAGTGTAAAGTTTGTTAAAAAAATTTAATTTTACATATTCATATTTTGGTTACAATTCTGAATTATATTTTATAAATAATACGTAATGATATTCGTTTTGATTTCACTAGAATGAACAGAATTCTGGTAAATCTGGTTAAGAAAAAATGCCCTTTTTTTTTTAAAAAAAAAAAGGAAGTTAGTGTAGTTATTCATTGGCGATACTGTACTTCTATACCAAATATACACATAGATACATATATTTTTTATCTGCTCTGTTCCAACTCATATAAGTACACAAGAGAAAAGTGCTATTGGTACAAACACCATCAATAAAAATAACCTTGAAAATCAGCTTTTACCTGGTTGGTTGGTTGATTTTATGGCAAACCAACCTTTGTATGTTATTTAATGACAAATCCAGTTTTATATGAAAATCAGTTCTATTTCAA
Organism: Sepioteuthis lessoniana; assembly: GCA_963585895.1. Lineage (NCBI taxonomy): Eukaryota > Metazoa > Mollusca > Cephalopoda > Myopsida > Loliginidae > Sepioteuthis > Sepioteuthis lessoniana. The sequence continues at coordinate 46,053,809 of OY757923.1, forward strand.
ACAATTCAGTTTACAATGAGTACACAATTTAATTGTCAAAAACATTTCTACTTCGAGCTACTAAGTTTAGTCAAACAGTTCTAATTCAACCAATTTAGTTTACTATAAGCGTGGGTTTTGTTTACATACAGTTAAATGTCAAAACAGTTATATTTCAAACAATTCAGTTTAACGTCAGTATATTTTCAATGTCAAAAGCAGTTCCATTTCAAACAATTCAGTTTAGCGTAAGTACACAGTTTAAACGTGAATATACAGTATAATTGTCAAAATATTTCTATTTCAAGCTATTCAGTTTAGTCAAACAGTTCTGATTCTAACAATTCATTTTAGCGTAAGTGCAGTTTTACAAAGCTCATTAAATAAGTTTCCAAACTTTTTCCGTATGGGCACAATTATTGATAGTACACACATGAAACTCTAGTTCCCTTCGAAGTAATCTCCTCCGGCTGCAAAGCACTTGTTGTACCGTTCCAACAACTTCCGGAAAGCCTCATGGAAGTGCTCCTGTGTGAGCGTGTCAATGACCTTCGTCACAGCCTCTTTCATCCCCTCAATTGTCTCATAAGGACAGCCTCTGAGCTTAGTGAATAACCAAAAATCACAGGGAGCAAGGTCTGGACAATAGGGAGGGTGAGGAACTGCCTTGATGCCAATCTTGGTCTAATAGTCTGTGACAAGGATGGAGTTGTGGAATGGTGCATTGTCCTGCTGGAAATGCCACTGACCTGATTTGAAGAGTGCTGGGCTCCCATGTATGTATGTATTTTTTTCGTTGTAAGTCCTAACAGAAAAAGACTTTTTTAAAAATGAATATGGTCCACGAAAAGGAAGATTTTAGGAACATTTTTGAACATTTCTAGAATCACTGTGTAACATGAAGAAATTGATCAATTTGTTCAAATGTTTTAAACCTTTGGGCAGCATTTTATATACAGAGTATATATATATATATATATATATATATATATATATATATATATATATATATATATAATCCAAATATTGTTCGCTTAACAAAAACTAAAAACACTTTATCTGAGAGGTCTGAACGATCTTAAATTCCAGTACAGTAATTACATGAACGAGAATATGAATCTAAAAACATCTTTGACAACAGGAAGTTTAATACACATGTTAATCTTTTGATACTATCAGACTATTTTCTAAAATTATGCTCATCAAGTTTTGTTGAACGTGAATGATTTTGCAAAAAAAAATTAAATTTTATTTTTGCTTATTTTCTCATTTCGACCTCTTTTTTCACAATCTTCTTTGTTTTCTTCTAACCAACAGTCTCTTCTTCTTCTTCTTCTTCTTCTTCTTCTTGGTCTTTTTCATTAATTCCAATTCTTTTTTGCCCCACCCAAACTCCAGAACTCTGAAAATAATCCTTCATTCCGAGGTTGTTTTTCTTCTTCTCAATTTACAGACGAAATCTTCTTCCGTTTCCACTAGCAATATCAATTTCATCTCTTTATCTATTGGCGGGAAACCGAAGACTCCATCCAATTAGAAATTGTCGTTCTGCCACCAGTAGCCACGTGTCTTGCTGCCTGCAAAAACCAAGCCTCATCGATTTCCTGTTCATTGTCACCACTCACTTCCACCTGTGACAACAGCTATATCATGTTAAAAGCCATTTATCTTTTTTACACTAAATTCAATCGAAATTAGATGATCAGGTTAAGACTTTTACCGCTAATTCGGAAGGATATTTTTACCATATTGCATCGACGATTTTACAAGCAGTTGACCGTATTTAAAATTTAAACAAAATCAATATGACCTATATTATCATAATACAGTAATATCAGTCTCGTAGCTGTGCAAATTGTTTATCACTGATGCAAAAATTGTGTTTTGTCAAGTACAAACCAGAATTTGGAACGTGAAGTCGCTGTATATTTGTTACTATTGGCAAAGACGAATTAAAAAATGTTTGTTTTCGTTACTTTGTTGAATGGTATATCAATCTAGGTTATTTAATGCTAAAGACATCCATTAGACGAACATATGTGGTACTATTTAACATACGCCAAAGGGATTGAGTGGGCTCATACATTTCTCAAGTGTATCAATCCGAAATGAACATGACCCTATTTACCCAACCCCTCCGCTCGGGTAGGATATGACGCAAGGTCAATTTTTAAGCGGATTTTAACAGGTTTGAATTCAGAGTTTTCCTTCTCCTAGACTAGTTGCCTCACCAAGGCTGAAGAACCCAGTTTGCCCTACTATTTACCCATAGTTGGAGGGAGAATAATTGGATTCATACCTTTCCCAAGGGTATTAGTTCTATGTGAAATGCAATCAGTCTCGTCCAGGATTTGAACTCGAGTCACCGTGTCCATTTCCTACGACGATAACCATTACACCACGGGCACCTCATCCGAAATGAACATGATCGCATGAAGGATGTTCGAAATCGCTTCCAACAATATGGCACTCCACCAGATTCACCACTACACTATGAGGATTAAACGACAATAATAAATGGTCTTGAAGACACGAGGAATTATTTACACTTGGAACGTGTTATTTTCACGCAATTGATGCCAACGCTGACATCTAAACGTCCTAAAATGCAGGTGATACATGAGAAGATATGAGATTTCACTGGAATAATCTTGCAATCGCTATAATGACGACGATATAACTTTTTTTCTGAGTTATTATTTGCTCTCAAATTTCGTATATCCAAGGATGTTCTAAATTAGGAGCAAAAAGATATTTTCTTTGATTGAAATTTCTTTTTAACTCTTTAGACATTTGATGGCGTAACATTTCAACGCGGTCTGCTGGGGCTATAGAATAAATACGCTGACTGAATCTCTGCAGAAGTGTAAGATCTCCTTACGAGTATCCTGAATCTATCACTAAATAATGTGATGGTGAGGCTCCAGTAATGCTGGAGTTTTAGTGAATGTGGAGCACCCATCATTGCAATCTTTCTCAGGTTCACTCTGGCCAGAGTTATATCTCCTGAAAAGGTCCTATGTATGGGTGAAATAGAACTTTTTGACGTTTAAACTGGTTGCACATGAATGACATATGCTAAAGTGAATTGCTTAAAATAGAAGTGTTTGGTCAGATAAATGTGAGTAAAGAAATTACTGAGGTTTATTTGAATTGCTAGTGATACATAACGATACTTGGAACCATTTAATTTTTTAAAATTATTCTAAATTGAATTGCTTGAAATAGAACTGTTACTCATTTAGCTGTAAGTAAACAAATGACTGATGTTTAATTGAATGATTAAGGGATACACAGTGATACTTGGAACCATTTAACTTTGAATTGTTAAACATAGAAATGTTTAATCATTTAACTGTGTGTATCAACGAAATGTTTTCACAAATCGTATATTTAATATACATGTTTAAAAAGGATTTGACATTAAATAACCGACAGTGGTTGATATGCAATAAAACCAAACCAAACGAAAATAATCTTACCATTTTTAAAATTAGTATCTCCAACTGTTTAGTTTTCAGGTAATGGCCAGAAAGTACTCTCTGAAATCTCGAACTCATTTCTTCCCTTTTTGTCCCATATGTATATCCTTGACTCAGTTATCTTTGTGTGAACGGTTTCTACATCATTATTTTGGGGTGACTTTGTAAAAGCAGGTTATGAAGTAAAAAGGTAAAGTTAGCGACCTTAGTCGAGGGTGATCCGAAGGCCCCCTTTTCAATAGCTACTACACAGAGGTAGAGGGGAAGGCACTACTCCATTACCTGGATTGCTCCAGGATTATAGGGTACGGATCAAGGGGTTTTACCCTTGATCCGTACCTTATAATGTTGAGTGTTCAGCAAGTCCGCACCAAGTACCATTTTTTAAGTCTTTAGTAATTACTCAATCTGGGCCATTGGCGAACACTTTACTCTTTAGGCCAATGGCCCGGTTAAATAGCTGGCCGTAAAAATTTCCTAATTTTTGACCTCTCATGTCATAACTGAATTTAGTTGTACTAAGCTATATTTAGAAATACCGTTTCACATACATATTTTAGTAAAGGAATACAATTAGTCTCAACAAGAACAGCAATACCTCAAATACTGTGAAAAAGCATTGGTCAAAAAAAAAAAAAAAAAGAACCAGCAAAGATCAGGATTCCAAATCAAAGGAAAATTGAACGACACATAAAAATTGTGTTGGGGGTCATGGGGGTTATTTGTTTTATTTGGCTTTTATGATGTTGATATCTGATTTCATTGGTTTTCTTCTTATTCTATCTTACACCATCTTAATTCGTTGGCGTCTTTTGTGTCTGTAGAAGGTTGTAAAGGAATTACTGAAGGAAAAAAAAATGAGACCAAGATACCTTTTAAATTGTAACTTAATATGTGGATTAACAATCAATCGGTGGGTGAGGAAAATTCTTCCTGAAACTCACTGAAATGGTTGCGTCTCCCAGACAAGGTGTTAAAATATACTAGTCGCCACCGGTGGTTGATTAGTCCAAAGTCAGTCTTTTTATATTTTTGGTTTCGAACCGCGAGCAGCAGATATGTTGCCAGGCTATAAAAACTAATCTGCAATGTGTTCAGTGGTTGTGACCGCATGAAAGATGGTCCTTTCTGTGTCAGGGGTACCGCTGAAATGATGTCAAATGTCTTTTTTTCGGGGGGATAGTTCCTTTTCTGGGCATGGATTGCCTCTACTTCCTCTCCGGGACATAAGAATTTTTGCATTTTTTAAAATGTATTTTACTTTATTTATTTTCTTTTTCTTTTTTTTTTGTCCACTACACCGCTTAATTGTATAAAAGTGTATTGAAAAAAATGTTGGAACAAATATCATCAATCATGTTTTGCGGGGATTTAAAAATATCGACAACAGTTCTAAACGAAATATGCAAGCATGGCTCTGTAAATATATATTGTTTGTTGTGTCCATCGTTGATTCCGAAGTTGTCCCAAATTTATATATATATATATATATATATAAGTTAGCATTGCGAAGACAACGGCATTTAATGTCTGTCTGTGTTTCAATGATCACATAAACGCTAAACTAAGATACACCAATCGGCTTTGATTACATCTACTCTATTCTAACACGGATGTATATATATATATATATATATACTCTACACCAACACTGAACTCTCTCGAGTTATTTATATAACAGACTGAACAGCTGAATTGTAGACTTTGACTACAGTATAAAACTAAAGGAAAGTGAAAAGAGTGATAAGTACCTTGACCTTGCTAGAGAACAGAAAAAAACAATGAATCAAGAAAGTGACGGTGATACCAATTGTAAATGGCTCACTTGGTGCAGTTACCAAAGGATTGGAACAAGGACGGGAGTAGTTCGAAATACGAGGAAGAGTAGAGACCATGCAAACTACAGCATTGTTGTGATCGACCAGAATACTAAGGAGAGTCCTGGTGTTGTATAAACACGATCATCTCAATTACAACTGTAATACACGCAGATACAAAAAAAAAACAAAAAAAACAAAAAAAAACAGGCAAATACAAAACACAGGCGGACGCTGTTATTCAGGTACGAACGGTTTATAAATTTCTGACTTCGGTTCTTCGACACGAGAAGAGAGATATAATTCTTACTATGCTAACCCCATCCCAACGTGCGGCGCATCTTGTGGAGTTTTAAGATCTCTGTTGGTAGAGATCCGAAAATCTTAACAGCCGCCGTAACGGTAGAGAACTAAACTCTCTGTCTACATGGTCCAATGTCAACCTTCACTTCACTTTTTCAAAATCCTTAAATTCTCAGCCCAATTCTTCTGGGCATGACGTCATCCATACTCTAGCCCCATTTCCTGTCTGAAGTTTACTATGACAATGGTGATTGTCATATCCTTTGCGCACTAGCGTAAAACTGTACCCAATGGCTATGCACTTGAACTCTTAACCCTAATAGTCCAAAGCCCAACCAAACTGAATGAAAAAATATAATTAACGAAAAATGATTAATATAAAAAAATCATTCCTTAATTATATAACACTGGAGACTTAATTAGATTTGCTGTCACTCACACTCTAGTGGAAAACCATCAGCTAACGCTGATGTGAAAAAAAACTCAAATGAGTGAAATCATCATCATCATCATATCGCGCTGGTAGCACGGATATCCCTGACCCTCTCTCGCCACTCTTCCCTATCGTTCATCGCCCTAGGCAGGTCTTCAGGACAACATCCCGTATCCTCACATAGCTGCTGAATGTACGTTCGAGCTGGTCGTCCTGCTTTTGCGCGGCCATGTGTGGGGATCCATAAGAGTACATCTCTTATGAGTTCATCTCTGCTTCTCCAGCAGTGTCCTGCATGTCTGGTTCGTCTAACTTGGATAGTTTTCGTGATAGGGGGTAGGTGGCCGTACAGTTGGTGTCTTGTGGGGTGTTGCTGCCAGGACTTGTTCAGGATTGCACGCAGCATTCTTGTGTAATGAGTAAAATAATGATAACAATTATATATATATATATATATATATACAAAAATAGATATATAGATATATACTCCCCTACCCCCGTATGGTCGAGTTCTCAAGCGAAGAAGTAATCGTGTTGCCATTAGCGCCTTTGCAAGTCTCTTCGTATTTGAATTGAGATCTCAGCGGCCGTTGAATGGATGGATGTAAACAATAGTAATTGTGATTCATAACCGTTTAAAATGTACTTCGTAGCTAATATCTCCTCGTGGCTAAATGGTTAGAAGCTTTGGCTTGGCGTTTGAGTTTCGATCCCAGCTACAGGGAGATACTGTCTAGCCACACTGATGAGTTTTGATAAAACGAAACAGATCTGTCTGTGGATGACTATATGTATATATATATATATATATATATATATATATATATATATATATATATATACTTACTGGGCGCCTCGAGGGTGTACTAGTTTATAAGCTATACTTGCAAACCTTCACATGAGAATATTTTGATGGCACTTGAGAAAACTCGTGACAGGAAAACCATGTCGTAGTAACCTTATGATAAAGAAATACGTACTTATCTTATCATAAAGAAATGAGGTATAGTGAAACCTTTGCATTAGAAAAGAGTGCAGAATTTGGTTATTTAAACTGTTTGTTTTATCGGTAATAGTATAAATCGCAGACTTTGAATGTTTAAAATTAAAACGTTGTTTTAAATATATAAGAATATTTGTTTATTTTGTCATTTTAAATTCATGTTTTTACATTCAGTTTCAGGACGCTGCTATCGCGACAGTCACTTCGAATTTAATATCATTCAACCAATAGTTCATTTCTTGAACCGTATACTCAGACAATCCAGATGAATTTCATTTTCCCTCCGTGTTTTGATTCTCGTCGTGATTAGTTCGTCAGTTAATTCATATATTGCATTTCTGAATGAAAGCTTCATAGCAAGATTTATTTAAATTTCCTGAAAAGTTTTAGTTGCAATAAAGAATTGCAGGATGAGGTTGCAGTTTCATGTAGCCTTCACTCAAAGTAACGGAAAACCAATGTCCGGGTCAGCAGTAACGATGCTTTCGCTGGAAACCATATTTGACCCACAAATCCAAAACTGATAAAGCATTTGCTGGCAATAGTACTCTTTCATTCAGAATAAGTATTGTAAATAATTGGTGTTTGTCAGTCTATTTGTTTGCTTGGTAGTTGGTTTGTTTATTTGTGTAAGGCGGTATATGACAATATGCACGGGGACTCTATGTGTAGATTTATAATTTAATCTGGATTATTAATCTAAAAGATAAAATAAAATGCAGGGAAACTACTACAGACACAATGATCTATCTTTGCATATATATATATATATATATGTGTGTGTGTGTGTGTGTGTGTGTGTGTGTGTGTGTGTGTATTTATGCGTGTATATGTATGTCTGTCAATGTATGTGTATGTATGCCTATGTGTATGTTTACTGTACATAGAATGTCACCCTTACACAATACAGTCCCTATGCATGAATGTGTGTAAACGTATATTTATATATAATTTTAAAAACTCACTTTTGAAATAGATCTTTGATAATAAAAGCCCCTTAAATCCTTTTCCTTTTCATTATGCATTAAAAATATTGATGGGTAAGTTTCATTAAAAACACAAAAAAGGTTTCATTATTGTATCTGGGTTTCAATGATTTTACTTAACCTTCATGAAGGAAGTGATAATTGAAAAGTTGTTGAAGATTCTTTTTTTTTTTTATTAAGGTCTCTTTTTCCTTAAAGTTTTATGTTTGATAAAACTAAAAGTTTAAATTTTCGGCCTAGATGCCAATGTTTTCCACACATATTGAGAAAAGCGATTGATTAATAATCTTTTGATATGTGTCCGACAAATCAAACCAATGGAAAATAAATCGATGTAAGTGATTTATGCATTAAATTGAAACTTGTAATTACATTCACATATCGACCGATCTTTACACGATGACAAGAGGAACTTTCATTGGGTTTAAGAGATTTCCATCTTGACTCTTCTCGTTCAGTTGTGAAGAAAAGCGTATCTACTTTTAAGTCAGATTATAATTCGGTGTTTATTTATCTGTCAGATTATATCGATTATCAAAGTACCGATTAAAGAAAATTAAATTGAACATGATTTGGGGATATCACCAAAGATAATTGAATGAGAATTAAATCATATAACATTGGCTTGTGAATTGGAAAGATTCATGAATATCTATCACAATCAGAACAAATCTATCTATCTATCTATCTATCTATCTATCTATCTGAGTAATTTCTCACCTATACATCTCAACGAATTTGCATTTATATATTGATAATGATCCGATCATATATATCTATCAATCTATCTATCTATTTTTTGAGATTTATGTATTTATGTTAGTTTATCACCGATAAATATTTTTATATTCAAGTCTCATGTATAGATCTATTTCAATCTGTTTATATCTATCTATCTATCTATCTCCCTCTCTCTCTCTCTCTCTCTATATATATATATATATATATATATATATATAATTTATAATTTATACATCTATTCCGGTATGGGTGTATATATTTATATATCTATTTCACATATCTATCTCAAAATGTTCATATCTATCTATCTATCTATCTATCTCGATTTATATATATTTATTTACCTATCGCAGATCTATCTATCTATCTATCTATCTATCTATCTATCTATCTATCATAATAATAATAATAATAATAATAATAATCACAAAAATTCAAGCAAGCAAGCCACAATGCTTTACCCACTTCCTGGACATGAATCTCTTGTTTTCATTTAGGCGAGGTGAAGTTCACTTTGGTCATATATTATTGTTCAAAGGCTATTTTAATTTAATTTTTCATCTCCATAAATTTGATTAATTAAATATCTGAGTGATGGTCAAACACCCAACAATAAATCAGATGAACTGGATATGACACACAAGACATGAATCGTGTGATCGAAAACACTCTCTCCGTTTTAAAGTTCATCGAGATGTTTTCTTGGAAATCATCAATTAATGTATGCGTAAGTTTATTATTATTATTATTATTATTATTATTATTATTATTATTATTATTATTATTATATTCGTACAAAAATATTGTGTGTATATCTTAAGGTGCATGAGAGTGGGATTCATAATGCATGAATTCCCCGCCTCGCTTTGGAGCAATGGTTAGCAAACAGATCTTACAGACCATCAATTCCCCTCTGAGCTTGATTAGGGCTTCGTGCTTTTTTTTTTTTTTTATCTCTGATCGTGTGGCAGGCTATCATAAAAAAAAAATATTAGATATTCAGCCCACTACAAAACAGCCACTGAACAGTCATAAACCTCCTATCTTGGAAAACATGCCAGGAATTGCTAGAGAAGTAAGAATGGACTTCGAAGCGACTCTTACGCATAGAAATACCAGTGTTATTCCTCAAGAAAAAACTTACATTCATCAGTTCTGTACAGACCCTGGATGACGTCTAGAGGGCTTAATAAGAGCAATGCTCAATAAGGACGGATGGCCAGTGTGTGTCAAAGGAATCCGTGCTGTCGGTACGCTTCGATCATTACGATATGCACTCGATTCTTTGGCATAGATATCTTGTAAGAGAGTATAGCATCACTCTTGTTCGAATGACTTTGATCCAAACAGGGTGGCCTACACTTTTAGTCTTTTTTCAGACTAAGCTAAATAAGATGAGTAATCATTTTCGGTTACTTTGAAAGGACATATATAATTCATTATAACATAAAATGCCGAACATTGACAAAAGTATATATATATATATATATATACATCAAATATTTTCATCGATGGCCGTAAGACTAAAAAAAAAAACGTCTCTGAAGAACTGACTTTTGAATTTTTTCTCGTAATCTGGTTTAGTCGTTGAGGTACTCCACATGTAACAAGTTTTGAGTTGGAATTGCCTGGAGAAGCCCATCTATGGTCAAGTTTGAATTTAGACTTTTCCTTCTCCTACAACAGTTGCTATACTTAGGTTGAATAGTCCAGGATCCATACCTTTCCCAAGAGCATTTGCGCTAAATAAAAATCAAGCAGCCTCTTCAGGATTTGAACTCGTATTGTCAAAATCACTTTCTACCACGATAACTCTTATGCCACGAGCAGCTCTGCCAAGTACCTCTACTAGATGCTAAAACCATTCTCTCATCCTGCTTATTGTTTCGCCGATGGGAACAAACAGCAAATAAACTTATTTTCCACAGGAATTTTTTTAAAAATGAGATGCTTTCTTAATTGTCATGTTTTGATGATCTCTTTGAAAGCCATGTCGATGTTTTCCCTTCGGTTTTTAGCTGAATAAAATTTGTCAAATGATATAAGTTTTTCTTTTTTTTTTCTTTCTTCCAACTTGCCAATGAAATCAATGATTTATAATGCCGAAACTTCAAAGATACAACTATTACTTTCTTCCTGTACAGAAATTTTCATATTAATTATTCAAGAAATCATCCACTCGATTACCTCAATGATCTTCAAGACATGACTTGGATCGATATTAATACTTATTAAACTTAGTAGAAAGATATAAGAGCAAGGCAGGTACTGAAGATCAAACTCAATTATTATGTATGTACACAAGCATATCTAACTAACAATCAGTGTTTTCGTATTAAGCATGAATTAATCGGCTTTCCGATCATTGTATTTGAATCTATAAAAGAGAATTAGGAGGTGTCCATGGTGTAATGGTTATCGTCGTAGGAAATGAACACGGCGACACGAGTTCAAATCGTGGACGAGAATGATTGCATTTCACATAGCACTAATATCCTTGGGAAATGTATGAATCCAATTATTCTCCCTCCAGCTATGGGTAAATAGTAGGGCAAACTGGGTCCTTCTGCCTTGGTGAGGCAACTAGTCTAGGAGAAGGAAAACTTGAATTCAAACCTGTTAAACTCCGCTTAAAAATTGCACTTGTGTCATATCCTGCCCGAGCAGAGGGGTTGGTAAATACGATAAAAGTGAATTAGTATTGCATAGGTGTCGAAACAATGTCAAATTTGAAATATAAGTTACATAATTACCTGGAAGGCTGTCCTACCTATCTTGGCAGTTTATAGATGGATTACGAAAGGTATACAATGTTTTTCAGGGGACATTGATATTCGTGTTTGATGTTGTTGATGGTGATCATTATCATCAACATCTTTATCTTTGAAATAATTGGGAAATTAAATATATATTCATATGATCGACTACCTTTCATCTGATTAAACTCACACTGTAATTTGTATTGAACTCGCCCCTCACCCCTACCAAATTACCCCTGTATCCAGCTGTGACCCACAACAAAAGGTCAATCACACGAAATCTCGCTGTAGTTGCGGGAGAGTTCACGCACACAAATCTTGGACATTTTTAAAAAGGAGCAGTTAGTTACCTGGAGAGCGACAAGTAACGACCTAATTTGCTGAACAGGTGAATCAGTCCCTATTCATTAAGAGTGGCTTACTATTTGCCGAAGAAAATCTTTCTACTTGATCGATTTGAAAAGACCACGTTTTCCTGTTTTTTTAAACTGGATAAGATGCAAGTTCTAAGATAGGCAGTAAGGAGAACAGGATTTTTCTGTGATTACGTGTCTGACTCTCCTTGCAAGATATGACGTTGACGACATCTCGTCATCTCATATTTTTCTTTTCATCTCTCTCGGCAATCTTTCTTCGACACACAACATTTCACTTGTCCTTCGAGCTGACTGCCTAACCAGCAATCTTCGCTGAGTTATACCCCTAGATTTCCTCCATATACATCCTGAACTCTCTCCGAAAATTATCCGATCATTAGTAATGAATTTTGTTGTTTCGAATACAAGCGCCCATGTTAATGTCTTAATGAAGGTCTTTTGACAATACGAAACGTAAACATCACTCCTTGTGAAATGATATAGCTAGACAACACAAAGTGAATGGTTTCTTTGTTTAATGGCATATCAACTCTTTTTAGGTTATTTAATGCCAAAGCCATTCTCCTAGAAGAACGGTAGTACACAAAGTGAAGGATAATTAACGACGGCTGATGAATGAACTACAACTTCAAATGTTATATCTCGTTGTCTTTAAGTACAGTGTTGACACGTGACAAATAGTGGAATCATTTATAAAAGCTTGGCTACTTTTGGCACAACGTATTAATTTACTTGTGATAATCGAGTGGAAAAGTAATTGCTTCCTTGTCGAACGCTGACATTATGTTATACAAGCTACTACTGCACAAACATGAAAATAAAGGACAGCTTAGATAGGGAATACAGTGAGGATCAAACTCCCTAGTGATAGAAGATACGTCTCGGGCCTTTTGGCTGGGCCGTCTGGCATTCGTGTAGGATGGGGTATCAAAAAATGGCAGATTCGAGGCCGAAAGGCCCCCAGCTTCGGTAGGGCCACCTTTGGGTGGGCGAGCTGCAACCTTTGTCCCCTATGTATAGCACTAGACCTTGCTGTCTAATTTAAGCTATGACCCGGCATACGTGCCCGGATCCAAATTTTGATTCGTGAAACTGCTTGCCTCATTAGAGCCACATTGCACTTTGAGGGTCGATGAGCAGCATAGACCAGCAGTGTTCGAGTCTCGGCTCATTCCTTTCCTTCCCTTCCCCTTTATCCCCACTTTAATCGGCCTCCAGGCTTTTGACCTCGTGTCAAATCCTGTCTGGTAGGAGGTAACGACAAATATGACAAATATAAAACTCCTTAGTGATAGAACTTTGAGATCAGCCTGCTAACTATTTGCTAAAAAAATATAATAGCTGAACATTTACTTCAGCATAAATTCTAATCTCATGTTAGCGTCACTTTCTTTATGAAACCCTTTATATACAACAATCTAAGTATTTTTATCCTCAGATTAAACTAGCAATTTCTTTCTTTCTTTCTATGTGTGTATGTGTGTAACAGAGTAAACGACACTTAGAAAAAAACAGGGGAAAATTAAAGTTGAATGTAAAAAGCAATAAATTCAAAGAAACCTCATTACTTTAAAATATACAACGAATACAAAAATGTCATAAATCAAAAATAAACTTTTAAAGACCATACACACATATACACAAACGTGTATGTGTATACATATATACAGTGGGAGAAAGAGAGAGAAAACGAAAGAAAGAGAGGGAGGCAGAAAGTTATATATAGTTATATAGTCATATATTTGAGAAAAATTTATACTTTCGCGAAAAAGCAATAAGCTTGACTTTGTCAGCAGTCAGTTGGCCCCGCGGAATGAAAAAAGTTCAGTGTTTGCGTAAAACGGCTGACCAAATATCATCTGTTTTCATTTAATATTGACATGGTTGCCATGCGTGTCTTCCTCAAGGCGAGAGAAATACGCGGGAAAATAACAACAGGGGAGGTAAGCAAGTAAGACAAATGATCTTGACATGAACACAGAATAATGAGTTATCAGAAAAAAATGTTGAGTCGTATGCATACAGAGAATAAACGAAATCGTAGAAGAAAAAGAAGCGAAAAAAAAATAAAATAAAATAAAGAACTCGAAAATTCAAATAAAAAAGAGATTAGTCAAAGGGTTCGGTTTAAAAGCACCTTTTTATCTTTCTGTCTATTAAGTCTCTTCATATGTATGTATGTATGTATGTATGTATGTATCTATCTATCTATCTATCTATCTATCTATCTCAATCTGTTCATATGTATGTATGTATGTATGTATCTATCTATCTATCTATCTATCTATCTATCTATCTCAGTCTGTTCATATCTATCTATCTATCTATCTATCTCAGTCTGTTCATATGTATGTATGTATGTATCTATCTATCTATCTATCGATCTCAGTCTGTTCATGTCAATCTATCTATCTATCTATCTATCTATCTATCTATCTATCTATCTATCTATCTATCTATCTATCTATATAGCTATCTCAGTCTGTTCATATGTATGTATATATGTATGTATGTATGTATGTATGTATCTATCTATCTATCTATCTATCTATCTATCTATCTATCTATCTATCTATCTATCTATCTATCTCAGTCTGTTCATATCTATCTATCTATCTATCTATCTATCTATCTCAGTCAGTTCATATGTATGTAAGTATCTATCTATCTATCTATCGATCTCAGTCTGTTCATGTCTATCTATCTATCTATCTCAATCTGTTCATATGTATGTATGTATGTATGTATGTATCTATCTATCTATCTATCTATCTATCTATCTCAGTCTGTTCATATCTATCTATCTATCTATCTCAATCTGTTCATATGTATGTATGTATGTATGTATCTATCTATCTATCTATCGATCTCAGTCTGTTCATATCTATCTATCTATCTATCTATCTACTGGGGTTTACATAGAGTAATTATCAGTGATCTGTCGATAGAGCGATTAGTATATAGATAGTACTGGTGTATAATGTCCTGGTCGAACGAGTGTGAGGTTTAAAGCATCATTTTTACTATTACCCGGTTATATATTTGGTCATGATAGAACCTCTCCCCTTTTAAAAACAATCCTAAAATTCCTTTTTTGGTATCAATGTTTACTCGCCTTAATATCGTCCAGAATTTTTTTTAACTGTGACAAAATTGGTCTAATAAATGTAGATGATGCTGTGTTTTGGTTAAAAATATCCTTACATGTAATGTGAAAAATCTACTTATTATGATTAGGAATTTTACTGTCACACCACATACATGTTCATTTAACGACCTCTACACTGCCAATTGTTTCACGGCACAATGATTTATTTGTCAAGTCCTCATAGTTAGATTCCACTGGATTGATTGACAAGTTACATCAACGTCGGTAAAATGATTCTTATGTTTTCTATTCTCTTCATATTGGAAATTGCTATACTCCTTTTAATTGTGTAGTCCACAATATATATAGAATAATAATAACAACCCTACACCACAGAAATATAAACAGAGGTTCTTATGATTTTCATAATGGCGGAATACTTAATAGAGACTTTATTTTAGTTTCTTTTTCTAACCTGTTCGTTTTTTTTATATTCTCGTCTTTTAATGCCTCCGAAAAAAAAAAAAAAATTTGTTTCTTTCAATCTTTTTCTTCTATTTTGACATTTTTCGTAAAGTTTTTCTCCATTCCCGTTGTTATTTCTTTCTACGTCTTTGTTAACGTTTTAGTCGACCTTCCTTTGTTCTTTTCCTTCTTTTTCTCATTTTTCTTATAATCTTTTACTGTCTTACGATATTTCTTTTTTAACAGTCTATATATCTTTATTTGTGTTCATTGATTTTTTTTCCTTCTTTCTTTCTTTCTTTCTTTCTTTCTTTCTTTCTTTCTTTCTTTCTTTCTATTTTTCTTAATTTAAAAAGAAAAAGTTTTCTCCCGTTCTGAATTCTTCATTCAAGTTTTGTTTTCATTTCGGAATTTATTTATTTAAAATTGTCTCATCTGCTTTCATTCATTCTTTTTCTCCTTTTAGAATTAATACCTTTCTATCTTTTTGCTTTTATAATATTAATCTCATCCTCTTTTACTACAACCTCTAAGTCATTTCCTTACGCCTCTCTTACTCTCTTCCAATTCTATTTACATCAAATCCTTTTTCCTCTCAAATCTTTTACACCTCCGATTATTTCTCGTCATCTGTCAGTTTCCTTTTAAATTCTTACTAATCTTCATTAATCTACTTTTGCTTGGAAAACCGACAACTTTCTGAAGAATCTCCTGCCTTTTGCCCATCCCTATTTTTGTTTTGTTTGGTTTTGTTTCCAAATGATGTGCTAAGATATCCTTCTAATTTCTAAATATTTTCACCATAGCAGAAAAAATCCTCGGGGATTCGCACACGCAGAGTTATCGCAAATATCAACAATGAACCTTACAAAAATATCTCTCATCTCTTTTGTGAATTCCTTTTCGTGAGTAGCAAATTTAGAGTCGATTAGTCGAAGCAAAAAAGAAAACTTGGGAATCTTGAATCTGACACCATTAAAAAATAGAAAAAAAAATACACAAAGTGACTTTGGGGATGATGAATGGGTGCCCAGTGAAATGATGTGGGCAAAATCAAATTGAAAATGGTCACAGATAATTCGTTGTTGGCAGAGACAACTTAACGTGCTGAGATAAAAGTCACTTTGAATTGGCAAGACTCATTTTGGTCAAGAATATACGACTTAGAAGTAAAAAGTTTCACAAGAAGATATAAAGCTGTATTTAAACAAAAAAGACTGTATATGGTATGGTTCTGTCTGCCTATTAAAGAGTAGCTGCTTACACTTAGGCCAGATTTCTTATGTTTATTTCACGGGCAACATTGCCACACTAGACGGAGCCTCTCTGAAACTAGTAGACAAATTCACCTACCTAGGAAGTAGCGTCTCATCAGCCGAAAAAGACATCGACACACGACTGACGAAGGCATGGACAGCTATCGATAGGCTCTCGATCATATGGAAGTCGGACCTAACCGATAAAATGAAACGCAGTTTCTTCCAGGCAGCGGTTGTGTCGATACTGCTATATGGATGCACCACATGGACGCTAACTAAGCGGCTGGAGAGGAAACTAGACGGAAATTACACAAGAATGTTCAGAGCAGTATTGAACAAGTCCTGGCGACAACACCCCATGAGACATCAACTATACGGACACTTGCCCCCATCACGAAAACTATACAAGTTAGACGAACCAGACACGCGGGACACTGTTGGAGAAGCAAGGACGAGCTCATAAGCGATGTACTCCTGGGGACCCCCACATATGGATGTGCAAAAGCAGGACGACCAGCACGAACTTACATACAGCAACTATGTGAGGACACAGGATGTAACCCTGAAGACCTGCCAGAGGCGATGAATGATAGGGAGAAGTGGCGAGAGAGGGTCAGGGATATCCGTGCTGGCGGCGCGACATGATGATGATGATGATGATTTCTTACTTAGTAAAGAAATGGATCTATACCTTTTTACACTTTTTCACCATCGAAATTCATTAGTAAATTCTCATTTCTGGCAAAATACTCCAGGTGTCAGTGATTGTATGTATGTATGTATGAATGTAAATATGTATGTATTTGTATTCTTATATGTGTGTGAGTGCGTGCTTTATGTATGTGTTTACTAACACCTTCACCAGAAGTAGGATATGACACGAGGTTTGAATTCAGATTTTTCTTTCTCCGAGACTGGTTGCCATACCAAGGGTGACGACTGAGTGTGAAAATTGCATTGTGCTAACTGTTAAACATGGCTGTGTTGCTCTGATTGTTTAAGGAATCCTTCGGAAGTGAAATTATTGGAGACTTTTTTTTTCAAATTAAAGGCATTATACTATTATGATTTAATATAGCAGAGGCATGCAATTTCTGCTGGTTGCCAAATTTTTTAACAACATTTTTGCAACGAGATAATGATCCAAAACACAGTTCAAAATTGTACAAATTAACTAAATTTAAAGAAAGAGAAGGGAGTTTTGAAAATCATGACTTTGTCCTATCAGTCTCTAGATCTAACACCAGCTGAATTAGTTTATGCTGGGTTTGGTTTGGTTGGGTTTTATGGCATATCAATCATTGGAGGTAATTCAATGTCAAAACTTTTATATATATACGTTCAATTAAAATTAGTTATTTGTTAACACACAGTTGAATGATCAAACAGTTCTATTTTAAACAATTCAGTTTAGCATAAGTCATTTGTTTGCATTCGGTTGTAATGTCAAAGTACACTGTTTAAATGTCAAACAGATCTATTTGACCCATAGATAGGATCCTATCAGGTGCTACTGCTGCGAGCTTGATTGAACAAGGGAGCGATGGTAATGAAGAGGTACATCGCATTCCCAAAGCTCCTGCATTACTGTCGCTTCGCCATCAGATTTTTTAGTGTCATATCCTGGACACACATTGGTGAGGGGTTCTTACCCCTCCGTAGAGATGCAGTAGGTGTATTCTACAGTCCCAGCTGACTGGGCCAAATCATCTGGAATTAATCGGAAAATTTGAAGTGAACTTCGTAAGAAAAGCAAGATTTGCTTAGGCAGTTACCCATTGCTTGGAAATCATCCCCGCCAACTTACTTTTACAAGTTACAAGAAAATATACTAAGAATGTGCTATGCAGTAATAACTATTCTTTGATGAAAAGAAAATACAATTTTTCTTTAACTGAAATTGTAATTATTTTATATTCATTTTGATTTAAATTATTGAATAACTGCATGCAACCTTTGATTTTTTTCAAGACATAAAACGTGATTCATTTTTTGAGTTACGAAAAATTTATGTGGCCCCAAACACTAAGTTGGTTGCATATGTATATTCCTGAAAGTTTCAAGTGTTAAAACTTTACTATCATACCACCGATATATATGTATATATATATATATATATATATATATTGTTGTAACCATTGAAAATTTATGAATATTCATATATAACTAATATATATACGTGTTGCCTTCTATAAGTTTCCAGATTTTTTTGTACAGGCATTTAAAATTGTCGTAGACTTTTGAAAATACAGTTTCTTATTGCAATACATCTTAAAAGAAGACAGACCAATTTTTATGATTTCAGGTTCAAAGGAACAGCTACAGCAGGAATTAGAATACACCATACTAAATCCTGATTGTCACAGCAGGTGAATTTCAAAAATGCAATCTGGACGTGGGGAAACTTTAGAAGAACGATATGCAATGCCTCAGACTGCTTTTGGAGCATCTTGCATAAATCGAGCATCAGTTTTTGAGTGGCAAAAGAGATTCAAGGAAGGCTGGGAGTCTGTGAGGGATGATGAGAGGTGTGGGAGCAGTAAGGAACTCAATACACCAGAGTTGATTGGCCAAAGGTTTAGGGTGAGGGTTAGAGTTACTATGTTGAGGTTTTAAGGAAGTTCAGGAAGAGATTCCGTCGGAAGTGGCCAGCATTCTTGAAATCGGGTCAGTGGCATTTCCACTGGGACAATGCACCAGTCCACAACTCCATCCTTGTCAGTGACTATTTGACCAAGATGGGCATCAAGACAGTTCCTCAGCCTCCCTATAGTCCAGACCTTGCTCTATGTGAATTTTGGTTATTTGAGAGGCTGTCGTTATGAGACAATTGAGGGGATGAAAGAGGCTGTGACGAAGATCATTGACACGCTCACACAAGAAGACTTCCATGGGGCCTTACAGAAGCTGTGGGAACGGTACAACAAGTGCATTGCAGCCGGACGAGATTACATCGAAGGGAAGTAGAGTTTGATGTGTGTACTATCAATAAAAGTGCCCATACGAAAAAAGTCTGGAACTTTATCTAATGGTCCTCGTATATATATATATATTTATATATGTATGTATGTATGTATGTATATGTGTGTGTGTGTTTGTGTGTGTGTGTGTATCAGTAGTATGGTATAGAGTTTTAAACGTTGAAACTTTCTGAACCTCTAATCAGATAGAAGCTCAGTGGTTGTGTATGAAATTGCCTTCAGGATATGAAAATACACCCAAAGTAAAAGTATATAATTGAATTATCTCATGCTAGAAGTATACAGTGACCAAACAACGAATATGCTTCTTACTGCCCAATTAGTTCTTTTGCAAAGAAAGAACTTACTCTCTTAGATAATACTACTACGACTTCTACTTCTACTACTACAAATAATAATAATACCTTTTGGAACGATCTTATAAGCCTGGATAAGAGACTGTGGAAAGTGGTGATCAGAGGAAGAATCAAGTTATTCTAGAACACAGCGTTCTTAGTATCAATAAAGATACCCAGAGACCTGAAGAAAATTGGTGAAAACCTTCAGGATTAGTCCCCATGGTATATTAGTTAAAATACTAGTTTAGTGTATCGAAATAAGTGAGTTCGAACTCCAGTCTCGCTGTCACGTTTATTTTCAGACTTATACCCTAGTGAAAGTTATGTACCCCGTTGTCAATGAAACAAAGGGTTAAAGGTGTCATTCCTGTTCTTCTAGAAGTATTGCTTTGGCATTATATAACCCATGAATGTTGATATGTCATTAAACAAAGAAACCAATCCAGTCTTCAAACTTCAGTGAAAAAGCACTAGTCAAACCTGGTCTGAAAAATTTACAGGATGTAAAATATCTATAAAATATCTATGATC
>OY757923.1:46074550-46217050 GCA_963585895.1 Sepioteuthis lessoniana
CACACACACACACACACACACACACACACACGTATATATATATATATATATATATACGAGGATCATTAAATGAGTTTTCAGACTTTTTCGTATGGGGACTTTTATCGATAGTACACACATGAAACTATAGCCCCCTTCGAAGTAATATCCTCCGGCTGCAATGCACTTGTACCGTCCCAACAACTTCTGGAAGGCCCTATGGAAGTCCTCTTGTGTGAGCATGACAATGACCTTCGTCACAGCCTCTTTCATCTCCTCAATTGTCTCATAACGACAGCCTCTCAGCTTAGGGAATAACCAAAAGTCACAGGGACCAAGGTCTCGACTATAGAGAGGCTGAGGAACTGTCTTGATGCCCATCTTGGTTAAATAGTCTGTGACAAGGATGGAGTTGTGGACTGGTGCATTGTCCTGGTGGAAATGCCACTGACCCGATTTGAAGAATGCTGGTCTCTTCCGACGGAATCTCTTCCTGAACTCCCTTAAAACCTTAACTTAGTAACCCTAACCCTAACCCTTTGGCCTATCAACTCTGGTGTATTGACTTCCTTACTCCTTCCACACCTCACATCATCCCTCAGAGACCCCCTGCCTTCCTTGAATATCTTATGTCACTCAAAAACTGATGCTCGATTCATGCCAGATGCTCCAAAAACAGTCTGAAGTATTACTTAGGTTTCTGTGGCATTTTTTCCAAGTTTAAAACAGAATTTTATTGCATATTGATCTTCCTCACGTCTTGATTGCATTTTTAAACTTCACCAGCTGTGAAAATCAGGCTTTAGTAGGGTGTATTCCAATTGCTGCTGTAGCTGTTTATTTGCACTTGAAATCATAAAAATTGGCCAGTCATCTTATAAGGTATATAGCAATAACATACTGAATTTTTAAGAGTCTACAAAAATTTTAAATACCTGTACAAAAAAAAAAAATCCCTGGAAACGTATTGAATGCACAACGTATATTCAAGTAACAGATATAAGATGCAAGTGAACCTGGTTAAACAGTAGTTAGTTTATAGGAAACTGAGAGTCCAGCGGGGGTGTGACTATCCGTCCATTACGCAAATGGTATCACACATGATTGTTTCACACGGGTCTGGAGAGTTCCATCAGATGCTCTCGTTGATGTGTATCTATGGAGGAGGGCGAGTCCATTATATAAGAAGTACAACATTAATTCATCGGAAAATTGTCTTCATCTCCGTTACACCCGATCATTCTCTCTGGCAGATTCTCATTGAGATAAGTGCGTACTGTCCACTTTTATAAAAAATTAAATCTTGATCTGTTTCTGTATATTCTGTGAAAATTTGATGGTTGGTTGTTTGAGTTTCACGGCATATCAATCACAATGGGTTATTTAATGCCAAATCCGGTTTACATATATGAATTATATATGATTTATAACCATTTTTTTTAATATGAACCCGCTTTTTCTTCATAAACTCACTTTTCTTTTAAATTTATGTTTTGGTACATTCGACCAACAAGTAGGACCCCAACAGGCACCATCACTCCAAGTCAGAGTGGACTCGCTACAAGTTGTATTTGTTGAGATTTATGGTTTTGCGTTGGGTTATTTGATAAAACTTTTTATATTTGGTTGATTGGTATGCCGATCCTTTGAATATTTCGGATTGTAATGATGTATTATATTTTTTAGTACAACTCTGTCTCTCTTAAGGAAGAGAGGTCATCATCCATGTTGATGTTCTCAAATAGATCTCTCATGTTATCCGCTTTAAAATGCCGCTCTCTGGCGGTAGCTTGTACACCACAATCCATTAGAATATGTTTAATGGTGTAAGGCGTCTGGCATGTCAAACACTGTGGTGGTTGTTCCTGCTTGAAGATGAAAGATTGGGTGAGACTTGCATGACCTATACGCAGTCTGGATATAATGACTTGTTCGATTCTTAATTTTTTAAATTCTGGTCCCCATTCTCCCAAAGTAGGTGTGATTTGGAAGAGCTTATTATTAATGCTATCATTCCAGCATTGTTGCCATTTTGTACAAAGAACCTAGTTATTTCTGGTTTCAAATCAGTATATGGGTTGCTGGTATTGTCAGGGCTCAGATCTAAGGCTGATTTTACTGCTGAGTCAGCTCTTTTATTGCCATTCCCTCCAATGTGGCTTGGAATCCTGCACATGCTTATTTTTTTTTGGCTGGATATCGAGTCGAGTCTGTTCAGTAGTTTAATGATAAACAGGTTCTCAAGTATCTTATTTTTTAATGATGTTATATATATATATATATATATATATATATATATATATATATATAAAAGAGTATATATCATATATATAAAAGTACATATATATATATATATATATCATATACATAAGTATATATTCTATAAATATTCATAAGTGTATATATATATATATATATATATATACAAATATAAGTAATTAGATGATATATATATTTATATATATATATATAATTATATATATATGTATATGTATATATATTATAAGTATGTATATTTAAGTGTATATATTATATACATATAAGTATAAATTATATATAAATGTATAATTATATATTATTTTCATACGTATATATATATATATGTGTGTATATATATATATGTAAAAGTAAAATTGGTAATAGTAGTGAAGGGTGACCGCATTTATTAGCGTGGTGTAGGGGTGGGTGCAACTCCTTTCTCTGGATTGGTCCACTTTACCATTAATTCGTCCTTTATAATGCTGACTGTTAAGCAAAGAGGTATCAATTATCACTTTTATAGCCTTTGGTATGACCTGGGATTGAATCCCGGTCTCCCGTGCCATTAAGTGAACACTGTACCAACCATTCCAATATATATATATATATATATATATATATATATATATATATATATATATATATATATATATAAACAGCGATGTCAGTTTTAAGAAAAAATGTAAATAACAATGATATCTTATTCTATCAAATACTTAACTAAATTAACTAAATTACATGAACATATCTTGAAATTAAATTTATCTAAAGAAATTGTCATTGGCCTCATTAACGGACACAAGATGATTTCGAAATATCTTACAGGCTTTTCTGACAGTGTTAAATGCTATTGTTATTCTTGCCCTCAGTTCATCTTTGTTGTTAAAGGAATTTTGATAGACTTATGCCCAACTCCACACATTATAATCTGAGGTGTTATAATCTGGTAAGTTAGGGGGCATGATATTAGAGCTGATGCTGTTGCAGAAAGTTGCTTGTACCAAATACTGGATTCTCCTGCTTGTGTCATGGTATAGAGTCCTCTTACCAGTCGTAGGTTCTCCCAACAGCCACTCTCGACTCAGGGCAGCTCTGCCTCCTCGAGGTATTTGATGTCGGCCTCCTTATTGATTCTGAAGTTATGTACGAATATAAATGGAAGCATAACGTCATCGTAGTTAATAACCACTTAAACACGATGACTGGATGTTTGGTTTTAATCGCTATATCTTGTGATGATTCAGAAGGTTATCTGAGTGCACCATCTGATCCTAGCAGAATATTTTCTGATCAGATAATAAGGAAAAATAGCCTGTTGAAAAGGATACTTGAGTTTGTTCAAAAGCTTTGCCGAACGGCCTTTCTTCTGGGCCTTTATAGCCAGAGTTAAAAAAATTTTCCGTTCTTATCTTTTATAAGAAATACCGAATGTTCTCCTGCACTACCTGTCTGATAAAAGATTGAAGCACTCTCATATCCCTGGCTATGAACATAATTGAATTGAGTGGATCCTTGAAGCTCAAATTCGGGAGTTCTTTTTTGATCAGAACACTCAGATTGAAGCTACCGAGCTGCCGTACTTTCATAATCACTACTGGACTCATCCAACTCTTTTCGAATCCTCAGCACTGCCTTCATATTGACACCCAAACACTTGAGAAATCTTCGTATTATAGTTTCCGAGTAAATGGTAAGTACAGCATGCCATTTCCAAATTGCTGGAAGAGGAAATTGCATCATGTTGATGCTTTCCTTAGAAACAAAGCAACCGATTTTAGTTTGTTGCATAGTTGACAAATCATTAAACAAAGCTTATGTGCGAAATTGATAAATCAAAGTTGGTGTCCACGTGGTGTAATGGTTAAAGCGATGGACTGTGGAATCGCAGTAAGCAAGTTCGAACTCCAGTTACGGTATTTCGTACAAATACTCTTGGAAATTGTATGAACCCCCTTATTACGCTATTACGTTCACTTTCGGAAAATAAACCCTTGGAAATTGTATGAACCCCCTTATTACGCTATTACGTTCACTTTCGGAAAATAAACCCTTAGCAAAGATATGAACCCCCTTATTACGCTATTACGTTCACTTTCGGAAAATAAACCCTTAGCAAAGATATGAACCCCCTTATTACGCTATTACGTTCACTTTCGGAAAATAAACCCTTAGCAAAGATATGAACCCCCTTATTACGCTATTACGTTCACTTTCGGACAAATACCTTTGGGAAAGGTATGAACCCCCTTATTCCGCTCTCACGTTCACTTTCGGAAAAATACCCTTGGAAAAGTTACGAACCCCCTTATTACGCTATTACGTTCACTTTCGGGCAAATACCCTCGGAAATGGTATTAACCCCCTTATCCTCCTAGCTATAGGTTAAATAGTACCACCACTGGTCTTCTAGGGAAATGGCTTTGGCATTAAATAACCTACAAATGTTGATATGCCTTTAAACAAAGAAACCGAAACAGATAAATCAAAATACGACAATTTACCCATCAAGCTTATATATATATGTTTGATCAGAGTCATGAAAGCATTATTCTGCGAAACGACAGTTATCTCTAAAACCATCCAAATCAGACGAACAAGGCATGCAGGACAAACATGGAGAAGCAAGGACGAAACCATCAGTGACGTTCTCCTATGGACTGCGTCACATGGACGTATCATTGTTAGAAGACCAAGAAGAACATTCAACAGTTCTCTATGGACGCAGGATGTTGTCTGAAAGCGATAGATGATAGGGATTATTGGCGAGAGTGACTCATGGAAATCCGTGCAAGCTGTGTAACTTGATGATGATGATATACATATGTGTGTGTGACAAAAAGTCAGTTTTATACAGGTTTAAACAGGTTTGGATTCAGAGTTTTGATTCGTGTAGACGGATTGCCAGACCAAAGTTAAAAAGCATAGTGTGACCTGTTATTCCTTCATAGCTGGAGGAGAAATAATTTTCCTAAAGTTATGTGAAATTCAAGCAGCTTCATCTCGGATTTAACCTCTGATCGTCTTGTTCATTTCTTAACACAATAATCGTTAAGCCATGCGTACTTCATGTGTATATATATATATTAAATAACTTATTGAATGATAGCACTTACGGTAAGGGAAAAAAAAGCCATCAAATAATTCGAAGATAAAATTATACAATGAATCACTGTCTAGGGGAAAATATATGTATACATATATATTGGGAAAAAAAGGAAAAGGCCAACCTTGTCACACCAATTGAAAAAAATCAACAAATACGCAATTGATTGGTCAAAAGAAAAAAACCCGTATTTGCTGCTAAGATACAAGTGCAAAAATTGCTCAATACTAAATAGAGCAAAATAGTGGTAAAAATTATTTCGTGAGTCAGGAACTAACCTACTAAAGTTTCGCCTAAGCGGCTCATCAAGGTACCTAATCCCGAGTCGCTTAGGCGAAACTGTAGTAGGTTAGTTCCTGACTCACTAAATAATTTGTGTCACTATATATATATATATATATATATATATATGCCCATAATCAGTAGCATATTTTCTGTTCAAGTGGTTAAAACCCTATCAAAAGCCCCGAGTTTTCATCGCTGGCTTTCATGGATCCCTCTAAACTGGCAAACTGCCATGCACCAATTCTTTGTACAATTACCGAAAATTCCGGTACACATTTGTCCTTCTCCCACCAAATCGTTTTGGGTCAATCGAAATGAATCTTGATATCGGGAACTGGTCCTTGGGCGTCTTTAGATGAATTTAAGTCAAAATATGATTTCTATACTTGAGAATCTCATATTTAGTCAATGTCTACGATGGCATAACGAGATATCTATTCAATTATGTTTGAAATCTCTTTTCGCACTTAAAACATATGCGCAGGTGTGAATTTTGTTAAGTTACTTCATACTTCATCTTCGGGAACAGACATGGTTGACAACTGAAGGAAAAAAGAACGAAGAAGATTTTCGATAGTTCCAGTAAAATTTGTATTTCGTTATTAAATTTGAATCCGTCGTATGTATCTGGTCGAATATATCTGTACTAGCTTTTTCCGTTCAATGCAGTGACTCTGTCTAAAAAATAGAAAACAGGGTGTAGTAATTGATTGAGTAGTTGACTATTGTCATTGACAATGCTTCATTATTCTTTTGTATATTCAATACAATAGATAGTAAATTCATACAACTATTACTGCATTGACAACAGGCCTTCATCAAATAATGACCCAAGTGTTAGGCAACGTTTCGGAGCCAAAGTATCATTACCACTAACTCAGGACACCTCAGCAGTAACTTAAAATACCCGCTGGTTTTGTTTGTTTTCCGTCACATCTCTCAGATCTTAGAGCCTCTTGATATGTTTCTGTTTTTCAGTTGGTGACAAACTGAATTTAGTCTGAGAAGCTATATAAAATCTCGACATCTAATTTCAAAGAGAAATACATCACTAGTCAAGACGTTTTGTATGAATTCCTCACTCAAGTCTTCGTGTTTTTTGAGCTTACGTTGATGTACCCAATCTATGTTTTCTTCAACGGGAATTGTTAAACAAATTATGTTGACTCGATTTTTATTAACTTCCCAAAGCACAAAATCGGAATGCTGAGCGGTTACGTTATCACAGCTTGAATGACTCGCTGACGTTCTATATCTAAAGTAACATCCCGTGAAACTTTCAAATTACTTGGAATTGTACTAATTTGGAAAATAAATTCTTCCCCAGCTTATTTCTGTTATAAAATTTATTCGTTTTTTTTTTCATTTGAAACTTTAATCGTAGCATCGCAATACATCTTTGTTGGCTCCTGAAGGATTTGCAGTAACTTGTCATGTATCCACAGATAGCTTTTCATCGAATACTCGCAACCAGTGAGAACATGCTGAGGCTAACAGTCTTCCGTCATGTATTGCATTGATCAGAATTTTTGGTCTTCCACTGGTTGACGGGCATTTATAGGGTGTTATAAACTGCCCTTATAGGAAACATACTCATTGGATCTCTATGCTAGTTGTCTCAACACTTGATATGTTAGGGTTTAAAAAGGTGGCAACCGTAGTCGAGGGCGACCCGAAGGGTCCCTTTTCAATAGCTACTACACCGATGTTTAGGGGAGGGCAGTGCTCCTTTCCCTGGAATTGCTGCGAGCAATCTTGAACAAGTCCTGGCGGCAACACCCCACAAGACACCAACTGTACGGCCACCTGCCTCCTATCACGAAAACTATTCAAGTTAGACGAACCAGACATGCAGGACACTGCTGGAGAAGCAGGGACGAACTCATAAGTGATGTACTCTTATGGACCCCCACACATGGCCCTGCAAAATCAGGACGACCAGCACGAACATATATTCAGCAACTATGTGAGGATACAGGATGTTGTTCAGAAGACCTGCCAGAGGCGATGAACGATAGGGAAAAGAGGGTCAGGGATATCCGTTCTACCAGCCCGACATGATGATGATGATGATGATGATTTACTTATCACTCGATTGACGCTTAATCTCCTCGATGAAGCGAATTTCTCTTATTACGATATTTCTTGTATTTCTTGAGAATTCTTTTTACTACAAATGACGAGGAAAGAAATTTCCACCGGCAGTACACGTTCACAGAGCACTAACGATTTCACTCAGATTATGATATTAATCTTTTACATTTTAGATGTTTCATTGGTAATTACAGGAGATTAAAAGAGATGTGCTTTAATAGGTTATATATATATATATATATATATATATATATATGTAACCTCCCAAAACCTTCATATTCGTTTGAAAGAGCACAAAAAGACATAAGAACTGGCAACTCAAACAACGCATTATTCCTACACATTCCTCAACATAATCATAACATTTACTTCAACTCTGCTAAGATGCTCACTTACATCCATAATAAAAATCTTAGACGAATTTTTGAAGCCGCCGCTATCTCATTCCTTAGTTCCCAAAATACTCGTCCTGGCTTTTATAATATTTCTCCTTGCTTGAGCAAACACATTTTAAATAGCTACAATATATTCCACCCTTAGTTAATATTTTCCGTATATCTCATAATTTCCATGCTTTTTATATATATATATATATATATATATATATATATATTTGCGTGTGTGTGTGTGTATGAGTGTGTGTGTGTGTGTTTTGAAAATCAAACAAAGCAAAAAAGCATACGTAAAAAGTTTTACGATTTAAGTTTATAATTATTATATTTAGTTGTGTTAACCAACCAACAAGATCTTACCTACAACAGCTCTGTGCAAACACCGAATGTAGCGTGGAGGACTTGCCGGGAACGATGGATGATAGAGAGACAGAGAGAGAGAGACAGAGACAGAGAGATAGATACACAGAGACAGAGAGAGTCAGGGAAATCCAAGTCAACAGCATGACTTACTGCTGCTGTTGATGATGATTATCAAGAGCTTTCTCAGATATATTCCTGTGTAGCGCACGCATCTGGTGATGCACGTGAGCGTGCACACGCATACACTCATGCAAAAACAGACAGCAGAATACTCGTAGCGTAATGGCGAATACGCTGGACATCATAATTGCTCAATTATGTTCACTTGGGAAAAGTATGAACTACCCTATAACCCCAGCGATAGGTTTGATATCACCACTATTGTCCTTCAACAAGGATGGTTCTGGCAATAAATGGACCATGAAGGTTCATTTGCTATAAAATAAAGAAACCACTCAAGATACACACACACACACACACACACACACACACATATATATATATATATATATATATATATATATATATATATATATATATTATATGCAATGTAATAAATTGTTAGCTCTTTTTTTTAAAACTGAATATTTACATTGATCTCACTGGAAACGTTGTCACAAATCGAACTCATGAACATATCTTGAAACATATGTGCAAGCTTAATAAAGCGCTTTCGCGCACACATACATACACGTACATATATATATATATATATATATATATATATATATATATATATATATATATGTATCTTAGCAAAATAGTTGACTTTAATCACGAAATCAGTTACTTTAACACTTCACTTGACCGTATCATCATCCTGAGTGCCAGTGGCACGGATTCCCCTGACCCTTTTCCACCACTCGTCCCTATCGTCCATCGCTCTCGGCAGGTCTTCCTAGCTACATCATGTATCAGTACAGAGCTGTTGTAGTTAGGTTCACCCCACCCTTGCTCGTCCGTCGCTTATGAGATGGCCTTACTTTTCTAGCAGTGTCCTGCATGTCTTGCTCATATAGTTTTGATGGTTTTCAAGATGGCTGGTAGTTGGCCGTACCGCTTCTGCTTTGTGGGATGCTGTCTCCAGGACTTGTTCAATACAGCTCGCAGCATTCTTGTGGTATTGCCGTCAAGCTTTCTACCCGTACGATTAGTCAGCGTCAATGTGGTGCATCCATACAGAAGTATTGACACAACCGCTGCTTGGAAGAAACTGGGCTTCATCTAATCTAATAGGTTTGATTTCCATATTACTGATAATCTATCGATAACTCTCTATGTCATCGCTAGTCGCGTGTGGATGTCATTTTCGGCAGATCACCGCTTTTTCCGCGGTAGCTGAACTTGTCCATAAGTTTCAGAGATCTTCCATTTAATGTGGAGATGTCACTTCTTAATTAAAGCACATGAACTATATTTTGTTCGAGATGGCATGGAGGCCTAAGCCACCTGCCGCCCTTTCCAGACTATGTAGCAGGGTTTCGGTCTGGGCGGGTGTATTTGCTATATTATCAGCGTAGTCCGCGTCCGTAATCATTCGTGCGGGGTATCTTCTGCTTATTGCCTTTTCCAAAGTAAGGTAATTTTCTTTCATTAAAACTATTGATGTTCAAAGCACGTAGTCTATGCAGATAATAAACTTGTATGGGGCTAATGGGTCCCTTTGCAGTACCCTTGCGACAAAGTTAAAGAAGTCTGTGTCTCTATCCGGTGAGAGAAATTTTACTTTCGTGTTTTCGTGTTTTCATTATGGTAGCGGCGGTTTCTTTGGGAGACGGTTGGCCAGTAGTATTTGCTCCATCTGCCCAAATTCAAATGCATTGGAGAAGTCTACAAATAATAGTATCGAGTCATTTGCTAATGATTTTCGTGATAGGTTCATCCGTAACTTTAGGAGATTTACTTAGCAGATTCTTGAAATCTTGTTTCCATAGGTGCATTCATTCTTCTTGGCAAGCAGCTTTTAGTTTTGCTCTCGCGGTGCTCTTCCTTCTATTTACAGCATTTACTGTCTCCCATGCCAACCTCAATTGTCTCTTTTCAACTGAGTCCCTAATCTTATTGATCTGGTCTTGGATGTATTATGCTTGTTCTTTTAGGTATGCGTTATTTAGTTCGCTTTATTCCTTCTTAAGTCTCTGAGGGTTAGTGTTAGTTAGGTTTCTCCTATTACGTAGGGATGCAGTTTTCACGTCGTCATGTTTTTTTCTTAACTGCTAATGTCTTCCAGAGAACTCTATGTTTTCCTCTTAGTTTGGTTAGTATGCATTCAGCTGCCGCGTCCATGTGGGCATGGAAGGCGTTCTCATATTCGTTATTCGGGTTAAGTATTTCTGATATCTCCTGAAGTGCATCGAATTAGTTTCTTAATGTTATCTCTATTGTTTAGCAGAGACCAGTGATATAGTGCGGCTTTGGTTGTTTGCGCTGCATTTCAGCGGAGGCTCAAACGTATTTTGCCGTGACAATTCGGTGATCGGAGGACATACCTTCAGAAAACGAATATGCCTCACAAATCAATACGCTATCTATCTATTTCTTATTCATGAGGATTTGGTCGGTCTTTGCTTTAGGTTAATTTGCGTAAGTCGATAATTTTTCCCTTTCTTTTCTGAAACTTAGTATTTAGGCATGTTAATCCATTTTCTAGTATGAGTTCCAATTGGTGTTCCCCATTTATGTTGACAAGTTTTGAGCTAAATATGTTTTTTACATTTGTACCTATTTGTGTATTCATGTCTCTGCCAACGATTAGAAAGTTGTGTTGCAGGATGCAACGAACAAGTGAGGATAGCTCGTTATAGATGGCATCGAAGTCTGTTTCATCACTAGCCTCTGTAGGACTGTTGCAGGAGATGGTCGTTGTGCTGGGGCTGCCGTTAAAAGTAGCTACCATCATCCTTGGTTGTATTTTCTCGATGCTGTTCAGTGATTTTAGGGCCCACGGGTCGATAAGCATACCTAAACTTCCTATCATGGCGTTGACAGATTTTTTCCATGTATTCGAGGACACAAACGTCCATCAATTGGTCGTATCGTGGCATTTTATATCTTCTTCGCAATGAGGTTATCTGTATTCTAGTACGCATACTATGTCTATGTTATGATCAATGGCAGACGCTGTCAGCTCCGGTAGTTGGCCAATTCTATTTCAAGTTCTACCGTTCTTTTATCACAAGATTTGTATTGTGATTTTACATTTAAGTAATTTTTGTTTTTGTCTGAGTTCTGTAGCTGATGTTTCGATCACTGGGGCCAAAGCTCTAACCTCAGGAGAACACGCCCCTATTTTTACCCGCGTGGAGATCGATGCTGTTTGGACATGTGGTTTGAGTGAAAGTAATAGTAATCTTTTAGGCACCAAAATTGTCATATAATTTGTTTATAATAATAATTAAGCACGAAAATAATTTACAATATTAGTTTCTTCACGGTTCAAATCCCCCAAAATGTGTATGTATGTGTGTGCGAATTAATCTGTGAGCATGTGTGTGAGCATATCTTTAAATACACCCTCTTGACTGTTTTATAAGACACTTTGTCATTATAACGACAGGTGCAGTTTACCTACACAAAAACATTCCTTGTCTCTTCGCCAAATGATTCGCAGCTAGCATATTACTTTGACGTTAATTTTTTGAAATGGTGAGGTTCTGTGTCAGGGTTCCTGGGACCAGACTCGACTCTTATTTTTCATAGTAAGCGAGTTCGAACGCAAATCACCCTATTATGCTAACTTTCTCCTTATATCCTTGGGTTATGAACTCTCCCCTCCCCCAGCCAAGGGATTAGATACCACCACAAACGTTCTTCTACAAGGATGGCTTTGACATTAAATACTCCAAGAATGTTGTAATTCAATTGAATAAAAAAACAAACAATTCTAACTGTAACTTTATCATAAATATATTTCATATTTTAAGATATTTATATTTAAACATAATCTCTTTTGTCTGTGTGCTTAAACCAACGCTCTTCAAAAGACTACATGATTCATAACATTATACATTGAACGTATCAGATCAATCATAATTCTTATAATAAAACATCATAAATTGGTATATTTTGACGATATAATATACACATGTGCTTCAGTAAACCCTGGCCTATAAAGGAACAAAGAATTTATTTTACTCAACAAATATTTATTGTTCAACCTAATCTCATTTCTCGTCAATGCCCTTAATTCAGTGGTTCTCAATTAAAAGCATAGATCTATGTCAGGGGACGGACTTATTGAACCACCCTTATAGGTTATTTTGTTTCTCGGTGCGGACTTTAAGTTCAGTGCTATAAGTACTTCTTTAAGCTCTTTGTACCTAACGATGAATAGATAATGTTCATGTCTCATCTCTTCAAATATATTTCAGTCTTTTAATGAAAGGACTTTGATCACTTGTCTGCCAATTCAATAAAACCTCTGCGGCAGTAAAAAAAAAAAGTAAGAAAGAATCATTGGACGTTCCATAATAAACACACCTTCAACCTACCCACGCTTTTTCACAATTAAGTGGGTCTGAATTTATTTTTTATCCAATATTTTTTGTGAGGAGTCTGTCTCCAGACATTATGTGTGACCCCCTGATTCGTACTATGCATGAAATTGAGAGCGTCGATTTATTTAGAGTGCTCTGCCAAATTACAAATATAAGTAACTACAATGGGTTTTATCACTTTCATAAAAATATACTAAATGAAAAAGACCTAAAAATATTCAATAAACAGAAGACTAATACTTATATATATATATATATATATATATATATATATATATATATATATATATATACATAGGCTTTAATACTCATAAATAATTACAGACTTCCTATTTCTTTTACAAAAAGATGATTTTCTTCTATACCAGATAGCAAGATTTTATTATTTTTTTGGAATATAGATCAATTGAGACGGATTTATTTAAGTGTTTTTTTGTTTAAAAACTATACAGCATTCAAACATTTCAAACAAAATATGTAGCCGTACGAAAATGGGAACACACACACACACACACACACACATATATATATATATATATATATGTTTGTGTGTGTGTGTGTGTGTGTGTGTGTGTGTGTGTGAATCAGGGTCATTTAATAAATAAGGAAGATAAAAAATAGGAAAACAAAATCTTTTTTAGAAATTTTTTTTGTTATGGCAAAAAATATTCTAATCTCGCCAAAAATATTCATTTTGAGGCTATTCAAAATAGCAGGGAATCGAACGGAGTATTCACGCTCCAACAGAGCACTGTCATAAAATGTTTGGTTGGAGAGAAACGTAAACCATATGAAATTTACTGAAGAATATATGTAATATCCGGAGAAGCACATTTTAGAAGAACATTTTTTACAAATGAGACAAAAATGGGTTTGTCACCACAAACCTGAGTTGAACAATAGTCTTTGACGGTAAAGAATGATCATTTAATCACTAATTGAACTTGAAACTGTTTTATTTTCGAGATTATAGTATTCTCAGGGTATGTTTCGAATATAATTCTCGCTACGATGCGCCGTTTTTGCATATATTCAAAACATACAAATATATATATATATGTATATATATATATAAAAGTTGGTTTTGTATTATGGCAAATAAACCCTTGTAGGGTATCTAAAGCTAACCCTAGTTTATACCTAATCTTTGTGTAAATAGATTGTTGGTAACATTTTCCAAACGAGCCAGCGCATATTTGGTTGTGTACAATAAAATGGTTTCGACTCTTGCTAACACTTGTAGTTCTGTTTGAACGCATTGTAATGGTTTCAAGCATCGTAAATGATTAAATATATATTTTGGACCATAACAAATATTGGTACACCAAGTCAAAGTGGACTTGGGAGTAATTGAAATGAAAAGAGGCTTCTCATTCCCAAAAGTATGTAGTTTAGTATCATATTAGGCACACTGAATGGGGATCTGACGCGTTTTCTGAGATGCATTTGCTGTATTCTACAGCCCCTCTTCACCCAATATATATATATATATATATATATATATATATATATATATATATATATATATATATATTTCATTTGTACATTTTAATTAGTAACACACTGACACAGAAAGGTCACAGATACCCTTGAATAATGTTTTGCAGAGGTCAAATTACTCAGACATCCCCTTAAGTGCTGTCCTTTGGTTAAAATTCTTGGGACTTGGTTAAAATGGTTTTTTTTTCGCATCCCTCTCGAAGACAATAACAAGGGTTGGGAGATGGACATGCACTTGTTTCACACATAGACACACACTAATAGATAGACACACTTATATATATATATATATATATATATATATATATATATATATATATATATTAACAAACTTCTTCACCAGAGATGAACATACTCTATTTCCACTTACAGACTCAGATTCACAGACACACTTATATATATATATATATATATACATTTACAAACACTTTCACCAAGATGAAAACACTTTAGTTCCACACACACACACACACACACATATATATATATATATATATATATATATATATATATATATATATATATATATATTATCTCCTTCACTGAAGCAGGGTGTGACACATGATCTATTTTCAATCGGAGTTTAACTTGTTTGAATTTCAAGTTCAACTTCTCTAAGACCGATTAACACATCAACGTTAAAAAAACACAAAAACAATTTTCTTTTTTCTTTACCCATAGCAAGAGAGAATAGTTGGATTCATACCTCTTCAAAGGCATTATATATATATATATATATATATATATATATATGCGTCTCTATCTCTCTATCAATCTACTCATATATGTGTGTACGTGTGTCTTTGTCAGTATGTTTCTGTGTGTTTGTATTGATTTATCTCGCTGTTACACTTTCTATTTTATCTATTTTAAGCGTTGGAGGCAAGAATATATGTGTGTAATATAACAGTACCAAACAGACGTTTGCAATTTTACTGCACCAAATAGGACGTTGTATCGTTACACACCCAATATACGGTTGTACCACCACGTGCTCGATCGGGTTTGTGCGTGTATCGCTGCGTCTTAAGTAGTTGTCGGAACCTGCTGTAACCTCGCCGTGGGAAAAGTTGATGAACCTACGATACTCTGTTTTAGTTCACTAACAAAAATTTTATTCGTTATTACACTTTTCAAGTAGCCGCCAGGAGAAAGTAAGAGAGTGTGAAAGTTGGATAAAGAGAAACATATTACGCAGAGAAATAGAGAGCTGACACGGACCTTGAATTTTCTTCCTGGTTTTCTATTGTAGTTTTAACGTGTTTGTTCGCTGGTATCGTCTTCACAGGTAAGCGTCTAGTATAAGACCACCTTTCTGAGCTCACCCCAAAATGGGGGCTGTAATTTTCGTATATCATTACATTTTCGTGGCTGGTGTTCAACTGTCGTCTTTACCTCTTCGCGTTCAGCAGCTAATTCACTTTCAAATACGAGTTGAGCCCTTACTTCTACCTGGTGTCAAAGGGAGGCCATATCCGCTTCCGGTGATTTCACACCTTTGCAGAAAATTTGAAACTTCCGTCATTTTTAAACACTGTAGTTATTTACCCGTGACTAGCTGACCTATAACGAGTGCTTTAGTCTGAGTCACTCAGAGTTCAACTGGTCGTTTACGTAGACTCTGTGACAGCTTTTACTTAAGATAATTTTTTCTTTTCCTTCTTTCTCTCACCCTCCCCAGAAAGTTACTTCCCGTCGCTTTCTAACTCCGACTCTCTATATCACGTTACATGAGTGAAATAATGAACATTGTGCTTATATTGTCACATCAAGCAAAATGTTAATAAAAACATAGGTTTTATCTGTCCGGGACATATCAGTGACGAGACATTTTTGTCGAAATTAAGTTCAGCGAGAATTTTATTTTTATTTTTCACAAAGCTAGGACAATAGATAGTTGGTTGGGTGGTTGGGTTTTATGGCATATCAACCTTTGTAGGTTATTTTACGCCGAATCTATTTTTATGTAAATAATCAGTTCTATTTCCAACAATATAGTTTAACATGAATACACAGTTTAATTGTCAAAAACATTTCTATTTCAAGCTATTCAGTTTAGTGAAGCAGTTCTAATTCAGTTAATTCAGTTTAGTATAAGTACAGACTTTGTTTACACACAGTGAAATGTCAAAACAGTTCTACGTTAAACAATTCAGTTTAGTGTAAATGCAGTTTCAATGTCAAAAAACAATTCTATTTCAAAAAATTCAGTTAAGCGAAAGCACGAAGTTTAAATGTAAGTACGGTGTAATTGTCAAACACATTTCTATTTCAAGCTATTCAGTTTAGTCAAACAGTTCAGTTTAGCATAAGTATGCCGTTAGTTCTATTTAACCCATTGATAGGGCCCTATCTGGTGCTACCACGCCGGGCCAGAGTGGACCTGGGATCGATGGCAATGAAGGGTTGCTCCTCATTCCCCAAAGCTTCAGCATTACTGGAAGCTCACCATCAGATTGTTTAGTGTCATATCTAGAGAAGCAGTCGGTGTATTCTACAGTCCCAGCAGACTGGACAAACAACAAATCGTGCTAATAAAGTGAAAATCTATTAAAATTTTGGGTAATAAAAAATGCCAACTGATGGAATAAAGCAGTTTATTTTTTTGCAATCGGCAGCAAAGAATTCATAGAATTTATTTTAAATAATCAAAATACAGAGTTATGAATGACCTCACTAACCATAAAAAATATTTCGCTTACACTCGCAGTCCACTCTGCAAGAAGAAAGGTCATAAGGTATATATCACAATGTCATTGTGTGTGGATCAAAACATGCATATTTTTATAAAAAGAAATTATCAAAGGCTGAAATATAGCAATTTGACATTTCATAATATTAACGGAAGAATGTATAGACTTTGCAATGAGTTGAAGACTGCGGCTTCAAACTATTTAAGGTCAGAAAACCTGTTAATATAAATCTCAAGAGCAGGCTTGGACATTTTTCTAGGAGAACAAAAATCCAGAAGCCAGAAGACCTTCCTTCTAACGACCAAATTCTCTGTATCTTGCCACGTGATCCATTGAAATGGTCTTTCTTCTCCATGTCGGTTGACAATTTCATCTCATCATTGTGAAGTCAGTCTGAGGGATTACTACCGGTCACTTCTATATCAGGCGACAACTACACAGATCTACCTGCTGTCTGTGAACCTTGTAACTTCTCCGGGGGGCCAGCGTAACATTTACTTTCGGTTATCAGGGTTTCTATCCGTTACCTCAATTTGGGGGTGCTCACGCAATGATATCTTCGGCATCTTTTCCTAGCCTTCTGTATCTTAACCAGTTTCTCTCTCACACTCTCTTTCTCTCTGCCGTAACCAGTCTGTCTTTCTCTCCCTATTCTCTGTCTGTCTTTATATATATATATATATATATATATATATATATATATGTTTGTCTTTGTATATATATATATATATATATATGTCTAGCCACACTGATGAGTACTGATAGAACGAAACAGATCTGTCTGTGGATGACTATATATATATAGTCATGTGGATGACTTTGCATATATATATAGTCATCTATATATAGTCATGACTATATATATATATATATATATAGTCATCCACAGACAGATCTGTTTCGTTCTATCAGTACTCATCAATGTGGCTAGACATATATATATATATATATATATACAAAGACAAACATATATATATATATATATATATATATATATATATATATATATATATGTTTGTCTTTATACATATATATATATATATATATATATGTCTAGCCACACTGATGAGTACTGATAGAACGAAACAGATCTGTCTGTGGATGACTATATATATATAGTCATGTGGATGACTATGCATATATATATAGTCATCTATATATAGTCATGACTATATATATATATATATATATATATATATAGTCATCCACAGACAGATCTGTTTCGTTCTATCAGAACTCATCAGTGTGGCTAGACATACTAGCTTCCCGTAGCTGGGATCGAAACCCGATTGACTCAAACGCCAATCCAAGACTCTACCCCTCATCTACGAGGAACTAGTAGCAGCGAAGTGAATTTTAAACGGTTATAGATCACAATTACTATTGTTTACATACATCCACTTAACATCTACCGAGGGCTCAATTCATATATATATATATATATGAAGAGCCTTGCAATAAACGCTAATGGCAACGCGATTACTTCATTCGCTAAAGAACTACGGGCGTAGGGGAGTATATATATATATATATATATATATATATATATATATACATTCATATATATATATATATATATATATATATACTAGAATACTGACGGAAGAAAAAATCGCCTTTGAAAAGTTTTGTCATAAAAAGATTTCAGTAAATTCAAAAAGTAATTTAAATTTAATTTTCTAAGATTTTAAAGTCTAAAATTCCTGCTGTAACAAACTTTTGTATATTTATGGCGGCTCCACGATGTAAAACCAAACGTCAGATGCATTCATTTCTTTTCATTCTATTCTATTGCATTTGACATTGCGAAAATTATATATATATATAAATCAGCACTTTCCGTGACGCACACACACACACACACACACACACACATATATATATATATATATATGTGTGTATATATATATTTGTGCATGCATGAGTGTGTGTGTGCATGTGTGCGTGAGGTAATTAGTTGTCTATCCGGGTAATACTAATGACTGCGCTGGCGTATTTTCAGATGGTCGTATAAGCACTTAACTTGAAACGAGGGCATTCGTCCAAGGAACCTATTCGTATGATAAAGAATAGCACCGACTATGATACACTTCGAAAAATCCAATGTTGGTATCGATGCTTTAGATGCCCCCGCTCAAAAAAAAAAGTTGACTGTTTCTGAGGTTCATCAAAGTAAATGCCACAAAGTTTACAGGAGAGTTGGCCATATTGGTAAACACATTGGCAAATCAATCTACCGCAATTGCTTGATAAGTGTTACAAACGCATTGAAAACTGATTAAAGTAAATTAGATTATATTTTGGTATAGATATGTACCCCACCAGGTCGTTTAATCTCACAAGTAGGGAATTTGCCAGATGCCATATATGCTGAAAGACATTACTCTTCTTAAGAACTGAGCTCGCCAGGTAGCTGATAACGTTTATGCAGAAAGATATATAAAAAATTTCTTAACTTTAGCTGAGAATGACGATGCCTCTGGTGTTAGATATCCGACAGACGTAAAGACATCTGAGTTTCGATCGCACTTTGAAGCATTTCGAAGATATAACCACTCTGAAGAGATGTGATACAACGAAACAGTCCGTCTGTGGATGACTATATATATTGCTATCTCACACAAATTGTTCTTTTTGGACACATTTTAATGGTTACAAGTATCGTAAATGATTCATATATATATATATATATATATATATATATATGATTGAAAGAGAAATATATATGTTTACACTGCCCTATCTGGCTGTCCATTACCGTCAGTTTGATGTATTAAAAATACGGTCCTCAAATGAGACTATTTTTTAAATACTGGAAATTGATAATGATGAGGCTGCATCAGAGAGGCGAGTCAACATAATTTATTTATCTTGGACGCTTATCCTACTGCACAGCCTGGTAGTAAGCATTTTTTTAAAAACATTTTTAAACGCTTTGTTTTTATATCTATCTATCTATCTATCTACGTAGCTAACTGAAATATGAGCAAACAGATCCACTTGCATTTGTATATATATATATATATATATAACCAAAGACATTTATCTATAGCACGAAGTCTACAAATACGTGTATTATATCTGCTCTGCCATGTTCGTTGTGCGAATATGCTCACTTGCAAACGTGCGTTCGTGCATACGCACGTTTTTGCAAACACATAAACACACAAATATATAAATATATATTTATATGTATAGACATATGGAGATAGATATAGATGATATTGATATTCATTAAGAGAGATTGAAAGAGAGAGAGAGAGAGAGAGAGAGAGAGAGAGAGAGAGAGAGAGAGAGACTCGTATTTAAGTATGAAGCCTTGTTAATCCATCAAATCTTCCACCAACCAAACCCTACCATCCACACTCGTATATAAGTCGATATGAATATGTATAACTAAACATATAGAGAGCAGCAGTAATAGATATATTGATATGAGATCGAGTGTTTGATTGAAGTGGAAAAGGAAAACGGGATGTAGTGAAGTGACCAATGTATTCATGAATCTTTTCATAAATATTTAGAGCAGCAGATTTGCATTACATTAACACTCACTCGAGCAGATAAAAAACGTTTTGCTTCTCGATTATGTCAGTTGCCCTCTTACGTCAAGTTGATGACTGTGACTCAGTGCACCGGTTGTGAGGTTTCGTTAGTCGAGAACCGACTGGGATTGGTAAATCGAAAGGGGTCCGATCAATAATGGTGACGTAAGGGGAAATGAATGAACCAGTTTTTAGAAGTGAAAGAAAAAAAAAATAAAGGCAAAAGAAAATTTAACAGAAACAGCAGCACTTAAAAATAGTTAAGTGCATCAAAAGTGCTTTCGTTTTTTTAATCAAGTGAATGTCTCTCTAAGCAAATTACGAGTTCTTGATATTTTTTAAGCTTATTTAATACTCTGTTTATTGTAGCTGTCGATTGTCTCAGCTCATCTCAAATGTTTCGTCCTGATGTTCTTGTTCGCCTCTATTTTCCGTTTGAAAACATCATAATCGATAACTGATGTTTAACTACTTCTGATTCTTATTTCATGAAACAAAACACCACCCTGAAAATTATTAAAGTCTTTATTTTTTGTTCAGAGAGATAAGCTATTGCTTTTTCCATTGTTTACCAGTTGAAAATAGTTCCTGAAAATTGCCGAAGGCTCAGCACTTTATCTGCCATAATCAAATCTGAATAAAAGGTACAACTGAGTAATTATGATTATGTGACTATCAGAATGAGCAAAAGAGGAGAGAAATAAAAAAAAATAGGAAATTAAAGAGAGAGAGACGAAGAGATAGAGAGAGAGAGAGAGAGAGAGAGAGAGAGAGAGAGTGGGGGCTAACGTGAATATAGATATACAAAAGGTGAAGGAGAATGAAAACTCTTAATTCAAACCTATGAAACTTCGTTAAAAATTGATATTGTGTTACATTCTGTTCTGGTTGGTTAAACATATATATAGACTGTTCGAATTGTGTTATCTTTCTCCTTCACTTGCTGCCATACCAAGGATAAAGAGCTCAGTATTTTCTTGCTATTTACTCAGCGCTGGAGGGGAAATAGTTGCTATAACACCTTGCTTAAAATTATCAGCAGAATGAGCAATCCAAACAGCCCCACACAGGAATTGAACTCGGATTACCACATACAATTCCTACTACATTAATTACCTGCGTATATAGACATTTTGTAGCTTCACTTTATCCTAAGTATTTTTTGCATATTTTAAATATTTCCAAAAGAAACATTTGAAGAAAATGCTTATCGTCGTGAAAATTGAATCGGTAACCCACGATCAAACCCTGAACGTAGTTGTTTGCACTTCACTCCGTGTTAATGCTCCTAGGAAAAAATATTGAATTTGACTATTCTCTCACAAGCAATCGGAAAATTGTAAAGCAGATTGTGTCCCTGAGTCTTGGTTGCGCAAACAGTCTAAGAGAACGAAAATTGATTTCAAATCAGCTTTACCTCACTTAAAAGTAGACCTTGAGCCACATTCTGATTTTGCGTCATATTCTGCCCTATCTATCTATCTGTTTTTGAATATCTAACCATCTATCTTCTGTTTGCAATTACTTTCAGGAATTTTCTCGATGGTTAACAAAACATTACGGAGAGAATTAATGTAGTTTTTTTTCCTTTTTCGGAAAACTGCTGTTTAAGTCAAAACTGTCCAACGAGAAATTTCAAAGAAAGAA
Source organism: Sepioteuthis lessoniana (assembly GCA_963585895.1). Lineage (NCBI taxonomy): Eukaryota > Metazoa > Mollusca > Cephalopoda > Myopsida > Loliginidae > Sepioteuthis > Sepioteuthis lessoniana. Next base: position 46,096,907 of record OY757923.1, read on the forward strand.
ACTTTTTGTAAATCAAAATGTGTACCAATAATATTCACATCTCATTCTTGGGCAAAAAAAAAAACAACATCGATCAAACAGATTTTTGAAACCAAAATAAAATTTTAAAATGGAACGAATTTGTAACGAAATCAGTGAAGTTTGTCGACGAAAAAGTGATAAGCTGACACAACTCTCTTCTTTCTCTCGGCGAATGTTAGCAGATTATAAGATGAAACTCTATTCTGTTAAAATCATACTTCGAGGATAAAAAAAATCTTTTATTTGAATAGCAATCTTTAAAGAAATGAGTTTGATCTAACTTCACGTTTCCTTTTTCAGTTAGTGTCTAGGAATAAGTAAATAATTCAGTTATTTTAAGTTTTATTTTCAAGTAAACCTTGAAAATAAACAAAGTAAGAATAAACGTAAAAATATTAGATGATTTTACCAATGGTGTCGTCTTTTCTGCAATTACCACGTCTGAACAAAAGGTACAATTGATTAGTAATGACGATACATTGCACGTTACATGGCTTTTCTAAGACTCACTCTTGCATACGTTACAGATTATGAGATCTGTCTGAAAAGTAACGGGATTCGGTGTGCTAAGGGCGAAAGACGGATAAGCATATTGGGTTATCATCTAACATGATAAGTTGGGAGTATATAACTTTTTGCTTTTTCTACTTGCTATTTTTAACCTTCCCCTTTTTCAGGTCGTTCAGCTCAGAGCAATAAGGAAAGAATAAGCCAGAAATTCTTGGTCCAGTTGGGAAAAACTCCACCACATGCATTTTAGATTCCTTATGAAGTGTTCTGGTGAAGCATGAGAGGTATAAAGAGAATCGTTAGATATGACTCCAGGATAGGGAGGCCTTCAACATGTAGGACAGAAATCAGCGTCGAGTGCGTTAAACAGAAGAGTGTGGCGATCTTCGGTTGGCTGTCAGCAGGACAGCGTTTGCAAGATTATCACCGAATATTTGGACATGACTGGAAAGTAACGTTACTGTGTGAAGTGAGTATTCGAAAATTTATGGCCAAGAAGTATATTGCTGCATTGGAATAATCTCCTCATACACTTGGTATAATTCCGTGTGACTTTTTCCTTTACCGCATGGTCAAATAGATTCATCAAGCGGACGCATTTTGAAAGCGTGGAAGCTATCAAATGGCCGTAATGACATAGATGAGGGATATCCCAGAAGAAGCCTTCCAGCAGTACACAGAAGAGTGTAGACAAGGATGTAAAAAAATGCATTGAAGTCGAAGGGATTATTTTGAAAGGTAAACTATCTGATTTGTCTTTTTAGAATTGAAATAAATTGTTTGTGACACCAGTCTTGATACTTTTCCGATACATTTCGTACTTTACACTTCTCTATCCGACGGCGGTCAACACCCTTTTTAAACCTCCTCCTTTGTTTATCAGCGTGATGTATCTGTCATTGTCTTGGTTTTTGTAAGGTAAATCTTTTTCATGTTATTTCTCTTAGCTGCATATCTTTTTATTCATTGCTGTAACGTCAAATGTCTTAGTGCTTCTTTACTGAGATATCAACCACACAAATACCATTTTTGAGTACATATGTTCTTTGTTACGACACATCAAATACCTACCGCTACCTACGGAGAGTTAATGTATATAAATGGAACACAACCGTTAAAGTGGATATCTAATCACTTACTGATTAGTGTTCAAAAATGTTTTCTAAATTTTAGAACAGTTTTAGATGACTGAAAGTAACCCATTAGAACCGTGGGTTCCTACTGACCGCGAGTTCAATATCTCTCAACCAAACTGAATGACTCATGATGTTTTTCCACACGTTTAGCAATTTCGAACCTATTTAAATTACCTACTCTACCCACCAATAAAAAATACACACAATCTATTAAGTAGCAATGATTCTGACATAATAATGAGGGAGATTGAGAGTGAGAGAGAAATAGAGAGAAAGAAGTTGAGGGATGGGAAGGGACAGTGGAGGGGATGATAGGGTTAATGGGCTCATTGTTATACATAAATAGCTAAATTGGAACTATCAGTTAAATCCACATATAAGCTTTTGTAGCTATACTTTTCCGAGGTATTATTTGATTATTTTTTTTTATTTTTTAATCGTCAAAGGATATTCTAATGTAACACTGCAGAAAAATGGCATCAGTGCACGAATAGATAAGTTATAAAAAAAAAAAACAGTAACCGGGAGAAAAAAAACTTGTCAAAAATCAATGTTTTTTTTTTCCAAGATGTCGGAATAACAATAAACACGCAAGTGGACCGGGCACAAGCGAAGTTTATCTAATTTGAATATAAAACAAATGATTTCTTGATTCTACTTCTGTTTTTCTCTTGGTATTCGTAGTGCAAGGAGACAAAAGTGCACTTAACAGGAGAACGAGAAAAGAATCAAAGATACGAAAAGGTTCCTATTCTTCGAAGAACGAAGGAGCTAGCCGTCACATGATATCCGTTATCTAGATTTCACGAACTTTGAACGGAAAGAATAAAGCAACGAGTAATATTCAAGACAGGTTGTGTTCCCCCCCCCTCTGATCCCGCAATAATTTTCAAATGGCAAGGAAGAGAAATACAAAAATACAATATCATCGATTGAGCTGTCATCGGTGATCATGCTACACCAGCCACTGCGATCTATTTAAACCTCTTAATAATCAATGAAACTATTTTGTTCATATTTTAAATAATCAATAATAATTATTATAATAAATATAATCAATTATTGTAAACTATGATATTTATCAAGGATTTTATAATTATCGATAATAATATTATATTACTCCTTGTGAGTTTTTCACGTCAGCGTTAATTGATGGTTTTCCACTGGAGTCTGAGTGACGGCAAGTCTTCTTAAGTCTCCAGGACTTTTCTCAGTATTTTGGCTGATTTCAGTACTATTGCATTTTGGATGGTCTCAGCTCGCCCTCCGATTTCAAGTTTTCAAACCACCGTTTGCTGTTAGTCTTTCAATAGAGTTTGTGTGACAGCAAGCGTACAGAACTTTTCTCAGAAGTTAAGCCGACCTAAACAAGGCTATATTCTGGATGGTCTCTACTTTATCTCTGATACGTGATGCCTTGAATAAGTTTCCAGACTTTTTTCTACAAGCATTTCGAATTGTCGTAGACCCTGGAAAATTCCGTATGTTATTGCTATACATCTTATGAGATGACTGACTAATTTTTATGATTTCAGGTTCAAATCAACAGCTACAGCAGCAATTGGAATACACCCTACTAAAGCCTGATTGTCACAGCTGGTGAATTTCAAAAATGCAATCTGAACGTGAGGACACTTTAGAGGAACGATATGCATTAAAATTCTGTTTTAAACTTGGAAAAATGCCACAGAAACGTATGGAATGCTTCTCATTACTTTTGGACAATCTTGCATGACTAGAGCATCAGTTTTTTGAGTTGCATAAGAGATTCAAGGAAGGCAGAGAGTCTGTGAGGGATGATGAGAGGTGTGGGAGGAGTAAGGAAGTCAATAGACCAGATTTGATTGGCCAAACGGTTAGGCTTAGGGTTACTATGTTGAGGTTTTAAGGGAGTTCAGGAAGAGATTCCGCTGGAAGAGGCAACCACTCTTCAAATCGGGTCAGTGCATTTCCAGCAGGACAATGCACCAGTCCACAACTCCATCCTTGTCACAGACTATTTGACCAAGATGGGCATCAAGACAGCTCCTCAGCATCTCTATAGTCCAGACCTTGATCTCTGTGACTTTTGGTTATTCCCTAACCTCAGAGACTGTCGTTATGAGACAATTGAGGAGATAAAAGAGGCTGTGACGAAGGTCATTGACACGCTCACACAAGAGGACTTCCATGTGACCAGAAGTTGTTGGAACGGTACAAGAAGTGGATTGCAGCCGGAGGAGATTACTTCGAATGTGACTAGAGTTTCATGTGTGTACTATCAATAAAATTACCATACGAAAAAAAGTCTGGAAACTTATTTAATGATCCTCTTATCTAAGTCTTCTACACCTTTTACCAAACCTCATGGGGATTGTTCCTAGTGCACCTATTACAACGAATATCACCGACACCTTCATATTCCATAGTTTTTTTTAGTTCTCTGGCAAGGTCGAGGTACTTATCACTCTTTTCATTTTCTTTTAATTTTACTCTGTGGTCAGGTTTAATGGCAAAGTCCACTATTCAGCAGGTTCTCTTGATTTTTTTGGCTATCACTAGGTCTGGTCGTCTGACCGATACTAGATGATCTCTTTTTATCTCAAAATCTCAGAGAATTTTGTACGTCTCATTCTCCAGTGTGTATGATTGTTGTGCACATGCTACTTGTTGGCATGGTGAAATTTATATTTCTTGCACAATTACCGTGGATCACCTTCCCCCACACAGTCGTGTCAAGTCTCATACTCTTTTTGCACGAGTTAGCAACATTCGCTTGTTATATGATTAATCATTTCGTTTCTATCACCACAATCTACATTTCCTATTTTGTTGCATCTTATCTATTTCCGCTTTAACGTAGTGGGTTCTAATAATTATTATTACTATTATTAAACAATTATATGCAACTACTATTATAATTACCAGTATTGTAATAACCAATCTACCTCAGCCCTTTCGATTTGAAGTGCGCCACCTAAAAGAAGGAATTATGCAAGATAAAGCGTAAACCCCATATTCTCATGCACGTACGTTTACCTAAATAAGCAGGTGATTCGAGCTAAAAAAAAAAAAAAATCGGTTCTACGCACATCAGTTCTCTCTTTGACGAGTAAGCAGTTACACCAGTTCTTACCAAATGCTCACCACCAGGCCCTCTCTTTTCCAATGGAATACTACTGCAGTCTTGGAATTGATATTCATTTTTTTAAATTCCATAAAAAATACCAAAGATCAAACACCCATTTATCACATTTTCATTGTATTTCTGTGATTCTCTACATTGTTTATTACTAAAGCCTTAATACATTCAACTGCAAAAATTCTAAAATTACTTTCATATATTCCATATTATATGTTAAAGAGAATGCCGTGCATCAAAATATTGAAGCAAGCTAATAGATTCAAAGAGTTATTACTTTTGTAAAAGCTATTGTTTCATTAAAGAATAGAACATTATCTTAAATAGTTTATTTATCTTAAATAGTTTAATTTGATTTCTTAATATTTTTCATATGTATAATTGGACAGGGTTGTGCGTTATAAATATTTTAGTAAACTTTTCTTGCTTCTGCATTTCTGTTCGTAACAGTGGAATTTTTGGGCATCAAATATGTTTTACCCGCCCTTTCCGCCTCAGACAGGATATAACAAAAAGTCAATTTTTAAGTAAAGCTACCTTAAAATTAGAGTTGTCCTTCTCTTAGATCAGTTGCCTGACGTAAGTAACAAAACACAGTCTGCCCTTCCATTTACTCAGATATATTCATATCTTTCTCAAGGGCATAAGAGGCATCCATGGAAATGGATTCAACGACTCCAGTTCAAATCTTGAACAAATCTGTTTGTATTTTACATGGCGCTAATACCGTCGAGAAAAGATTGCATCCAATTATTTTTCCGGGTATGGGTTAATAGTAGTGAAGACATAGAATTCAAACGTGTTACATGAATCTGTGTATTAACCAACGCCTCCACCTGTGCAAGGTCTGACGCAGGGTCAATTTTTAAACGGGGTTAAAATGTTTGGATTCAGTGCTTTCTTTCTCGTAGACTGGCTGCCCAAAAAAGGTTGAAGAACCCAATGTGCTCTACTATTTACCCATAGCTAGGACGAGAATAAGAGGATCTATACCTTTCCCAAGTCTAAGGGACTAGTTTTGATTATTGACCACGATGGAGGTTAACGTAATTATTATGGATGACATTTGTAAGGTCCCTCTTGAAAAAAGGAAAGGACGTTAATATTTCTAGCTGTGAAGTATCTGATTTGATACGAAAAAATGTCAAGAAAATGTTTCATTTTTATTGTGGTTCATTGCAAACGATATGAATTTCCAATGTCTCTGCTTCTGTACAATAACAAACGCCAACTAAGAAATGGATTTGAATTGCGTTAAGAAATTTGCTTGGGCCCAAATTGCAACAAGTCACTGCTATTCATTTTATGAATATACAATTTTCTTGCCGCGGCATTATTGGAAAAAGAAGAGGAAAATGGCGATAAAGGGGTAAAATAGATGAGCCTGGAGGAAAGTACCTCATTCTTCATTGTCAATTTTATTCAGGGGATCTGCGTTCCATCCATAGGTATTCATTCAATTGCATAATCTTCCTATACAAATTCTCCCATGTATATATATATATATATATATATACAGACAGACAAACAGACAGAGAGTATATTCTTGTTCGCCTTTTTCTCATTAAATATGAATGACACACGTACGAATAAGTATGAATATGTACAAATATTAACACATACCACTCACATATACACATACACACATATTCATATCTAGTTATAAATATGATTATATTCATATATATATATATATATATATATATATATATATAAATGGAGAAAGAGAGGCATATAGATAAAGATAAACGGTAAATGATCAATAGATAGGGGCACAGCGCCACTTGCATGTGTTTTGTATATATATATGTATATATATATGTATGTGTGTGTGTGTGTGTGCGTGCGTGCGTGTGTGTGTGTGTGCGTGTGTGTGTGTGTGTGTGAGAGAGAGAGAGAGAGAGAGGGAGAGAGAGGGAGAGAGAGAGTCTATTATATGCACTCATATATACACGCACTCCGAGTTTTATAAACGGCATAACCCGAAAATAAGAGGCTAGAATTTACGGACATGTAAGTTTCATATTGCATTATACTTCAAATGGGAAGGGCAAAGATGAAAACAGCATTATTCGCTAGTAGAAACGTTATTATCATGTGTTAGTTTCATTTGAGCATCCATTCAGTTGTGTTTTGTTTGCTTTCGCCGTTTTCGAAAGACAAACATTTTTTATGCTTAAAAACCATACACCGATCTGAGAGACCAATAAAACATAAATCTGTCCTGTTTACACTTCCCATAATTTCGAAATTAAATTCAAACTTAAAGGAGAAGTATGTTAGATTTTCACACAAAACAATTAAAGTCGAATTTGTTTGTATACACTTACGGAATGAATCCCTAAATCTACAAGATTCTTTTATTTGGTTGAAATCTTTCGAGGCTTGTCAAATATTGCCATCTGTGAATTTCAAAGAAGTTTTAAAAAGGACCGTGATAGCACCGATTGGTCAATGAATGCAAAAATACAGAAAATAATTACAGTTTCTTGATCATATTTTTTGCATAAAAATCAACACTTTTTGCATGAAGATCAGTTGATTTGCAATATATATATATATATATATATATATATATATATATATATATATATATATATAAATATATATATATATATATATATATATATATATATATATATATATATATATATATATATATTTTAATAGAGGAATTATGTTATATTAATTGAATTGCCGGATTTTCTAGTCATGGTAATGCAATATATATATATATATATATATATATATATATATATATATATATATATAGTTATTTAATGCTCAATCCATTTATATATATATAAACAGTTCTATTTAAAACAATTCAGTTCAGTATGAGAATTATGGAGGTGCTAGTGGTGTAATGGTTATCGTCGTACGAAATGGACACGGCGACACGAGTTCAAATCCTCGACGAGACTGATTGCATTTCACATAGCACTAATACCCTTGGGAAAGGTATGAATCCAATCATTCTCCCTCCAGCTATGGGTAAATAGTAGGACAGACTAAGGAAAACTATAACTAATAATTCCGTTGACCATATGTACACAGTTTATTTCTTTTGACCCATAGATAGGATCCTATCAGATCCTACCACTCTGAGCTAGTATGGACCTGGGAATGATTCACCATAAGATGATACTCCGCATTTCCCAAAGCTCCTGCATTACTGGAACCTTACCATCAGATTTTTAGTGTCATATGCAGTACACACGTTGAGGGAGTCTTTATTCTTTGCAGATATGCAGTCGGTCTATTCAATTGCCCCTGCTGACTAGGCTCAGTTTGTATCATTGATGACACTCCAAGCGTGTTTAGTTAAATTATAAAATTTCCATATTTTCAAACATATTTTCTATTATTTCTTTTGAGTTATTTCTAATCATTTGAGTCATGATCAAATGGTAAATATATTTTTTATTGAAAAAACTATTTAACAGGTAATTAAAGTAAAGTGGTGACCGTAGTCGCGGGCGACCAGAAGGCTCCTTTTTCAATAGCTACTACACTGAGATGTAGGAGAGCGCGCTACTCCTATACCTGAATTGCTCCTCTTTACCCTTGATACGTACCTTATAATGCAGAGTGTTAAGCAAGGAGGCATGAAGTACCATTTTTTTAGGTCTGTAGTATGACGCGACCTGGGATTGAACCTAGGTCTCCCGCACCATTGGCGGACACCAATAAACCTTGCCTGGATTTGCGAAACGAAGCTCCAATGACATTTGATTGGGAATTTTCTCAAAACAAGGGTTAGCTGTCAAGCCACTGTTAAAGTTTATGAAGATAAAAAAAAGTTCAGATTAACGAGTAAGCCTCAGGAAACGAGGCAGAAAATTTCATAAACAGTCCATAATTAATAATAGTACGAACCTTTCAAAATACATATGGAATCTCTCAAACAACAAAAAGCGATAATACTCTAACAATATCTTTAAAATAGTAAAAACCGCTCTGACATAAAACAACATATTCTAGTGATGTAATGTATACTTTAGTTAAAGATTTTCCAACCAAGGAAAAAAACGAACAAATGACTAAGTTGGCATGAATTCCAGATGGGTCTAATCAAAGTGAAAGAAGTATTGTATTACAGCTCACAGTATATTATTTTCTGTTGTTTATCAATCTACAAAACCGGTAGCCAGTTATCTAATCTGATAAATCTCACTTCTGAACAAGGTATTTAGCAGAATACATGACCATTTTTCTACCGGTGTCGCGATGTTGAAATGATGCAGTGTGGAAAAACATCATGAAGATTGAGTAGGTTGATTTGTTGGTTGGTTGGTTGGGTTTTATGTATTATCAACCTTTGTAAATTATTTAATGCCAAATCCATTTTTATACTAATTAATAGTTTTATGGCGAACAATTCAGTTTAGCATAAGCACTTTTAAGTTTAATTATCAAAACAGTTCTATTTGAAGCTATTCGGTTTAATTAAACAATTCTAAATAAAACAATTCAATTTAGTATAAGTATAGTTTTTATTTACACACAGTTAAAACAGTTCTATTTCAAACAATTCAGGTGAACGTAAGTACAGTTTCAATGTCAAAAACTATTCCATTTCAAACAATTTAGTTTCATATATGTTGAGGTTTTAAGGGAGTTCAGGAAGAGATTCCGCCGGAAGAGGCAACCACTCTTCAAATCGCGTCAGTGGAATTTCCACCAGGACAATGCACCAATTCACAACTCCATCCTTGTCACAGACTATTTGACCAAGATGGGCATCAAGACAGATCCTCAGCCTCTCTATAGTCCAGACCTTGCTCTCGGTGACTTTTGGTTATTTCCTAAGCTGAGATGTTGTCGTTATGAGACAATTGAGGAGATAAAAGAGGCTGTGACGAAGGTTATTGACATGCTCACCCGAGAGGACTTTCATGGGGCCTTTCAGAAGTTGTTGGAACGGTACAAGAAGTGGATTGCAGCCGGAGGAGATTACTTCGAATGTGACTAGAGTTTCATGTGTGTACTATCAATAAAATTACCGTACCAAAAAAAGTCTGGAAACTTATTTAATGATCCTCGTGTAATTTTAATGGAAAATTGTTTTGTCATATTCTACCAGGCTCAGCTTTGTTGAAGACCAAGTATCTTCACTTCAAGGTAACGTTCTATATACGATAGCAAGAGCTTCTCACTGTAGACCATCACCCCTTCTATACAATGCAAATTGTACGAGAACAATTTTAGGGACTCAATAAATAATCCCTTTGTCACCCTGGGTACCAGTACTCCTTTATTTCAATAATATTGCACCCTCAGGTAATATATCTGACTCACAGTTTTGTTCTGAAGAAATTCACAGCTTTTACTATGCTGATATCTTACATGAATCTTAGAAATTTTTTCTAAGGTCATAACTGATCAGACAACTAATTTAGAGAGCATATAAAAGGTTTTGATTAAAATCATATTTTCAGTTATATATATATATATATATATATATATATATATATATATATACAAGAACTCTGGCAGAGGAATTGTTGGCCGCCGTTCGCATAATGCAAAGCTCTTCGAAAGAATTGAGCACTCTGGTAGCCGATAGGGTATAAAATGTAAACAAACGGACACTGCTGCTGTTGCTACATAAATACCTTTAAAAATTCCCTTAGCCAACGTGGTCTGCTCCTTGGCCGAGTGGTCTGAACTTAGTCTAACGTAAAGTTGGGTGGGTTTCGATCCCGGCTTCGAGCGTCCTGCATGTCTAGCCACACTGAAGAGTTCTGATAGAACGAAACAGTCTGTCTGTAGATGACAATATATGTATATATATTATAGCGTTTCGGTTCTACTGAACCATCATCAGGACAATGAGGATGATATTAGCGATGTTAAGTCAAAGATGGGTGTTTAAAAATGCAAAATACCAAAACCTAGGGGAAAATTTATATGACAAGAAAAAGTTGGTCGTCTAATTAGTGAATCAGAAAAATAGAAAGCATAAAAACTTTTGAAGCCGCTACTATTTCACTCTTTAATTCCCTAGATATTCGTCCTGGCTTTTATAATATTTCTCCTTACTTGAGCAAATCCATTTTAAATAGCTACCATATATTCCATCTTTAGTTAATATTTTCCACATATATCATAATTTTTTTAGGCTTTCTATTTTTCTTTTTGTCTTTCTTTTTCTTCCTCTTGTCTCGAAATCTTTCTTGATAAACAAACGTAACATAAATTCAATAAAGTATTCCTAATAAGTCAAATGACGTAATTTAAAACAAACAAACGCTGATTCATTAATTAAATGTCCAACTTTTTCAGTAGAACTGAAACACTATAGTTTCGACTTCTCAATAAATCTTTTCTTCAACTTGGATTGCCTTATCAAATTTCTCTTTACATATTTTCGGATTAAAATCCATTATTCATTTTCATATACACACACACACACACACACACACACACACATATATATATATATATATATATATATATATATATGTATGTATAAAAGGAGAAATAGTTCAGCGAGAGACAAAAATTCATATTTCCCTAGAAGCACTATTTCATATTTCTTTTTTTGGAATTATCTATCTATCTATCTCGGTATGTAAATATCTTTCTTTCTTTCTTTCTTTCTTTCTTTCTTTCTTTCTTTAGAGAGAGAGAGAGAGAGAGAGAGAGAGAGAGAGAGAGAGAACTAGATACAAATAAACTGGCGTAATTACAGACATATAAAACGTTTTTTACATGAGAGAAACAATTCGACAGAGGGAGATCATACACAGAAAACTACGTTTAGGGAGGAATTATGCTCCATGAACAATTTCGAGTGCCTATTAAGCACAAGCCAGAGAGAGAGAGAGAGAGAGAGAGAGAGAGAGAGAGAGAGAGAGATGAAAATAGGGGTAGACAGATAGGCATAAAAGGGGAGTAGATGGGGTTGAAAAAAGAAGAAAGTTACTACTTTCATGGCTTGGTTACTCGCGTGTTTCACCATCACCACCAGTCGGTGTTACAATAAAAAAATAAATGTCATGGACAATTATCCTCTTCTCATTAATTTCGTCTCTCACTTGGCCTTATGCCACATATAGCCAGTTCTAGTAAATATCTCAAAGAAAGATGAACTTTTAGCAACTACTAGATAGACAAAAATACGAAGTAAGATAGAAAGAAAAAAGTTTTTAAGCAAGGTAAGCCATTGACAGTATGTCCATTCAACTCTTTCTCTCCTTATCAACCAACCTCCATTCCTTTCAGACTGCTTCCATTTCGACGACCTTTCACTTTGATCTCCATTCGTAGAGGGACAACCTTTAGAATGAGCATTCGATGCGCACGCGCTGTGCTGCTCCAATGGATGTCCACTTCCGGAATGCAAAAGTAATATGACAGAAAGCACATTCGGCCAGGTTAAAATCGGGCACGGCATGACTTGACCTTTTCTTACCGCTGATAAGACAATGTTGCCTTAATATTAAAACCACAACATTGAGAACTAAGGCTTTAACTGTTTTTGCGGGACAAATGACTGAGAATTCTGATATGGGGAATATGTTCGCAAAATAAAACGGAATAATTTCTTGACATATGTCACAGCATAAAGAGATCTGAACATACGTCATAGTGAAAATTTTGTTAGCGTAGTACCAGTAAAAGGGTCTTAGACCTTAAGACAATTTTCAATACTATCGTCAAAATTGAAATGAACATGTCAGGTCTGCGTTTGGTCCATCCCAATCATTATAATTTCTTATGTGAGATAACTGTTTTCAGAGTACTTTCTCTTATTTACTTCTTTGAAATTAATCATCACTTCCATCATTAGGAGGTGACTCGATATCGAGCTTAATGATAGGGTGACGCTGATGTCAATACTAATTGCTGTGCTCTGAATAATCTTCAAAGGCTTAATAAACGGAGTGGAAGACTTAAAAATCAAAAGACAAGTGGAGACTTTTCAGGTTACAACATTATTTAAATCGGCCAGAATATGTTGGTGTGAAAAACTCTCAAAGAGTAACAATGATAATAAACTTATGAAGACTAAACAATTAATCACATAATAAGCAAATGTAGGAAACTAGTGTAAACAGTATATTTTAGAAGACACAACAGAGTGGGAAATAGAAATTTCATCATCCTACCTATAGACATCTGCACAAACCAGAATCCGTCCCGGAGAATGAGACAGACAAAATTCTCTGGAATTTTAAGACACAAACAATTCCCTTCATAGCGACCAGATGACTAGACTTATTGATAATTAAAAAATAAAAAAAGAGAACCTGCCATAGATTGGACTTTGCCGACCCGGTGGACCAAACACGAAAATCAAAGAAAACGAACTGAGACACAATTACTTGAATCTTGTCCCCAAACTAAAAAGCTATGGAACATGAAGGTGACGATCATACCAATTGTAATTAGTGCACGTGGAACGGTCTTTGAATGTTTTGTAAGATGTCTCGAAGAGTTGGAAAACGGTGGACGATTGAAGATCATCAAATTTTCTACATTATTGAGATCGGCCAGAATACTGAGAATATTTCGGGGGAGTGAGGTATTTCATTTCACTCAGATTCAAGTTAAAGATCATCAACTAACGCTGGTGAGGAAAACTTGCATGTCATATACACTAACCAGAACCAATAAAAGAAGCAAAATAAACATCTATTATAATGGGACTTAGCTATCCAAATTGATAGAAAAATAAAGACCAATAGACCAGATATAACTGTGAATAATTACAAAAGAAAAAACATTCCTAAACGATAATTCATTGTCAATATATAATAACGCATCAGTGAAAGAATATAACTGAATAAGTAATGAGAAAAACCTTGAAACAGAAATGGGGAAATGAGGCACCTTAAAACTACAACCGTGCCAGTAATAATGGGAGCTCTTGGCACGATCAAGGAAAAGACAGACAGACGCATTAATAAGATGTTGGCATTCCCAGTCTATATGAAATACAAAACTTGTTAAGGATGCTGGAAGTATAATAAATCGGAGGACGGGCAGAGTTCATCCAAACAACAGTATTACGGAGATCAGTCATAATACTGAGAAGAGTCCTGGAGACTTGAGGAGACTTGCGGTCATTCGAATTCCAGTGATAATATCTTCCTGAATTGTGGACTTTGCGATCCCGGCAGACCACAGAGTAAAATTGAAAGAAAGCGGAAAGAAAGACAAGTACCTGGACCTTGACAGAGAAACGAAAAAAATTGTGAAACATGAAAGTGACGGTGATTCCAATAGTAATCGATGCTCTAGGTACAATCACCAAATGACTAGGACAGGGACTGGAGAATTGAGAAAAAAAGAGGACGAGTAGAAATCATCCCAACAACGACATTGTTAATAACAGCCAGAATACTGAGAAGAGTCCTGGAGACTTGAGGAGACTTGCAGTCGCTCAAACTCTAGCGCTGATGGTAAAAAACTCTCAAAAGAGTAAAATAGTATTTCAGTAGATGCTATGAAAGCCAAAAGTGGTTGCTGCCGTATTGATAACAGTCTTAAAATAATTTAGACCACAATGCTTTTAAATAACGAGAAATGTTACATTTATCCTTATTAGTAGTAGTTGTAGTAATAGGAGGAAGAGACACTTGAAATCAGATAGTTTGTCTAAATTATTTGTGTTAGATAAGAATACTTGATACCATATAAATACTTGCAATCAAATGATTTTAATAGACATAATCATCATGGTGTTGCACTGCCCACGTGGATCTCCCTGACCCTCACCTTCCCGCCTTCTCTATCGTCCATCGCTCCCGGTAGGTCTTTAAGGCTACATCCTGTATCGGCATAAAACTGTTGTATAATAAACAAAACAAAGTACAAATTTTTAAAAAATGATTGCAATGAAATGTTAGAAATATAAATATTTATGATTATAGTCAAACATTTGCAAATGAATCCAAATTTGAGATTAAATAATGCATAGGAGGTTGATATGCCATTAAATAAATTTGGTATAAAACAACTCATAAAAGGTGAAATAAACCAACCCCCAATAGTCTTGGCTTTTGGAGAATCTTGCTGACTCAAGTAAACACTTCTGACACAGAGAATTTATTAGAAAATTGATTAAAAGGAGAATCAAAATAGGCAATAGACGATGAGATAGCTCATGCTGTCTGCGAATAGACGTGGATGAAGCCGTCAATTATATATTAGTAAATGCAAAGAAAGAAAGAAAAAAAGAAAGAAAAGAAAGAAGAATAGAAAAGAAAGAGAGTAGAAAAGAAAGAAGAAATAAATAGTAGGTTGGTTGCTTGGTGGGCTTTTATTGCAAATCAAACCTTGAAGGCTATTTAATGTCAAATCCTGTTTATACGTATATATGTTATATAGTCATCATGCAGCATCATAACGACACAATAATAGACAGACGCACGATGATAAAGACGCAGTAATAAACAACGCACACAGAGAGACACAGGAAGACTTCTTTAAAAAATATTTTACCTCTCACTTTATTTGTGAGGTTTCGAAAAGGGTTACTCAAAGTTTGCGTGTGAGAGGGAGCTGGAGACCGAGCATAACAGAAATATTTTGACCCCAAAGTTATGGCCGTCAGCGTTGTGTCTTTCTCGTTCTCCATGGCTGCTCAACCGGAGCCCTGGCTTTCCTTATTACACTCGTCCATCTCCCTCTCCAACTATACTGCTTGTCCTCAATTCTACTCGCCTGTCTGCCTGTCTCGTCGAACTTAACTGTCCTCTGTTCAATTTGTCTGCCTAATATTACCTTCAAACTCCCACGCGGTGATATGGACACGTCTCCACGCCTCCGCAATTTCTTCCGATGTCTGGTGATCGGGATGTGTCACTTCCGCTTTCTTTGGAGTGGCTTGTGTGATCGTCATCGAGCGGAAACAACTGTCATGCAGTTCAGAGGTCACTCTCTTCCGGTGTGTCAGTCTATGAGAGTATAATGGGAATTTTTTTTTACCTCGTCCCATTTCATTAGCCAATTTCCGCCCACGCGATTTCCTCTCATAACTGCCATTAGAATGTGTCACTTCCTTCCGGTGCATCACCTTGAATGGCATTTTTGTCAAGTCAAAAGGTCAAAACATAACATATATTATATAAGTGTGATTTGTAATTGAATAGTTAGTAGATAACTTTGTTAAACGAGTCGTAGGGTTTCAAGAATTGCGGTTTATTGTTTGCACATAGTTAAATTGTTTGAATATTGCGATTGTTTGCATAGAGTTAAGTGGTTTCAAGTATTGCTACTTAAACAGATAGTTATTTTTGTTCACTGTCAAACGGTTATGAGTTGTGTGATATAGTACAAACAATTCAATTTGATATTAATCATTTGCTTACACACAGTTAAATAGCTTCAAGTATAAATATCTCTACTTGGCCAATAGATGGATAGGCAGATGAGTTGGGTTTTGACGTTATTTGTACTTGTGCTGTCTGACTGGACTGCAGTCGTAGCTATGTAGCTCTGAACTGACCCATTCCTTGTGCCTCAAGGGTTTCCCCACCTGTTTCTTATCCTCCTCGGTTTAGCTAGGCCTATTGCTTGAGGAAATGCTAATGAAGCCCTGCGCCTGGAACCACTTAAAAAACGACCTTGTACTATTTTTGTGTGTTGGCGGGGTACTCAATAAGTAACTATAACAAAACCTCTTCTTTTTCTGACCTACCGTTTTGGGTAGGTGTTAAGGTCGGGATTTGGCGTTGGTTTGTGTTTATCAGTCCGTCTAGACTGCTTGACGTGACTCCCGGGTTAGCTCAGCAGTACTTCTCAGCTGAACTCTTTTTTGAGCCTGGACCTGCTTAAAAATGCCCTTGTGACATAATCACGCATTAGTGGGGCGCCCGATAAATACTTATACTGAAACTTCGTCCTTTACTGACCTGCTGTTTTTGAGTAGGAGTTTTGGTCTTGACTGGATCAGTTCTGGCGTATTACAGTCGGTAGCGAGCGGTTGACATGACTGGTTGACGTGACAGCAGGGAATGCGCGCGGGCGAGACTAGCTCTTTACTTGAACCTCAACGGGCTGTCCTCCTGGCTCTAACCCACCTCAGTGTGGTTTTTTTTTTGTCTGACGACTGAGATGCTGACGTGGCCCAAGGAATTTTTGTACCTGCCAGCTTTGTCTTGGCAATGGCCCTGCTCCTGAACCCACTTAAAACTAACTTGTGCCATATTCACGTGTTAGTGAAGCACCCGATAAATAGCTATACCAAAACAAGTCCAACAGTTTGAAAAATAAGTGACAGAAAGATTGCCATTACTTTATCGCTGTTGGTTGAAGTGTTTTGCCTTTTTAGCATAAAAAAGAAAAGTTCCCATCAATTCGATTGACAACTCTGAAAGATCTAACAGCCAACAAGAGCCAGTGGGAAAAGGGTATTAGAACATGCTCGAAAGTCCAGAGCGACCATCTCTTTTCTGCCAACTGATGACGATGATATAAGTGTGTAAACATTAAAGTGGGGGATATGTTTAGCTATAATCTTAGAATAGAAATTTCAAATTCAAATTGCTTATGAATTTTTCTGACTGTCACATTCTTTAGTGTCTCTTTTTCTTATTCTTTTGGACGAGACGCGACTGAAAAAATATCTTGAATATAATTTTCGAAAACTATCGAAGCACACATAATTACGGTTGTATATTTGTATTAAAATCTACATTTCAGAATTATAAATATATGCTATAGCTGCACATATGTTTGGAAACTGTTTATATATACGCATGCCTGTTATTCTGGGTATTTATGATCTTTGCTGCAAATATATTTTTTCAGGTATATGGTTAAATTTGAATATAAAAGTTTGAAAAATCAAAATTCTTCTGCCTTTTGTCTTAAGTACAATATCTTAGTGTCGAACCTTTCAGAACTGATCTTCTCCCTCAAATTTGAAATTCTTTTTTCACATATTTTATTCATGAATTTGTTTTTCTTTTTATATAAAATAATCCACTTAAAACCGCTATAAATTCTAGGCAGGTATTTGCTGCTTAAGCCGGATACTTTCCTTTACTTTTTACGACAACCTACGCGATATCAGTATTGTTAGGAATTATTTCTTTATCATCATCATCATCATCATCATCATCATCCACATTATTATTATTATTATTCACTCATTAGAGCTTTTCACATCAGCGTTAGACGATGGTTTTTCACTGGAGTCTGAGTGACAGTAAGTCTCCTCAAGTCTCCAGGTGTTGTATTCTCATATACAATATGCTTATATACACATATACATGTTCATGCAGGATATGTACATATATAT
This sequence comes from Sepioteuthis lessoniana, assembly GCA_963585895.1. NCBI lineage: Eukaryota > Metazoa > Mollusca > Cephalopoda > Myopsida > Loliginidae > Sepioteuthis > Sepioteuthis lessoniana. The sequence continues at coordinate 46,114,953 of OY757923.1, forward strand.
ACTGTATACATACCGACGCACTGATAACAGACGCACGCAATGATCAAGACACAGGAAGACTTCTTTAACAAAATATGTACCTCTCACTTTATTGCAAGGGTACTCAAGGTTTGCGTGTGAGAGGGAGCTGGAGACCGAACATAAAGTGTAATATTTTGACCCCACAGTTATGGCCGTCAGCGTTGTGTCTTTCTCGTTCTCCAGGGCTGCTCAACCGGAGGCCCAGGGCTCCACTCTGCTGGGTGCTGGCTTTCTTTACTGCAACTTATCAGCAACTTCTCTGGTCCCCAAGCTCCATCGGTGTTCCCGAGGGCCCCTTCGGCCGGGTGTGGCTTTCCTTACTACATCTCGTCCAACTCCTTCTCTAACACTACTGGAACTTCAACTCAACTCAACTGTCTTGACTTCTGTCTTGACTGAGCTATATAATAATAATCGCCCACTCGATCTTTGAAATCGCATGTTTAATCGTCATCAAGGGAAAGTAACTGTCATGCAGTTCAGAGGTCACTCTCTTCCGGTGCGTCAGTCTATGAGAGTATCATGGGATTTTTTAGCTTGTCCCATTTTGTTAGCCAATTTCCGCCCACTCGATTTCCTCTCCTAACTGCCATTCGAATGTGTCACTTCCTTCCAGTGCATCACCATGAATGGCATTTGGGGCTGGGTCGAAGTTAAAAATACAACACAGGACTCTTCTCAGTATTCTGGCCGTTCTCAATAATGCTGTCGTTTGGATGGTCTCCACCCGTCCACCAACTTCCAAGTCCTCCAGTCTCTTTAGAAATCCTTTACTTACTGTTCCAAAGACACCAATTACAATTGGTATAATTGTCACCTGCATGTTCCACAGTTTTTTCAATTCCCTAGCAAGGTCGAGGTACTTATCCTTCTTTTCACATTCTTTCAGTTTTATTCTGCAGTCAGCCGGGACAGCAAAGTCGACTATTTAATCTTACTCCTTTGAGAGCTTTTCATACCAGCGTTAGTTAATGGTCTTTCACTGAAGCTTAAGTGACAGCAGGTCTCCGCTAGTCTCCACGACTCATCTCCGTACTCTGGCCGATCTTAATTATACTGCTGTCTGGATAGTCTCTACTTGTCTTCTGATCTCTACGTCCTCCCGTCCCTACGAAACCTTTGGGGATTGTCCCAAGTGCACAAACCACAATTGGTATCACCATTACTTACATGTTCCATTTTTTTAGTTCTCTAGCAATGTCTAGATATTATCTTTCTTGTCACTTTCTTGATATTCACTCTGTGGTTTGCCGGGATGGCAAAGTCTATTATTCGGCATGTGTTTTATTTATTTATTTATTTTTTTTTGACTATCACAAGGTCTGGTCGTCTGGCCGACATTAGGTGATTTCTTTCTATCTCAGAATCCCAGCTTATTATCATTTTAGTACTTTAAGAGTTTTTCACACCAGCGTTAGCTTATGGTCTTTTACTGGGGTTTGAGTGACAGCAAGTCTATTCAAGTTTCCACGATTCTTCTCTGTATTCTGGCATATTTTTACAATGCTGTAGTCTGGATGGTCTCTACTTGTTCTTTGATTTCTATATCTTCTTGCTTTTTTACCAAATGCACCTACTGAATTGAATATCATCGTCACCTACATGTTCCATAGTTTCTTTGGGTGTCCGGCAAGGTCTTAGTACTTATCTCTCATTTCATTTTCTTTAAATTATAGTCCATTGTCCGCCTGTATGGCAAAGTCAACTATTCAACGGGTTCCCTTTATTTGGTTGACTATAACTGGTCATCTGATCGATCTTAATCCATATGTTTATATCTCAAAATACCAGAGAACTTTTGGCGTCTCATTCTCCAGGATGGATTCCGGGTTGTGCATATGGCAATTGTTCGTACGATTAAATCTAAATTTCTTGCACAATTCCCAGAGGATCAACTTCCCCAACCAGTCAAGTCTAGTCTTATATTCTTTTTGCGCAATTTGAAGCATTTTCTTATGTGATTAATAATTTCCTCTCTCTCACCAGAAAATCTTAACTTGCTAATCTGTTGCGTCTTATGTATTTTCGATCTAACGTAGTTAGTCCATATAACATCGTTTTCTGGTCTTATTTGAATAAATTCAGTTTCTCTCTTGAGTAAAAATTTTCACACACACACACACACACACACACATATATATATATATTCTTACAAGACGATTTTTTAGAATGAAGAATTATGATATATAATTTTAGTTTTTATTCTGCTTTTCTTGCCCGGCATTCGAGCAATTTCTTTAATCCAAGATTCTTAAAAGATCTTAGTCGTTTTTTTTGCGCATCGTTTTTCTTCTTAGTTGTTTATATATATATATATATATATATATATATATATAAACAATTTTGATTCATAACCGTTTAAATTTCTTCCGCTTACTCTTGTTTTCTCGTGGCTGGGTGGTAGAATCTTGGATTGGCGTTTGAGTTAACCGGGTTTCGATCCCAGCTGCAGGAATCTAGCCGTACTGATGATTTTTGATAGAACGAAACAGATCTGTCTGTGGATGACAATATATATTTGTGTGTGACAGAGAATTATACTATCTATGAATAGAGTGGCTTTTTTTTTTAAGCAAGATTTTTTTTTTCAAGCAAAAATTTTTTTTTCAGAATTTTTCCATGAATGAAAACTCTGTATTGTATGGAATGAGTTGGAAGCTGATAAACTTATTAACCCTCATTTTAGCACTACAATATGCGTTGATCTTCAAAGAAGGGGAATAGATATCAAGATGGAAACATAAATATGAAGTAATGGTGATAGCTAAAGCCCTTTGTAATTTAAAGAAATTCAGTTCAATAATGCAAATTCGTCTTCATGATGTCTTACATGTCTTGACCTTCAACATGAAACCTTAATTACGAATTTTCACTCAAGAAACAGTTTTCACTATATCCAGTTATTACGGATATAAAATGATGTGTATTTAGGTTACGCCTGTTAGAGAAACATCAATGTATTTCCTATGTACCATCATGTGTTAATGGAAACACACATTAAATGCGATATTGACAAGGATTAAGCAAAGACAATAATAAGAACTAGATGGGAACTACACAATAATGTTCCGAGCTGTTTTCAACAAATCCTGGAAGCAATGCCCCTCAGCTGAATGTTTACTTACCTTCCATCTCCCAAACCGTTCCAATTAGACGAACAAGATATGCTGGTTAATATTAGAGAAGTATGGAAAAATTCATAAACAAAGTTCTCGTATGAACGTAACATGGACATGGCCGGCAAGCAAAGACTTACATGTATCAGGTCTCTGTCGACATTGCATGCAGTCTAAAGTACCTTCCTAGAGAGAGAGAGAGAGAGAGAGAGTGAGAGAGAAAGAAAGTGAGAGAGAGAAAGAGAGAGAAATGGGAGGATAGAACAGAGAGAGAGTGAGAGAGAGAGAAAGAGAGAGAGAGAGTGAGAGAGAGAGAAAGAGAGAGAGAGAGAAAGAGAGAGAGTCGACCCTATTAGTATCACATCATGATGATAATGATGATAACTACAAGTAAATTACATAACAAAAGATGATTATAGCTCATCACCTTTGGAGAAGAAAATGAATTTAGCTTTATGGCTTTATTTGAATGACTCGTATTGTTTGAAGCCTAATTTAGTGAGGTAGCTGCCATGGAAAGTCAGCATCCATTGATGAAGGATGCAAGTTCAAATTGTTGTCAAAGGTTTAGTCTTTATTTCTCTCTTGCACTGATTATTTAACGAACAGAGGATGACAACAACGGAATAGCGATGACATGAAACTAAAATTTGACTAAAGAAATGAAGAGCTAAACGTTTTGATTTTGCTTTATTTGATTGTTTGTTTCTTTTGTTTGGTTTTATGGCATATCAACCTTTGTAGGTTATTTAATGCTAAATCCATTTTTATACAAATAAACAGTTCTATTTCAAACAATTCAGTTTAGCATTAGTACACAGTTTAACCGTGAAAACATTTCTATTTCAAGTGATTCAGTTTAGTAAAAGAGTTCAAATTCAACCAATCAGTTTAGTAAAAGTTTAGTTATTGTTTACACATCGTTGAATGTCAAAATAGTTCTATATTAAACAGATCAGTGTAACGTAAGAACAGTTTTAATGTCAAATATAGTTCTATTTCAATCAAGTCAGTTTAGAATACAAAAGCAGTTCCATTTAAAACAATTAAGTTTAGCATAAGTATGTGATTTAAATGTTGAAGCAGTTCTATTTCAAGCAATTCCGTTTTGCATAAGTACATAGTTTAATTCTATTCGATCCATAGATAGGACCCTATCAGGTGCTACCACTCCTGGCCGTACTGGACCATGGATGGATGGCATTGAAGGGGTACTTCGCATTCCCTAAAGCTCCAGCATTACTGGAACCACACCATCAGATTATTTATTGTCATATCCAGCGCCAGCAAACTGGGCAAGCTTTATTTGAGAAATTCCTGTTCTACTTCATATTGATTTTAATTGTATGTATTATATATACCAATCTAATATTGACGTAATAATCCAGGCATAAGGCAGTAGCGCATTAATCCTTTTAAAAAGTAGTCCCCTTAGAAACTCAAATATTGTTAGAAGAAAATTAACGCTGAAACAGTGCCACAATCACTTTTTAAAACAGACGGCAACATCCTCTTTCGAGATCATAATAAGCTGTTTCGCGACATTGTTTTAAATCTTATACACAGTCTGAAATTTAATCCGTAAAGATAAGCCGAGGATTTCAGGGAACCTCGTCGTAGATGCGCTGACAGAGCTTGGTAATGTAATGTGCTTTTGTTAGAACTTAGAACAAAGCTGCATAGATCTAGACCACATTTGAAGGCGAACAATGTGCAACGAGACAGAGTAATCATAGCTCATATCTGGATAGCTTTGCCCAACAAATTCGTGATCTGATACCCACAAACATATATCTATTTTGGCTTAGGGAAGATTAAACTCAGAACACTGGAATTCTCCAGTGATGATGCACTAAGCTACAGTGTTATCACATGGCTAAGGAAGCAGTCTAGAAGTTTCACGGAAGTAGGACTACATGCCTTCATTTTAAAGAAATTAATAGGGATAAAAATTTCAATATAAGGAATGTTTAAGAGGGAATAAAATTTGATATGAAGTGATTTGTTGAAGTGAGTGACGCTCAAACCAAGTTTAGTATTAAACTGTGTAATATTTTGAGGGGCTTTACTGTGCCATTAACGGTAATTTTAAACGATAATTTTAAACAGAAAGTTCTGCAGCTTTCAAGTTCGGATACTGATTCAAAAAGAAAACACGGAGAAGAAAAGTTTTTAAAAGGAATTTTTATACAAAATAACCGAGAAAGAAAGGGATAGAAAAGATAAAGTGTAGCAAATTTTTGTGCAATTTGCGGGAACCTTATCTAAGAGAGTGTCCGGGAAACAAAGTTCTTTGAATTGACTATATTTCTTTTCATTTTTGTTTTATCGAAAAGTTTCAGAGTTCATTAAATTTCGAGTCTTCTTTAAGGTTCTTTTCAAACAGAATTCTCGGTTGAATTTTCTTTCAGTTAAATATTTTGGGAAGAACTTCAGTAGTTAATTAATTGTTTTTTTATTGCGGACATTTTGTCCTCATCTTGGTAGTTTTTGTGTTGTTTCTTCTTTCACTACGTTTCGGCCAAATTTCACCTCTGGCCTTCTTCAGGTGATTAACCGCGACCTCGGATAGGAATGCTGAGTCTTGTAACAGTATCCCCAGTAATTTCTGCCTTGCATAATTGTTGTCTATCGCACCATGTTTTTTGACGGATTGGGTAGAATTTGAAACCGCTATCTTCTGACAATGCTCACCTGGAACCGTCGAGACTCAACGCTTCTATCCGCTGCGCCACGGGCCCCGAAAGGCGATCAAGGATGGATCAAGAAGAAACAACATAAAAAAAACTACCAAAATGAGGAAAAAAGTCCGCAATAGATAAAAAATTAATTCTCAGATAAGGAAGCCTCATCTCAAAATGATTCCAATTAAAGACAATTCAGTCGTCAACTTTTATTTATTTTTATTTCTTTGGAAGCTTCATTCAAGAAGTGAGTGACGAAACCAATCTGCTGGCTATTTTTTCCTACCTTTACAGTTCTGTCCCTGAATTCATACTGAGGGTCAAATAGTTGTTTGACAAAAGGGAGATGTTACTTTTTAATGCCGCACTGTCTGGGATTACTTCTCCCTTCTCCACTCCGGCCAAGTCAAGTGCTGCATGTGGTCAGCTTGATTTTTTTCTTTGAAATACATTTTTATGGTTCCAACATTGAATCCTCCAACTTAGAAAGAAAGAAGACAAGATTTGTAATCCTGAGATTTTATTTTCTGCAACTAAATCTTTTATAATTAAAGAAAAGTCAAAAGCTTGAGTCCACACATTATATATATATATATATATATATATATATATATATATATATATATATATCAGAGGGTATAAATGATTGAATAAACCTCAGATCTACAAATAAATCAATTTTATGAAAAGCTTGCTGAAAAATAGAATTACAAAATCTTTCTGTTTAAGAAAAGATAATAATAGTCAGAAAGAAAATAGTCAATCTCTCTTAAGAGAGAAAGTGAAAATTTATGCATGAAGTATTGCAGTTATTATTAGCCAAATTTAAAGTGATATATTTTGTGTGTGTACAAGTTGTATGTGTATATATGTCACAATGTGAGAGAGAAACTATGTTTATACGTTAGACGTATATGCAGCTGCTACTGCTGATATTTTTATCTGCTTGCTTAAGTTGACGTAGCAGTATAAATAAGTCTATGTAAACAATAAAATATTCCTTCAATTTCAGAAAATTAATTAAAATTAATTTCTATATCGTTAAGTTGAAATTAATTGTATTCGTGAAAGAAAAGATTGAAGATTTTTACTCAAAAGAAATTAACCCAGAGGTAGATGAGTTGAGAGAGAATACATCCAAACTACGGAAGAATTATTTATTTCTTCGCTTATTCATAAGATGAGGTCGGCTCGAAATTAGATTTAAAAAGTAACTGATTTATATACGATTCTGATGGGTTAAAATATATTGTAGTCCACGAAGTATCTCCAGAAATTTTAAAAAGCGCTAATGTGTCAATTGGTACAACAATACAAATTAAATACATCTATCTATCTATCTATCTATCTATCTATCTATCTATATTCTTATATATATATATATATATATATATCATGGGATGCTAGTGACAGGTCGTCGAGCAAATGGAAATTTAATATCTGATAAAGTAAAAAAAAAAAGTATTCTTACAAGGTATCGGCCTGTCAGTATTGCTGTTTTGCTGTTGCACGGCATGAACTTGAAAAAAAAAATGCTGTAGGTGGGAGAAAGCTTGATAGGATGTACAGAAGAACGTTACTTACTGCTCTGGAAAAATCCTGGAAGCAGTACTGTTTTAAAAAGCAGCTGCTGAAGAACTTGCTTAAAATCCCTCACACCAGCCGAGTAGGACGAACAAGACACACTGAGCTCAGCCGGGGAAACAAGGATTATTGAATAAACGACATTTTCCTATGGACCTTTATACACGGACACACCAGCAAAAACTTACATTCATCAGCTTTGTGCAGACATTGGATACAGTCAAGATGACCGATATATGCTGATTGAAAGAGTCATGAATATCCATGCTGTCAACACGACTTGATTTAGATGCTGATGCTGATGATGCATATATATATATATATATGTGTGTGTGTGTGTGTGTGTGTGTGTGTGTGTGTGTGTGTGTGTGTGTAAAAGTGTGACCTCGTTTTGATTTGAAAGGAAACGCTATTAATGTTAAGAAACGCTATGAAATTTTCATTATTTTATTTGAAACATAACATATATCAACCCTAAACACCTACTTATAAAAAAAGAATAGAATCTGTGACATATTACTATATATGAAAAAATAAATAATCTTACTATTTTGTTTTTTCATATTTTATCTATCTATCTATCTATCTAACAAATAAGTCGATCAAAAATAATGCGGCCCTGTAGGCTTGGGCTATAGAATACACCGACTGCTTCCCTAATTAGTGTCCTGTTATGACAGTAAACAATCGGATGTTAAGGCTCCATTAAATCTGGACCTTTGGGGAATGCGGAGTCCGCCTTTATTTCCATCGCTCCCCGGTCTACACTGACCGGAGTGGTAGCATCTGATAAGGTTATATCTATGGGTCAAATAGAACTGTTTGACATTTAAAATGAGCGCAAACAAACGGTTTATGCTAAACTGAATTGTTTGAAATAGAACTGTTTTTAAATTTAATTGTGTGTGAACAAAAACTGAGCTAATACTGAAATGAATTGTTTAAAGTAGAACTGTTTTTACGTAGAAAAAGTATTTGGCATAAAATAACCTGCAATAGTTGATATGCCATAAAACCAAACCAAACCAAACGATAAAATATTCTATAAAATGTTAACTTTCTTCTAAAGAAAACACCAGATTTCTATAATTTCTAGTGGCGTATTGCTCATTAAAAAAAAAGGTATAAAAGTTATAAAAGGCACACATTTATGACAAAAATTATTATAAAACTAAACATCATTGAAACTTAGAGAAGAAAAATTAAATGGTAATATCTTTGTCACCAAAAAATTTGCCAAAGAATATATATGCTTTACTCCAACGTTTTCATCTTTTGTTTACAAAATTTCAAAACGTAAATTTCAGTAATAAATAATGCCTAAAAATATCGATTTTAATTATATGTACAATAATCCGCTCGATCTAAAAAAAAACCTCCTCCAATATTTTAAGAAAAATGAATGTACTGCAATAAACTGAACGCATATACATACATATGAATAATGTAGATTGCTTTGTAATGAACTAAGTAGCGCCTAATGTCTGGGAGAGAAAACACACACACATACTTATGTATGTATATCTATATAAGTTACTTTGTCAAATAATCACAGAGAGAAAAAAACCTGACAGTCACTCAGGACTGTTGACTATCTTTGCGCAATATTAAATGATATATAGACATATATCTATCTATGTGTGTGTATGAGTGTATAAGTTAAAAACGTAGATGTATAGATATGCGTATATTTACATGTTTCAATATTATTCTGCAACCAGAACGATTTGTTTATAGAAAATAATTAATTCTTATTTATGTCTGCGTAAATATGTATATATATATATATATATATATATATATATATATATATATATATATATATATATATTCAAAATGGAAGAATATCTGATCAATCATATTCAAATGAGAGAACTGCAAAAGGGAACTACTTATATATATATATATATATATATATATATATATATAAAACTCAAATAGCTTTATCATGTACTTTCTTTAGAGTCTTGTGTAATCTAGGTGCTTTTTGAAAATTTAGTCCAAAGCATTGATGCATTGAATAAATCCTCTGTTTACATTTGGGAAGAGGTGAGAGAAGTCGGCTGTTGAGAACCGCCATTCATTTTGGTAGTTTGATAATTATGAATAGAACTGTCGATGGGGGAGACAGAATTGGGGTTGGGAAGCCGGCGTTGGTCGAAACCGGCGAGGAGTAGAAAACAATGTCCTTGTAGAAGGGAAACTGAAATCTATAGAAGATTTAGAGAATAACAATTGGCACAGCAAGAAAGAAAATAAGTTGATAAACAAAACGCAAATGAATTCAGTTATATAACGCGAAACAAATTCAAAAATGTAAATTTATCTAAATATGGCAGAACAACGGTATACGATAGCTTTTTGAAATTACTGAGATACTTTAAGAGGGGACTAATTTTATAGGTACTCTTCTATGGTGGATGCCAAAACTTGTGCGTACCATTCAAACATTTTTCCTTCATCTTCGTTTAATTTCTTTTTATAACGTAACGACTAATATGCCAAAAATAACGAGCATAATTTGAATGAATTTGAATAAAAAAAAAACGAAACAAAAAGTAATTTCAAACAATACTGAAAGGATGAAGATTTTAAAGAAAATACTAGCCATTTTGTCTTAAAACCAACAAAGATGAAACCCCAAATATAAGAATATCCAAATAGCTTGGGACACATACATTCATTCCCAGTACATTCTCTATATAAATAGACGTATATTCTAAATCATTCGAACTAAGTTTTTATTTTCCATAGAATATGAAAAAATAGAAAACATAATTTTTTCCTTTATTCTTTAATGCTGGAATTAATAAAAAATTATTGTTCGATTGTAACAATTAAAAACGTTAACACTGATATCATAGAAGCTGTAATAGGTTGTTTTTTTTTAATTAAGTTAATTAAAACAAAACTTTCCCATGTTATTTAACTACAGAAGCGGACGAAAATTATAATCAACCCTAGACTGATTGACTACCAATAATTAGTGGGTTAGAATTTTATTATACTGAATCATTTATAAATTTAATCTCTTGTTCTGAAATGTAAGAACTGGCACTGTTCAGATAACAAGATCAACAGTCGACTTGAACTTAAATTAAGAACCATCGTTAACAGTGTTAAAGTATAAATGTAAGGGAATGTTTACACTATTATAATATGTAAGATATTATCATATATATCGGGTGTTTCAGAAAAATTGATATTCTTTTGTAATCAAATAACCTGATGAATTCTCATTCAAATGTTCTCAAAGTTTAACAGAATGTGGAGAAACAACTCGAAATCCTACGTTCAATGTTTAAACACCTTTAAGAGAATGGCTTTTCTATACCTGAAAAAATAGAAAAATTAAATATACCATTTCTTGCTGTCTTTTCTTATGCTAGTAAAATCTGAGATAATTCAAACAAGGACGTGTTATTAAATTTTAAAAAATGTATCATTGTTACTGAAAAACCCTGTATATTCTTACAAAATAGGATCCACCATTTTTATTATGGATCTAAAAAACGATAAATCACAAAATGGTTTTATGGCAAAGATTTATTGCTGAGGCAGAGGTCAGTGATCGTATTATTGTCTTAATGGAAGTTCTATTGTTTGCTTTGCTCTGATAACTATTGAGTTGTTTGATCATATATGACATTGTTTAGAATTCTGACCTTTCCTCTTTTATTTCAGGGATATTATGACAAGTAAAATAATTCCTAATTAGGATGACTCATAACAAGAGTATAGATTAGATCTGGTTTGGGAAATTTCATGCCTCATAAGATGAAAAAGAGTCCATCAGCTTCAGAAACCACAAAGAATATTAGCGCTGTCTAGGAAAAAACGCTCTCGATGAAATGAAGGAAGTAGGGTAGATTGGGCAATTAGATTTGTTTCATATTTTACAAAAAGTGTACAAGTTCCTAATAATGTGAGTGTAGGGATATTATCTTTGTTCAGTCTCCATAAGCCTCTTCCTTTGTATGATATTCCTAAAAAACAAAATATTTTCGGCTAGAGAATTTTAACTAGAACAATTTACTCTTGTACTACACAATGACTTTGATAAAAAAAAATCACGCTCTTTTACAGGTAAAGGTTGAAAATCTTAACATGACCTTACAAGAAAAATATTTGTTAGGCTGCGAACCTATTGATTCATCAGTTTATTTATCTATCTATCTATCTCTCTCTCTCTCTCTCTCTCTCTCTCTCTCTCTCTCTCTATATATATATATATATATATATATATATATATTTGAGTGTGTGTTTATATGTTTGGGTGCGTCTCTGTCTGTCTGACTGTCTGTATATCTCTGTGTGTGGGTTGGTGGTTGGTAGTATATCTATTCCTACGTTTTCTTACGACTTTAGTCTGCAAATTCAATAATCTATTATGTAAAAAGTGATTATACAAAGGACAAACTTTAAGATTTTCGAAGTGTCATTTGAGCCGAACGAAATGTAATTACAACGATATTATCATTACAAAATCAAGTTGACTTTTACGCCTAGGCAAATGCTTAGTAAATTTCAAAAAATAAAGTTTCGATTTTAAGACAAATGTTTGAGGATTGAGAAAAGAAATTCAATTGTTGAACTTCGTGACAACGTAATTGGGAAAGGGTAACGCGTTTAAAACATCAAAAGTCATGATTGCACGTTCAGCAGACTACGTTTCTCTTTCTACGCTATATATATATATATATATATATATATATATATATATATATATATATATATATATATATATATATATCATAGAATAAGAGTTTGGTGCCTGTTTGTGTTTTGTCTCTCTATTTTTTCATATCATTCTCTTTTTTGAATACACAAAAACACACATCGATAGATAACGAGAGAGAAATAAAAAGACAGAGAGAGAGGTTTCTGTTTGCTTTCTCTGTTTAAAAGCATATCAACCTTTGTGGGTTGCCAAAGCCATCCTTTTAGAAGAACAGTAATGGCACTATTTAACCATTAACAGGGGAGGGTAAAAGAGATCATACTTTTCCCAAAGGAAGTTGTCCTAAAGTGAATGTAATTGCGCTACTAGGATTCGAACTCTCTTACAACAATGCCGCAGCCCACCACTTAAGCCATTACGCTACGGGAACTCAACATCAGAAAGAGAGAGACAGACAGACAGAGAGAAGCATATTATTTGCGATATATCTGAAAAGAAAATGTAATTGCGCTACTAGGGTTCGAACTCTCTTACAACAATGCTTTAGCCATTACGCCACGGGAACTCAACATCAGAAAGAGAGAGAGACAGACAGACAGAAGCATATTATTTGCGATATATCTGAAAAGAAAACGTCCACAGACTTTCTATAATTTTCGAACTGAAATACTCGTAGTTCATGTCGATTAGAATTGACCTAAACATATAATGAAGCTGTATTTAATTCTTTACTTTTTGATTTTCTGTTTTTCCCATGTTAAAGAATGAAGCAACCAGTTTGTAGGAAATTCTGTTTCAAATTAAGACCCAAAACTTCACGTTGCAACAGTTTTCAGAGACAGTTGATTGAACTATGCACAATGTCGCCAGTGGTACCAGCATTTCAAATAGAATTTAAAAAAAACAAAACAAAAAAAAAAACAGGACTTTAAATGAGTATTAAAGTACTGCAATCAGTTTGAGAAAAAATCTGCAAAATTTGTGTCACATGATTTTGAAGAAACAATGGCTGCTGTATTGTGATGCTACATAGTTGCTTCCAACTCATCAGTAATATTTTTACTCGTCACAATCATATGACGATCCTGATGAAAATTCACTGAAAATTATCATAACAGGTGGTGATACTAAGTGTATGCAATTGCCCAGTCGGCTGTTGCTGTAGAATAAACTGACTGCACCTCTGCAGAGGGGTAATACCGCCAATGAGTGTCCTAGATATGACACTAAACAGTCTAATGGTGAGGTCCCAGTAATGCTGGGGCTTTGGGGAATACGGAGTACCCGTTCATTGCCATTGCTCTCAGGTTCACTCTGGCCCTGTGTGGTAGCACTTGATAGGGCCCAATCTATGGGTTAAATAGAACAAACGGCATACTTGTGCTAAACTGAATTATTTGACTAAACTGAATAGCTTGAAAAAGAAACGTTTTTGACAATTGGACCGTACTTGAACTTAAACTGCCTGCTTTTACTAAACTGAGACCGTACTTACATTTAAACTGTGTGCTTGTGCTAAACAGAATTATTTGAAATTATAACTGTTTTTTGACATTGAAACTCTATTTACACTAAACTGAGTTGTTTAACATAGAACTATTTTGACATTTAACTGTGTGTAAACAAACTCTGTACTCATACTAAACTGAATTAGCTAAATTAGAACTGCTTGACTAAACTGAATAGAATAGAAATGTTTTTCAAAATTAAACTGTACTCACATTTAAACTGTGTGCTTATGCTAAACTGAATTGTTTGAAATTGAACTTTTTTTTACATTGAAACTGTACTTAAGCTAAATTAAATTGTTATATATAACTGTCTGAATAAACAGAATAGTTTGAAATAGAAATGTTTTTGACCATTAAACTGTGTACTCATGCTAAACTGAATTGTTTTAAATAGAACTGATTATTTACATAAAAATGGATTTGGCGTTAAATAACCAACAAAGGTTGATATGCAACTAAATGTATGCAACGATGACATCCCCGCCATGAAAACGGAGTCTTCACTGGGAAAATCTCTTTAAGTTAAAACAACAAAAAATAATTCAATTTTCATACCTTCAATGGTTACGACGATGTTGGTCTTATTTTATTTTATTTCAATTATAATTTCATTAGAAGTTTATCATCCCAATTTTAATTTCATCATCCGAATGTTTTTAAGATTTTTTTCCAAGGATAAAACAGTCATTACTATATTTGAGTCTGAGAAATGCTATACAAAGGAAGAGGCTTGTGGGTTCTGCCCAAAATCAGCATCCCTGCTCGAACATTAGTACGTACTTGTACGTTTTCGAGGCAACAAGAGACAATTCTAATTACTCAGTACCCCTATTTTTATTTATTTGAACTCTGTGGAGTGTTGTTTACCAAATTGAAATTAACCTTGAATGTTCATCGATTTCGTACGATAAAATGGATAGACGAAAATACAATACGAAACCTGCACATTATCACTCAAAATGGCTTACGGAACGCATCAGACTCGAAAATAAGATATATTAACTGTGAAGGAGACTATTTTGAATGAGGCAACTTTGGTGCTACAAAAGTGTTAACTATTGTAATTGGTCGGTTTGGAATGGTACCTAAAGACTTGGAAAGGAAACTGGTCGAATTAAAAAACAGGGGACGAATCAAGACCATCCAGATTACATTATGTTCATATCAGCTAGAATACTCATAAGAGTCCTGTAGACTTGAGGAGACTTGCAGTCACTCTGACATCGGTGAAAAACTATCAGCTAACACTAGTGACAAAAACTAATAATAATAATAATAATATACAAACGGATCACCTAATCCCGGCCAGGAGACCAGATTTAATAATAATCAACTAAAAAAAAGAGAACTTCCAAAATAGTCGACATTTCTGTCCCAGCAGACCACAGAATAAAACTGAAAGAATGTGAAAAGAAGGATAAATACCTCGACCTTGCTAGGGAACTGAAAAAACTGTGGAACATGCAGGTGACAATTATACCAATTGTAATTGGTGCGTTTGGAACAGTAACTAAGGGATTACTAAAGGGACTAGACGACTTGGAGGTTGGCGGACTAGTGGAGACCATCCAAACGACAGCATTGTTGAGAACTGCCAGAATACTAAGAAGAGTCCTGGAGACTTGAGGAAACTTGCTGTCACTCAGACTTCAGTGGAAAACCCTCGGCTATCGCTGATGTGAAAAGCTCTAGTGAGTGAACAATAATAATAATAAATAAGAGTTGGCGGCCGAGTGCAGACCATCCAAACAATAGCATTATTGAAGACGGCCAGAATACTGAGAAGTGTCCTATAGACTTGAGGAGACTTGCTGTCACTCAGTCTCCAGTGAAAGATCATCAGCTAACAATGATATGAAAAACTCTAATGAGTAAATAATAAGAGAACTTGCAAAATTGTAGAATTTGCTGTTCTGGCTGACCACAGAATAAAACTGAAAGAAAGTGAAAAGAAGGATAAGTACCTCGACCTGGCTAGGAAATTAAATATCTATGGCACATGAAGGTGATGATTATACCAATCATGATTGATGCAATTGGTATAGTAACTAAAGGACAATTAAAGGGAGTGGAGGACTTGGAAGTTTGATGGTGAGTGGAGACCATCCAAACTACAGCATTGTTGAAGACGACCAGAATACTGAGAAGAGTCCTAGACACTTGAGGAGACTTGCCGTCACTCAATCTCCAGTGAAATACCATCAGCTAACGCTGATGTGAAAATTTCTAAAGGAGTAAATAATAATAATAATAATAATAATAATAATAATAATAATAATAATAATAATAACGGAGGTGCCTGTGGTGTAATGGTTATTGTCGTAGGAAATAGACACGGCGACACGAGTTCAAATCCTCGACGAGACTGATTGCATTTCATATGGCACTAATACCCTTGGGAAAGGTATGAATCCAATTATTCTCCCTCCTGCTATGGGTAAATGGTAAGGCAGACTGTTCTTCAGCCCTGGTTAGGCAACTAGTCTTGGAGAAGGAAAACTCTGAATTCAAACCTGTTAAACTCCGCTTAAAATTTGACCTTGTGTCATATCCTGCCCGAGCGGAGGGGTTGGTAAATATAATAATAATAATAATAATAATAATAATAATAATAATAATAATAATAAGAAGAAGAAGAAGAAGAAGAAGAAGAAGAAGAAGAAGAAGAAGAAGCAAAACGCCTGCAATATTATCTGTGATACATTTAGTAAAAGAGATGAAGTGGTGAATATCCTTTTGAAAACTGGCTTCCTGTACGATGAAAAATAATTGCATATTTATTTAAATGTTTTTACTTTGTTTGTCTCTTGAATATAAAAATAGAGGTAGTATAAATGTAATTCAATATGAGAATAGTGTGAAATGGTAATTAAGACGGGATCCCAAATGTTTTGGTATGGAATAGTTAACACAGGAGAAAGGGAAAATAATTTTGTAGTCACGTGACTAACCTTTTTTTTTTTTATTAAAACCACTTAGCAGTAATAGGAAGACACAAATGATATTACATTTTTCAAAAGCAGAGGCAATATCATAATACAAGAATGTCACTAAAAATGTCAGGGTTTGAATGAAAAAAAATATATGTTATAAGTAAATATAAAAGGCATACTCAAAATAAAGAGTCTTCTCCGGACTTGATAAAAATTAAAACTTAATAAAACTACCATGAATTTTCTTTGAGACTCTTAAGAGTTCTCTTTTTAAGGGTACTTTGACTTATCTGTGATCGGTTCGGAAATAATAAACAACGCCTGGGTCTGGTATTGCCACACTATACTAACCGTGAAAAAAAAAGAAAGTAAACTACAATATAATTTAACATAGGATACAGAAAGCAGGTTTGAATGTCACGATCTGCAGATACTCTCTTGATAATTACGTGTCATAGCTAGGCTGGATGGCATTATGGCGGGTCGTGGTATCGAAATCAATGGCAGACTCGAGGCCAAAAGGCCCTGGCTTCGGCTGGGCCAACTTCGGATGGGCGAGCTCCATTACGGTCACCTTTCTATAAAACTGGACCCCGTGGTCCACTTTAAGCTATAATCAGGCATCCATGCCAGGACTCGTGTTTGAGTCCATGCCCAACTGGAGTCATCAAGCTCACATTGCGCAGTGAGCCGACGACCAGCATAGTCCAGCAGAGTTCGAGCCTCAACTCGTGCCCGACCTTCTCTTTCCATAACTTCCTCTATAAGCCAACATTCGGATCATTAACCTTGTGTCAAGTCCTGTCAAGTGGGAGGCAATGTACGAGAAAGCCGGCAATGTCATAATGTTCATCAAGGAAACCATGAAAAACTGGAGAGTGGAATTGACATCATTGATGATATAAAAATCCAGAGAGGTATATTCCAGAGAGATGCAAATTAACACAAAAGGAGTACATGGCTTGACGTGACTGGGTGGGGAAGGTGATACCCTGGAAATTGTGCAAGAAAGTGAAATTTCAACATACTACCAAATGGCACTTGCTCAAACCAGAATCCGTCCTGGAGAATGAGATACAGAAAATACTCTGGGATTTTGAGGTGCAAACAGATTATCTAATCCCGGACAGAAAACTAGAGCTTATGGTAATTGATAAAAAAAAAGAAAAAAAAAGAACCTGCCGAATTGCAGATTTTGCCGCCCTGGAGGACCACAGAGCGAAAATCAAAGAAAACAAAAAGAAAAATAAGTATTTGGAATTTGCCAGAGAGCTAAATATAAAATGATGGTGATACCACTGATAATTAGTGCACTCGGAACAGTCAATAAATATTTGGAAAGGGGACTGGGAGAGCCGGAAATCGCAGGGCATACCAAGCATTTCTAATATCGGCCCGGATACTGGGAAGAGTCTAGGGGACTGGAGGAGACTTGCTGTCACTCAGAATCCACTGAAAGTTCATCAGCTTACGCTGGAGTGAAAAACTTTCTAGGGATATGATAATAAGACATTATATTCACTGGTTTGAATCTGAGTCATGGTCATCTTTCGGTGAATTTTTTTCCTATTCAATAGATGTCACCTTTATAAATGAGTAGTAGTAGTTTCCTGACTGAACTATTTGATCCTGTCCATTGACCTATGATAGTCCACCGCCAAGCATCAGGTGAAGCGCGCCGTTAACCGCTTTTGGATTCATCCGCCTTACTTCACATCCATCATGTTGCATCGCATCGTTTCCATTGCTGTACACTTGTTTGCCTCGTATAATACTCTTCTCCTACCGAATCGGTTATCCTGTGACAAAGCGGGGCAAGATAGCTGAATGATTATGGAAGCTGAATGTTTGATTGTCATGGAATTTCACCTCTACAGCTTGACCTCTTAGTTTTTAAGTCACGTATTTATACGGATCATTACCTACACTTGATAATATGATTTTTACTTCATCAAAAAGTTAATTTAAAAAAATTTACTTTTTTATGAAGGAAAATTCATATTATCAATTGTAGTTAATCTTTTAAGATTTAACTTTGTCAATGTCCAGATAACTTTTTAAAATTTTTTATCAACTATTTTGTTTTCTGTTAATTCTTTCTGTTGTCTTGTTCGCCACGTCGTTTTGGTTCATTTGATTCAGTGTTTTCTTATCCTTTCTCTTGCTAATTACTAAACAATTGTCCCACTCTAAAAAAGGCTTGAAACACACGATATCTTACATAAACTATCACAGATAAAGACTTCGCAGATAATCAAGCACTTCTTGTAAATACACCTGCACACGCCGAGCTTCTGCATTGGCTGGAACAAGCAGTAGAAAAAATTCGCCTCTTCGTGAATGCCAAGTAAATATATTTCATTTGTTTAAAACAAGATGGTGCAATCCCATATTAACAACTTTGGTAGCAATATCTCATCAGCTGAAAGTGACGTTGAAACACGCATAGGTAAAGTGTGGACTGCTATCGACATGTTATTGACCATATGGAAATCTATCTGTTCGAATAAAACCAGATTTTTCAAATCTTTGGCTGTGTTAATATTATTGTATAGCTGCACAACTCGAACTTTAATGAAACACTTAGAGAGATAGGTAGATAGGGACTGCATAAGGAAGCTGAATCCAGAAAGCAGCAACCTAAAAGTATCAGTTGTACGGCTACTCCCCTCCCATCGCACAGACCATCCAACTAAGACGAAAAAGACATGCTGTACACTGCTGAAGAAGTAGAGACAAATTCATATGAATTTTAACTCATGAACACAGTAGTATTTGCTGACCAGTAAGTATTTACATTTATCAGCTTTGTGTGGACATTAGATGCTGTCTAGAGAACCTACTAAACCAGATGGACAATAGAGACAGATGGTGAGAGAGTGTCAAGGTAATTTCTTCTATCAGCACGTCTTGATGATGCTCATATGAGATGATGATGGTGATGATGATGTTCATTGGAAATATGCAACTACTATGGATTACTGAAATCAGAAAAATGGTATAAATACCAACCATAACCAATAACAAAAACAAAAAAAAATTATTGTCAGGGTTAGTTGGTTGGTTGTTGGGTTTGATAGCATATCAACCTTAGTTGGTTATCCAACGCCAAATCCATTTTTATGCAAATAATCAGTTCTTTTTGGAATAAATGTAAGTACACAGTTTAATTGTCAAAAACGTTTCTATTTCAAGCTATTCAGTTTAGTCAAATAGTTTTAATTCAAACAATTCCGTTTAGCATAAGTATGCAGATTAGTTCTATTAAACCCATAGATAGGGCCCTATCCAGTGCTGTCATTCAGGGCCGGAGCTGACCTGGGAGCAATGGCAATGAAGGGGTGCTCTGCATTCCCCAAAGTTCCAGCATGACTGGAAGCTCACCATCAGACTGTTTAGTGTTATATCCAGGACTCTCAGGGGGGGGTCTTACCCCTCTACAGAGGTGTAGTCGTTGCATTCTACAGCCCCCAAACGACTGGGTAATATTGTCAGGGTATTTTCTGTCCAAATTCGATAGAAAAATAAATTGTTATAAAGCAGATATAATCTTATTAAATCATAAAATAGAAATATGTCAGTGCCAATAGAAAATAACAAATCAGTCAAAAGCCGAAATGCTTCATCTTAGTAAGCTAATTCGAATTCCAGTCGCTCTATTATGCAAACTTTCAGACACTTACCTTTAAGAAAGAACCTCTTTATACCCATCAGGTTAAAACGTCCCACTGCTGTTCTTTTACAAGGATGGCTGTAACATAAAATGATCTACAGGGCTTGATCTGCAATTAAACAAAGAAACTAAACCAAACCAAATTCCAAACCAAATACCAAAGAGTATATTAAAATAGGTTATAGGATACAAATTTTTCAAGCTTTAAAATAAGCAATAAAAACATACTTAAGAACATTCTAGAAATTTAGGATCAAAACCGCATTAGCATTTAAATTACATTTTTATATTTTTCAACCAATCAGCTAAAAACATGGAATAGAACATTCTAGAAAACTAGGATCGGAAGTGAACTAACAGAAAATATTTAGGCTCGAAAATAAAATAGTAAAATACAAATCTGATTGGTCAATAAATGTGTACGCGCTAAGATTTTAGGACGATTCTTTGATCCACCTGTAGGATATAAATAACACAGAGTTAGGAAGCCAGACACACAAGACACACGCTTACACTCAAATGAAGACAAGCCACTAAGCCAGTAACGCAGTAGCCGATACATTCCAACAAATTCCTTTCCTTCCTCAACGAAAGTTCATGAACTCTCTTCAAATGGCCGAGAATTATATTCAAAAGGAAAACACGACAAACTTTCTTTCATCAATGCGACACGCTGTCGCCCAAATCATAAAACCTGCTATAAACTTAATGTAACTAAGAACGACTTATTTACGGACTCTGATAACATGAACATACACACATCTTTCAACAAATTTATTCTCTTCTTCAAACTTTATTTTCCAAAAGGCCATTTACACATCATGTATTCTATTTTTCATATTCTGTTATATGCATATTAAATTGTTTGTTATTTAATGTTCGTTGTGTTCTATTCCATTTTTTTTGCGCGATTGTAAAGTTTTTGTGTTGTATTTGTGGTGGGAATAATTTAGAGAGCAATCTACTGAAATAACCAAATTACATACTCCCCCCACAAGGTAAATCCGAAGACCATGAAAACGAAATAGAAAAATATGGCACCTTAAATTTAACACTATACTGGTAACAACCCCTGGATATAATCAACAAATATAAACACATTGATAAGGTACCTGGTAGTCACAGCCTATATAAAAGACAAAATATTGCACGTTATAGGACTGCTCATCTGTGTAAATTACTATCAATATGAATGGAAAATTATCACTCAAGATAGTCAAGAAGGAATATAAATGAATTGAATGCATTTCCTCACTTAAAACATGATCTCTTTTTCTTTCTTTGACATGTTTTCTTTTTAAATTAGAACTTCTGAACAAGATTCAGTAATCAGTCTGTATCCCCAAAGCCCACAAGAAGGATTCTGGTTTGTTTATATGCCATTTGTTATTATGATCAAAATTCAGTCGCTTGCACAATTCCATGTGTTGTATACGCATAAACATATCAATAAAAACGGTAGTACATATACAAATACAAATACAGGCTGATTCTGTCGTTTCAGATACGAACGGGTTTATTAATTTCTGGGTTCGGTCCTTGGCGACACGAAGAGAGAGACACAATTCTTAAAAGCCTATGATAACCATACTATGCTGACCCCATCCCAACGCGCGGCGCATCTTGTGGTGTTTAAGATCTCAATTCATCCCTGGCAGCCGAGATCCAAAAACCTCAACCACACGCCTCAGCGGCAAAAAACTCAAATACTGTCTTTTCAAAATCCACAAATTCTCAGGACCATCTCTTCTGGGCACGACGTCATCCATACTTCAGACCCGTTTCCTTTCTGGGGGCTTATCATGACATATGATGATAGTCATATCCTTTCTGCGCGGATGTAAGACTGCACCATCTGACTATACACTTAGATGAAGAGGCACGTGTTGTTCAAAACCTTACCAAACTAAATAATAGAATATAATTAACGAAAAATGATTAATAAAATAAAAATCATTACCATGTGGATCAAATTTGCCACCCACTTGTACTTTGTCATGTACTCCTTCTGAACTAATTTGCTGCTTTCACTTACTATGAGATAAATTAAATCATCTCTTTAAAGTGATAGACTTCCGAATCGTAGTACGCGAGTTCGCACTCCAGTCGCGCTATTACGTTCACTTTCAGGCAAATACCCTTGGGAAAGGTATGAAACCCCTTATCCTCCCAGCTATGGGTTAAATAGTACCACCACTGTTCTTCTAGGAGAATGGCTTTGGCATTAAATAACCAACAAAAGTTGATATGCCATTAAACTAATAAACCAGACCAAACCGAAATATCTCTTTCTGTGTATCGCCTACAGTTGCCAGTCTATTGCATGTTTTCAATTTTCGCTTTATCATGATTCGTCCTTATAGCATTGTTTTATGCTGCAATAAGAAGGGATTCTGTTTTCTCTTGGCGATTATTATTCTTTTTTTTTTACTCATGTGAGAGTTTTTCTCACGAGAGTCAGCAGATAGTTTTCCACTGGAGACTGAGTGACAAGACTCCTCCAGTCTCTTGGCCTCTCTTTATTATTCAAGCAGATCTCAACAATGTTATAGCTTGAATAATCTACACTCATCCTTTTATTCCGAAATGATAAGACCTTGCTAGAGAACTGAAAAAATCTATAGAACATGAAAGCAACGGTGATATAAATTGTAACTGGTGCGCTCGGTACAGTTACCAAAGGATTGGTTCAGGGATTGGTGGACGTGGGAATAAAAGGACGAGAGGAGACCATCTAAACTAGAGCAATTGTGAGATCGGCTAGAATACTAAGAAGAGTCCTGAAGACTCGAGGAGACTTGCTGTCACTCAGACCCAAGGGAAAGCCATTAGCTAACATTGGCGTTAAAAAAAAACTCTCAAAAGAGTAAAATAATAATTTCATTATTTATTTAAATTTCTGAGACAAAGCATGATAATTGTTATCAATTTCTGTATTCGGCTATTTTCCTTCATTTATATTGTTATATTCACAAAGTTTCGGTCAATGTGTCCTTCGGCCTGTTCGGGTGTTTCATGTTGAACTTGTGAGCCTACACAGGACTTCGAACCGAACCCCTTCTTTAATCTAGGTAGATTGTTCTAATTTACTGAACTTTAAACGGATGTAAGTGTTCAGCAAAAGTAAGTATTCTTTGTTATTTACCCGCAGTCAGGATTGAACCTACAACCTCCTCATGATTTAATTTGAAAGCTTTTTAACCAAACGACTATATCCGTTAAGTGTTCAGCATGACATGAAACATACGAGGAAGACCGAAGGACGCATTAGCCGAAGGGTTATTAATGCAACAATAAAGATGAAAACTGTAATGTAGAAGAATGTGCCGATCGTGACCCGTGTGATTCGAACATGGATCTCTAGCCAACAAACACAAGTGTTGAAATGGAATGTGCTACTGGAGATCACGAGACTAGAAATAAAGTAAAGTTGGTGACCATAGTCGAGGGCGACTCGAAGGCTCCCTTTTCAAAACCTATGCACCGAGGTGTAGGAGAGGGCGCTACTCCTTTCCCTGGATTGCTCCACTTTACCCGCGATACGTACCTTATATTGTTGAATGTTAAGCAAAGAGGTATCAAGTACCATTTTAAAAGTCTTTGGTATGACTCGACCTGGGATTGAACCCAGGTCTCCCGGATGGGTCTTTCAGAGGTCTGACTCGTGCATATGCAAAATAGACGTGAAATGTAACATTGCGAGTGAGTATCGTTTAGGTTTCCATACTCAGTATTTGGCATTGTACGAGAATGAAGAGATTTTTAAGCATCAGCCAAAATTACCCCCGTCACGGAACACGACAAAAGTGGCGATAAAGAACTGGTTCCAAACATTATAAAAAAAGACAATAGTCTAAGCACACTCAATGTTAGAAATGATAATCTCGTTGTAATTCAAATATATGTGTGATTTTTTTTCATGGCACTGAGTACACAACAGCAATACGTAAATTTTTCAATCTATTTTTCTTATTATTATCCCCTTTCCATACAATTGTCTTCAGCCTTCTCTCTTTCCGGCGTATCTTCCTGATTTCGCGTTTTTGCTTCACTCTCTTTTTCAGTGACACTTATTTTCCTTGTTCTATCCTCCCATTTCTCTCTCTCTCTCTCTCTCTCTCTCACACACACACACACACACATACACGCGCGCACATATACACACATACACCTGTAAATATTTACTCAACACCTTCGTTCGAGCAGAAAGTGATACAAGGTCATTTTTTAGTGATGTAAATCTGGTTAGAATTTCGAGTTTTCCTTCTAGACCGGTTTCCGTATCAAGTTTTAGTAATTCGTCTGCCCTACTATTTACCCATTGTGGGCGAGGGAACCAGATGGATTTATGCCTTTCCGAAGGACATTATCCCAAAATGAAACGCAAACTGCGGGATTTTTACTCAGCTGATTGTTTTTCTTTCGACAACAACACATGCACGTGTGTGCGCGCCAACTTGTATGTATGTATGTATGTATGCATGTATTTCTCCCTCTTTCTGTCTCTCTGTCTGTCTGTCAGTCTGTCTCTCTCTCTCTCTTTCTCTCTCTCTCTCTCTCTATATATATATATGGAAGAAAATAATGGATAGTAATCCGACAGTTTGTGAAGAAAAATTGACAAGTAATCCAAATAGAAGGGAGATATTTATTGAGAAACAATGTCGACACTATAGCGCTTCTGTTCTGCTGAACCCTCATCAGGGCTACGAGGGGTTATATTAGTGATGTTAAGTATAGATGGATGTATAAAAAGTGTAAAAATATATAAAAAAATTGAAAAGTTGTATAAGAATAAGTGTTGGCTGTTTATGACAAGAAAAATTGGACGTTTGATCAATGAATCAGCGTTCGTTTCTTTAAAATACGTCACCTGACATTAGAAACATTGTGCAAAATCCACGTTCCGTTAGTTCATCGAGTGATTTCGAATCATTCCTCGTTTTCAACGAAATTTAAATCATATAAATATATATATATATATATATATATATATATATATATATATATATATATATATGTACTCTTATGGACCCCCACACATGGGCGTGCAAAAGCAGGACGAACATACATTCAGCAACTATGTGAGGATACGGGATGCTATCCAGAAGACTTGCCTGAGGCGATGAACGATAGGGAAAAGTGGCGAGAGAGGGTCAGGGATATCCATGCTACCAGCACGACATGATGATGATGATAATGATGATATATATATATATATATATATATAAATGAGATTGAGTCCGACTTTATCACTACGTCCTACACATTAGTGAAAATGTTTCCAAGTAGCTCTACTATATCTATTCACTAACTTGTTGAGGAACACTCCTCTTCCTCTTTCTCCGATCACGATTATAAACCTGAATAAGCTAAGTTTATCAAAATGGATGCATATATAAAAGAAGATAGGTGTGTGGCTAACAAGATAGCTGGAATAAAGAACGAAGAGTAGGTTAATTAACATTGGAAACTTGGAAAAGTCTCACAACGATCTATGCCTCATACCATTTTTGCGAAGTTAATGATATCGTGAAAGATAATTGGAAAAATAAATTAATCACTAAAAAGTCCTAAAGACATGATTTGCGCTGTTGGAAATTCAAGAAAGGGATGAGACTGTTCAGACCCCGACAGTGCTAGGATCGGCAAATGTACTAAAGATGATACTCTCAATTTAAATAGAACTCCCCCCCCTCTATGTAGATGCATACGACAAAGTTTTATTAAAAATGAAAATAATAATACCTCAGAGAGAAAACCAAAGAAAATGTAAAGAGAGACGAGTACTTAAATCTTACCAGAGAATTATAAAAAGGTTAGGGAACATGAAAGTAATGGTGATACCAATTATATGCACTCGGAAAAGTTGCCAAAGGGGGTTGAAAGAGTTTAAAATCGGAAGACAAGTTGAGACCATCCCAACTACGGTATTACTGAGATCGGCCAATATACTGAGAATATTTTTGGTGAACTGAGGAGATTACCTGTCACTCGAACTGCAACGAAAGACCATAAGCTAAAGCTGCCGTGAAAAACTCGCAAAGGGTAATAAAACAAAAAGCAAAAAAAAAAAATGGTTGGTTGTCTGTGTTTTACGGCACATCAACTTTTGCAGGAGGTTTGATGCCAAATCCAGTTTATACATAGACGAGGATCATTAATTTCCAGAATTTCCGTGTGGACACTTTTATTGATAGTACACACATGAAATCTGCTCCGGCTGCAATGCAATTGTTGTACCGTTCCAACAACTTCTGCAAGGCCCCATGGAAGTCCTCTTGTGTGAGCGTGTCAATGACCTTCGTCACAGCCTCTTCAATCTCTCAATTGTCTCATAACGACAGCCTGTGAGTTTAGGGAATAACCAAAAGTCACAGGGAGCAATTTCTGGACTATAGGGAGGGTGTCAAACTGTTTTGATGCCCATCTTGGTCAAATAGTCTGTGACAAGGATGGAATTGTGGACTGGTGTATTGTCCTGCTGGAAATGCCACTGACCCGATTTCAAGAGTGCTGGCCTCTTTCGAAGGGATCTCTTCCTGAACTCCTTTAAAACCTCAACATAGTAACCCTAAGTCTAACCCTTTGGCCAATCAACTCTAGTGCATTGACTTCCTTACTCCTCCCACACCTCTCATCATCCCTCACAGACTCCCTGCCTTTCTTGAATCTCTTATGTCACTAAAAAACTGATGTTCGATTCATGCAAGATAGTCGGTAAGTAGTCTGAGGCATTCCATACGTTTCTGTGGTATTTTTTCCAAGTTTAAAACAGAATTTTATTGCATATTTTCCTTCAAAAGTGTCCTCACGTCCAGATTGGATTTTTGAAATTCACCAGTTGTGATAATCAGACTTTAGTAGGGTGTATTCCAATTTCTGCTGTAGCTGTTTATTTGAACCTGAAATCATAAAAATTGTTCAGTCATCTCATGTTAGCAATAACATACTGAATTTTCAAAAGTCTACGACAATTTTAAATGCCTGAACAAAAAAGTCTGGAAACTTATTGAAGGCCCCACCTATATGGTTTTAAGTATTGCTATTGTATTTACTCTATCAAATGGTTTCAAGTATTGCTATCAGACACTAATAATTCTATTTAATCCTCTTTTTGCGCCCAGTTAAGTGGTTTATGTATTGATAGCTCTAGTAATTTTATTTGCACATACTTAAATGATGTCAACTATGGCTATTCAACATTAATTATTCTCATCAATGTTTTCAAGTATTGCTATTTAACACTAACAATCCTATTCAATATTACACAATTGAATGTTTCAAGTTTCGAAAAATATTTAATTGGTCCATAGATAAGAGAAGAAATGGTAAGAAAAACATCTGTATAGATACCTCAAGCGATAAACTGGTAGATAACACAGGAGATAGCCTGGACATAGCTAAAAAGAGGAAAACATAAGAGACAAAGTGAATCTCTTTTAATAGCAGTAAAAAATAATGCTATAAAACAACAGTGTCAAGGCGAAAATTGATTATTCACAAAAGAATAGTAGGTGCGGGTTGTGGTGAGAGATGCAATTGTTTGTCAAATTATCAAGCAAATAAAACAAACTGACGTACAAGTAATACAGGACACGGCACGACTGATGGAGGAATGTGATTGACCAGGAAATGCGCAAGAATTAAAAGTTGACCATATGTTGTATACTCATATGCAGATGCATGCAAAATCATAACGACGACACAATAAAGACGAGCGACACAGTCTTTTAGAAAAATATACCTCTCACTTTATTTGAAAGGGTTGTGTATGAGAGGGAGTTGGAGACCGAACAGAACTGCAACATATTGACCCCCAACTCTTATAGCTATCAGCGTTTCTTTCCCGCTCAACCGGGCCGCTCAACCGGGGGCCTGGGGCCCAGCCTCTCTGGGTGCTGGTTTTCTCTACCGCATCTTATCTCCAACTGGTCTGATCTCCAAACTGATTGAATTTCCTGTGCACTGAGTTATATAATAGTTCAACACCCACCTTCTTGTGGGCGTCACAATTTCGCACTCATTCAACCTGCCCACGGTCAAGACTCTAATATCCTGATATTCCTCGACCGAATGCACCTGTTATTTACACAGGTGCATTTCCTATTTTGACAGCCCGGCCGGGTCGGAGGTTAATATACAACACATACAAACAAATGGTATATGAACAATACAGAACCAGTCCTAGTTAATGAGATGCATAAAAATACTCTGAAACTTAGAGATACAAAGAGATCACCGAATCTTGACCAGAAAACCCGGCCAAATGTTAATTAGCAAGAAGGGACAGACTTGTTATCTCATAGATTTTGCTGTTTCAGTGGATCATAAAGTGAAATAAATTGTTAAATCGATAGATGAATAAATGAATTAAAACGAAAACAAAATGTTAGACAAATACACAGATCTAGCAAGAGAGTTGAAAAAGTTTTCAAATACGTATGTGATAGGGATACCAATCGTAAGTGATGTGTTTGGAACGGTGCTCAACGGTTTGGTAAAAAGACAAAGGGGATAGGAAACTTCGAATAGAATCAAGACTAAACAGGCAATGACACTGTTGAGATATGGTAGAATACTAAGAGGAATCTTGGAGACCGAAGGAAATTTTTCACTCATTTCCCAGAGAAAGTTTAATTACAAATAAACGTGGTTTTCTAACAAAATTAAGTGTCATCATCGACAGGTTCTCCTTTGATAGTCAACATCGTGGATCCTCTCATCATCCTTGAAATGCTTGCTGTTTTAATTTCAGGTATACAGACAAGGACCACAGCTGCTATACATATATTTACCAGTCTAAAGATACCACAAGAGATCAGGAAAATGTAGTAAAGAAGACGACAAGTATATATTCAATTGCTATTTTAGACGCAACCCAACGCAAAGAGCTTATAGAAAATGATTGAATGAAATTTGTAAAAATCTACAAGGTTCAATACAAGTTAAAGAATATTCAACCTAGGCAAAAGGTCCAGCAATTACTATGACTAGTTGATTTGGCGTCACTTGTGTAGATTAGGAGTGGTGGTAAGCGGTAGAGTTTCGGCTCAACATTCTGGGGTCGCTGGTTTGATATCCAGTGAGGGAGATCACGGTATACACTGCTGATGAGACCTATTAAGGTTGAAACAGCTGTCCAGTGTTTCCGTATGTCGTATGCAAGTGTTTGCTGGATTTTCTGGTGGTGGTAATTCAATTCACAATATATTTCATCTACTTAAAAAAGAAAATGTACATTAAGCCAGAAGGATTCTAAAGAAAATATGTTTTTTTTACCCTTGAGATAACATATCAAATGGGAACAAGGCAGACATTAAATTCATTTTTTGCATTGAATGAAGTGATAATGTAAAAGAAGAATACAAAAAAAAAATCAAGTATGAAAGCAAAGACATATTGCCAACTTAAGAGGAACGGAAATGTTTGAAAATGACGGCATGTGAACAAGTTCCTATATAAAACTGTGGGCGGGGTATAGACTACACAGACTCTATGCTCTACCGAATGGCTTGACAACTATACGACCGCCCGAAATTGAGTGTTTAAGTAACAGTAAACTGCATCTGCCCTTACTGTTTGTTAACAGGGACAACATAATTGACGTTTCTGCGGTTTACAACAAATGCAGCGCACAAACATACACATACATACACTCATACGCACACATACACAAGCACATGCACGTACACAGAAAACAGACAGGTACACACACCAGTGAACAAAAACAAAGACACACACACCGCCGTGCGTGTACATGCACATACGCCCACGCAAACACACACCTTCATTCGCACACACTCATGTATACAAAAAAACGCGCACACTCGCACATATACACATACACATGCACACACATTCATACACACACACACTGCGTGTACGCACATGAATACACGCATTCGTGTGCACACCCGCCTCACTCATGCGTGCACAAACTTAGAAATATGTACATGCAAATACAAACGCACGTGTGCATGCACACTTATAAGCCCTGGTATGCATACACGCACACTCACATGCACCCAAGTACACACAATTTTAGAGTTCTGGGAAATTCAAAGAAACGTGATTGATAATTCATATGATGTTTGATATTTGATGTGGATTGCTCTCATGTGATTTGTTGGAACAGTTACCATAAATGAAAAAAAAAAGATTATCGGTTTTTCTCATTATTTTACCACCATACTGTCACCAGCAAAGTACTGTAATCAGCAAAATACTGCCATCAGCAAAATATTGTTATCAGCAAAATAAACTTCTCCTCACTCCGTTTATTTGTCGCTGCCTCCCACCAGACACGACTTGACACAAGGTCAAAAGCCCGAAGGCCGATTAAAGTGGGGATAAAGGGGAGGGGAACGAGCCGAGACTCGAACCCTGCGTGTCTGTGCTGCTCATCGGCTCACTTAGTGTGATGTGAGCCTGATGAGGCAAGCAGTTTCACGAACCCAAATGTGAGTCCGGGCACGTATGCCCAACTTCTCCTCACTCCGAGTCTTGTTTAATCTATTTTCTTTATCTTTCATTAAGTCGATGTCTTATTATGATTCTAATTTCTGCGGTGACCTCTTCTTGTACTGGACTTTGTCTATTCGTTGCAAACGATGCAGTTTTTAACATTGAAAAATTCCCATCTATTTTCAGCCTACATTTGTCTGCAATCCTCAATGAATAATTCTGACTTCTCAATGGTTGGGAAATTTGTTTTACCTAAGAACCCCAATTAGCGATTCGACGTTTGCATATCTTGGCCTTCAATAAAATCAACATTCCAACGACTACAGAGAATATTTCGGGGTTTGATTTGAATATTTCATAATTATATTTCATCATGGAACGTTGCTGCGGAGCCTTCAGGACGGACAGCGCATGCGCACGCATATATATATGATTCAACAAAGAAGCTGCTTGGCACACGAAAACTTTTTAGAGATATGAACACAGGCACGCAGAAGAAAGGTAGCTTGAATGCAGAAAAAATGTAAATTAGAATATTAAATTATTCACCATCCTCATTATATAAGCATTATATGTTCTCGACATATCTTTTCCTTCACACACATATATATATATATATATATAGAGAGAGAGAGTTTTTGCAAGAAGATGAATAAATGAAATGAATATAAATTAAATTAATCTATAAAAGGTACGTAAAATTCGTGCACGAACATAATTCAGTATTGGGAATAAATTCATTTTGTCAATATTATATATTGAGAATCTGACAATTTCAATTTTTGTTTCTCTCCTAAAAAGATTACATGAAACAATCAGTTATGGAGCAGCGAAAGAATGTTGAGTGAACTATAACGTATTTAGGTTTTTCGTGCTCTACTGTCCGGTATTGAGCATATTTTCCTTTTTGAAATAACGTCGAAAAAATGCTTATAATATATATATATATATATATATATATATATATATATATATAGAGAGAGAGAGAGAGAGAGAGAGAGAGAGAGAAATAGCTCTTACTTAAACAACGATCTTTCATGATCAAATATGTGGTTCTAGACTTTAGAAAAGGAAACAAAACATTTCATAATTATGTATCTGTATGTGTGAAACCACAAATTTAGTTCTAATGAACGAAAATATTACACAAACATTAAGAATCTAGCTAGTCACCAGACGTATGAGTGTCAGATGAAATATTTACCTTTAGTGGAAAAATATCTACATTACTTTTGTATAAAAAAACATGTTTATAAAAAATCAAAAAATTATTTTCCTTACATTTAAACTAAATGATATGTGTACGATTTGGTTTGGATTGGTTAGGTTTTAGGGTATATCAATTATCATTGGTAATTTGATGCCAAATACTATTTTTACGTATTTATTAAATATATGATCTATAAACACATTTTAAGACACACATGGTTAAAGGTTCAAACAGTTCTATTTCTAAAAAAAAATCAATTCATTATGTCAACAAATTTAAATCGTTCTAACTATTGTTATGTATCAGTAACAATTCAATTAAACATCTGTCATTTGTTTACACGCAGTTAAATTTCAAGCAGTTCAATTCCTAACAATTCAATTTAGCTTAAGTCATTCTTTTGCACTTAGTTTAAATGTCAAACAGTTCTCTTTGAGCCCTTGATAGGATCCTATCCGGTACTACAACTCAGGTTCAGAGTGGACCTGGGAGCAATGGCAATGAGGGAGTACTCTGCATTTCCTTGAGCGCTTGCATTATTGAAGCCAAACCATCAGATTGTTTAGTGTCATTCCCAGTACCCTCATTGAAGGAATCTTACTCCTCTGCAGAGGTACACTTGACAGGGCTAAATATATATACGAATTTCATTCAATAGATTACGTAAATTCTTTTCTTAGAAGTTGGCATTATGCAGGATTTGCACATTTTTTAAAGAAGTCAATAATGAAGGATGTGTTTATATCCCAGAAGCTTGTCAGCATGACCCTTTTACCGACCGCTGAGTCTGGAACTTTTTCTATTGTCGGAGAGTCAGTGCATTTTTACTTAAAAGACTGTCTTTTCGCCTCAGATTCATTGTGTCAAAACTATGTTTAACCCATTTGTAAATATTCTTTTGACTAAAATATACTTCCCCATACACATCCCACAATCTTCTGTAAATTTCCCAAGTTTTACACTTATCAGGCAGCAAGAATTTGATGAGAAGCCATTTTTCAAGCTTGAAGTAATTTTTTGATATGCAGCCATTTTGAATAGCCTGAAAACAAACATTTTTCCGAGATTGAAATAATTTTTGTTGCACTCTTCAAATCGGGTCAGTGGCATTTCCACCAGAACAATGCACCAGTCCACAACTCTATCCTTATCACAGACTATTTGACCAAGATGGGCATCAAGACAGTTCGTCACCCTCCCTAAAGTTCAGACCTTGCTCCTTGTGACTTTTGGTTATTCCCTAAACTCACAGGCTGCCGTTATGAGACAACTGAGGAGATGAAAAACGCTGTGACGAAGGTCATTGACACGCTCACACAAGAGGTCTTCCATGAGGCCTTTCAGAAGTTGTTGGAACGGTAGAACAATTGCATTGCAGCCGGAGCAGATTCCCTCGAAGGTGACTAGAGTTTCATGTGTGTACTATCAATAAAATTGCCCATACGAAAAAAGTCTGGAAACTTATCGTACGCACCTCATATATTGAAAGAGTGCTCAATATCATTTAGGATACCGTTGACACAGAGACAATGGTGGTTGATGATTGTCAGTTTCTCGCCTATTTGATCATCGGACAATATTTCCAAGGATTAAATGAATTTGTGAAACCAAAATAATTTGTGTGAATTTCATTTGTAGATTTTTGCATCTGAAAAACAAAGCTAGATAAACAAATATATAGAAAACAATTTCACAGGTTTTTTTTCCATAACTTTTTTATTACCATTTCAAATAATTTCCATTTGCCATAAAAAATTCGTGTTCTTGCCAAAACTAAAATCCGTATCGATATTTTAATGTATCCTAAATGTATTTCATAGGATTAGACTCTAAACATGAAATGTCAGCAAACATTTCAATTCAATTATCTAAAGATCGTTTCCTGTTATGATATAAATGAGTCGGCAGCCAATGGGAATATATAGGGTTGAAAGGGAATTAATGGAATGTTGGAGATATACTATATAGGTCTCCAAGTCAGACTTTTATAGGTTTCGAGAAAGTTTCCCTTTAAAATGATGTAAGAGTGGGTGTCCTCGTGGTTTAATGGTTAAAGCGAAGGACTTGCGGAATCGTAGTAAGCGAGTTCGAACTCCAGTCGCACTATTACGTTCACTTTCGGGCAAATACCCTTGGGAAAGGTATGAACCCCCTTATCCTCCCAGCTATGGGTTAAATAGTACCACTACTATTCTTCTAGGAGAATGGCTTTGGCATTAAATAATCTACAAGGGTTGATATGCCATTAAACAAAGAAGCCAAACCAAAATGACATAAACTGTCATGGAATATTTGATACACAAAACATTAATATGGAAGGAGAGAGTGGTATTATTTATCTCATTACTGATGGAATAAAGGGATCCATAATTTCAATATTTTATTTGTCCGAAAGTAAACAAGTGGAATTCGTTCTCTCTCACTACAATATGGAAGTTCATTCTTTTGCTACTATCCTATAGACACTCCTTGAGTCTTTTATTTGAAATTGATTTTCAGTCAACTAAGTGTCTTATCAATGTATCTGCTATTGTCAAAAACAATTAATCCCTCTATTTATTTGATCGACTTGTTTAGAGGTACTATCCATATCAAAAATGGCCTTTTCTATGGACAATTTAAGGGAATATCAGGATTCATAGCGTTGATTTAAAAAATTATTTTCCATATACGCTACACTTAAGGTTTAATTTGACTTCATTGTTTAATGACATATCTATCGTTGTGATTTATTTACTGCTGAATATATCCTGATAGAAGAAATAATGATACTCAATAACCCTTTACTAGGGGATTTGAAAGTTCGTGGTTTTTCTTTAGGTTATTAAACCGAAAATGAACGTAATAGCGCAATTGAAGATTGAAGCCACTTTCTTCGACACAACAGTTCAGCTTTTTAACTATTACGCCTCAAGGAATTCTCCTCTTCAGTTACGTGATTAAAAATACAAGAAATAAAAAATAAAAGAAAACGTGACATAAATATATTTTTCTTTAATGAAAATATTTGTATAAATTTTATGATCATCAAGACAAGCATCAGCACATATTGGTTTAAATAACTCTCGACATCCATCCCTAGCGACGATCGCCCTTTGTGAGTCATCTAGACGGGACTAATGAATGTACGTTCTTGCTAGTCGGGCCAAACCAAGGTGTCAATTTGTAGTAATCCATAATAGAACGTCACTAATATGTTCGTCCTTACTTGTCCAGCAATGCCCAGTATGTCTTGTTTGTTTCACTGGGATGGCTTTTGAGATGAGAGGTGATTGCCTAGGCAAATACTGTTTTGTGGGATGTTGCTCCCAGGATTTGTTCCAGATTGCATGCAAAATTCTTGAGTAATTACCAACAAGGATTTATTAACTAGGAAGTATTAACTGTTAAAAAAGGGATGTAATAACTAACAAGATGTTATTCTGAGTGCATGAGTCTCTTTATTTTAGTTTTTACGATGCGCCAAACCAAGTGGACCAAAATGTTGAAAAATACTTCTCCTCAGAAATGAATTCGGTTGATTTTGTACTGAAAACAATAAAACTAACCATGAAGCAACATAAATTAAAAAAAAGAAACAAAACAAGAAGATAATAACGATTTCTTAGAGAAGTACATGTTGAAATGAGGCTGTTTAGTTCTGAGATGGATGACGACGTAGAAACAAAATATACCATTAATTTTTCAACTTTTCCTTCCTTGAGCCCCATTCTTAGTATCAAAGTGTTTCAAGTCCACATAAGCACAAAGAGAAACTCCATTTTACAGGAAGTGAATTTTATTTTTAAATGTAAAAAGTAGTTGAAAAGATAAATCCTGCCGAATGACTACACTGCTCCAAGGGTCAATCAGTTTGACAATATGAACTTGCAAACCTTGGTTTAACTTCAGGAATAAGTATATTCTCTTTTCAATCTGCAGAAAATTTCGTTTCTTTGAGTGATTTATTTACTTACTACAGAAAATCTTACCTGAACCAAACAGTTCGAAGTGTTCATGTGGCCTAATTGCAAACGCACTGGACCGCGACTTCGTAGTAAACATGTTAATACCCCAGACACCCTATTACGTTTTTTTTTTTTGGACAAATACTCTTGTGAAAGGCATGAACTTCCATATTCCCCCTGCAATCGGTTTAATTCTAAAAGGATGGCTTTAGCATGAAACAACCCACGAAGGTTGATATACCATTAAAAAAAAAAAAAGAAAATGCAAGAACCAAATTAACTAGGTTATGGAAAAACCAAGTAATACCAGATCCATTTAAAAATTCCTCAGATCCTTTCGTTGGCCAAAAGCCCTCGTTTACAATCAGTGCTATAAACAACCAGAAGTCTGCTTTGGGACCAAGTTAGAATCGAAGTAACTGTGCTTCGATGGTTAAATATTACACAAGCTGAAACTAGTTAGCGACATATCGATTTGCTTTCAGAACATTCCACCTCTTGCGTTATATTATCATTTATCTTTTTTTATTCTTTTGTTATTTCTTTAACTCAGTCGACTGTTGGTTTGTCATCTTATCAAGAATATCTAAAGGCATTTTTACTTTTTTTCATAGGAGTATGTTACCTCAATTTCTTTTCTGGAGTACTTTGCATTGATATCTCTCTCTACTTGCTATGTCAATTCAAGATGATGGTTCCTTCAAAAATTCTGAATCTGTAAATTGTTCATTATTCTGATTGTTCTTGGGATTTACAGAAGAAAGTTTTTGTCTTTGCCTTCTCTACCCTGTTTTATGTCGTATAATTTCTTTTATCGACACACTATCTCTATTTAGCTGTTCGTTTACATGGGTCTTATCAACTGGGTTGCTGACCACCTTCCTTATCGACACATAGACACTAAAAAAAAGGTTTTTGTTGACCAACTAATTGAAAAAAAAAAAAAAAACCACACCAAAATGGCATAAAATATTCCTTCCTTTCATCACAATTTAGTCATATTTAAATTATAATTTACTTTGCCGACCCGTAAAAGAGAGCCCTGCTAATAAAATCAAAAGCGATTAAAAAATAAATATTTGAATAATTTAATTGAATTTTCGAAAGTTATTTTAAATTATTGTTTTATTTTTCCCTCGTGTTCTAGACGAAAATGTCCTTATTAAAAAAATAAGGACATTTTGTAATTAAAAAAAAAAATGAAGAAATATTTTATGTTCTAATTTCCATTTTTGTTAATTAGAAGGTATGAATTTTTTATGAATGGAGGTTCATAGGCATCAAACAATATAATACTCCCTTTCATTTATTTGTGGATTCGCAAAATATTTCTCGTTCCGTTTATAGCAAAGCGATAAAAATTCGTATATTTTATTCTGCCCTGTATGGTCAATATAATCCCTTCTATTTTTATCTTTTTATCAATATTTATAATTTGGAGTCATTGTTTTGCCACAGTAAGATTATTGATTGTATTTTGCCAGAATGATGTCGTCAGAGAGTGACATTTACCTTTTTTCCATTTAAGGTTGATATAATTTTGAGGTGTAGATAAATGTAAATAACATGAAAGAAACATTATGTGTATTTTCTCACCCATACTCTATCTAATATTAGGTAACGTTCTTTTCGTCTTTAAACAGTCGACTCTTGCAATTTGCCATGCGGCAATTATTTCTGTTCTAAATTCATGCAACAAATTCACTTTGACTTTTGTTGACAGCCTGATGGTCATTGTTCAAAATATTGTTGTTTTTTCCTGTAATTTTAACTAACAAGAGGAGAATCTTGCAGTTCAATTAAGCAAATATTTAAAGGACAGAGAGAGAGTGAACATTCTAAAATTCCAGTTATGTATTTTGTATTTCTTTTAATTACTCTGTGTAAATTGTTAGGGGTTTAATTTCGATAAAACCAAATATGGCATAATTGACTTAGACATCGATCAAAAATGCAATCAAGCGATCGAATTCTTCTTTGAAAGGAATAAAAAATAATCAGGTGCTTTAGTAAAACAAACATCAGGCTATTTTGTTCACAACTAAAAAAAGAATAATCATGGTATTTTTACAAATTTTTTTGAAATCTTGTTCTCTTCTTTTCATGAACGGAAATATTGAAAATTCTTTATCAAAAAAAGGAAGACCCATTTTTATTTCTCCTTGCTTTTGTTGTCTTCAGTTTTAATGATATTAGTCATACGAAGTAGTCTTGGGCGACCCGAAGGCGATCTTTTTCAATGGCTAGGGCACCTCGAGTGGTGTAATTGTTAGCAAGGTAGACAAGCAAACTTTCAGGAGTGAGCTCGCGTCACACTGGGTGCTCCATTTGGCCTTTTGCCACATCTAAGCGAAAAGCGCTTTGTAAATTAATGTTACATCCCTGTATAAAGGAGCGCGCTTCTCCTTTCCCTGGATCGCTCCATTTCCCTTGATCTGTACCTTACAATGCTGAATGTGAAACCAAGTGACATCAAGTACCATCTTGGTTTGAACCCCGGCCTACCAGACCATTAGCAAATTCTCTAAGCTCTATGCCAATGAGAAAAATGGAAATTATATATCTGAATAATTTCCATTTTTATGATATATATATATATATATATATAAACGAGAAAAATGGAAATTATATAAGTATATAATTTCCATTTTTCATGATTATATATATATATATATAATCACGAAAAATGGAAATTATATATCTATACAATTTTAATTTTTCTCGTTTATATATATATATATATATATATAAGCGAGAAAAATGGAAATTATATCGATATATAATTTCGATTTTTCTCGCTTATATATATATATTCCTATATATATGTCAGGATGCACCAGCAACAGCAGTAGATTATTTACAGGACCATATAATGTGGCATTGGAGAGAACATGTTGAATACTAATACATGCTAAATCAATTATTCAAAAGAGTTCTTCTCTGTTTTGGTCAGGGATCGGACTAAGCACCAGCTTAACATCTTAGATGTTATGATTAATACACAATATCCGACTCTGTGTAGACAGAGTGAACTCAAACATATATTTGGGGAGTCATTGACTTGATCTGGAGAACAGTTCATTTTCTCTTCCCTCTATCCCCTCTCAATTTTAAGATTCTAATACCCTTGATTTATAAATGCCAAAGGTTAACTAATAAAGAAGTGTCAGCCGGAAGGCGCCAAAGTTTTATATTTGTTTTAGTCGATTTAAATCGTTAAATATTAAATTTTTTTTTACCAATTTACAACACAAACACCCACCCACACACACATACGCACGCACGCACGCGTATATATATATATATATATATATATATATATATGTTGTAATTTGCATTATACCTTCAGTAGTTGCTAAAATCAAAACGATGTTGAAATAAGACATTTTAGAATATGTACCCCCGGGTGGTATTAATTGGGATTCACCCATTGTCGCTTTAATTTAAGGGATATGTAGTGATTACAAAATATGTGTATACCTTAACATAATTTTTCGATTGAGTCCCTATTCCGAATATAGAAAATGATATTCATGTATTAGTGGGTATGGAATACTTATCTAAAATTGACCTTAACGCTGCCTATGAACATATAGAAATTGATAAAAATGTAAAGAATTTACTATAATCAACTCCCTGATAGGTTTACTCAGATAGACTAGTATGCTTTTGGCGGCCAAAAAAGCAAGTGTAATACTTCAGAGAACAATTGAAAACGAAGTAAACGATGGTGTAAAAAATATGACCATTTAGCAAGATAATAGATACATGGGAGCTTCCACTACAGACGTTTGAAAAAGAAAATGGATAGATTAAATAAAAAAAAAAAAAGAGAAAAGAAATGGTGGAATTACCATGAACAAGGATAATACTGAATTAAATTGTGAAACGATTGCATATCTTGGATTCCAGATTTCTTAAGGGGTAATTTTACTCGTCACAAAGTCGATAAAGAAAAGTTATATAATAAATATATATATATATATATATATATATATATATGAATAAGAATCCGAATTCTGATCTTTGTATCAGATCCCCAAGTTATGTTAATCATGTTGAATCATATAATAATGTACGAACTCAAGTTGTCCAGTCGGTTTGGGCTGTAGAATACACCAACCGTACCTCTGCAGAGGGGTAAGACATCCCAACGAGTGATCTGGATATGATAATAAACAACCTGATGGTGATGTTCCAGTGATGCTGGAGCTTTAGGGAATGCGGATTACTCCTTCGTTTTCATCGCTCCTTAGTCCACTCTGGCCCAAAATGGTAGTTCCTGATAGGGTCCTATCGATGGGTTAAATAAAACTAATCTGCGTACGTATGCTAAATTAATTACTTGAAATTGAATTGATTTGATATTTAAACTGCATACTTATGCTAAACCGAATTGCTTAAAATAGAACTGTTTTGATATGTAAACTTTGTACTTACTCTAAACTGAATTGTTTGAAATAGAACTGTTTTGACATTAAAACTTTACTAAGTTAACTGAGTTCAAAACAACTGTTTTGACATTTATCTGGGTGTAAAAAAACTATAATGACTCTAAAATAAATTGTTTGAAATAGTACTGTTTGACTAAACTGTATCACTTGAAATAGAAATGTTTTTGATAATTAAATTGAGTCCTTTTTCTAAACTGAATCGTTTGAAATAGAACTGTTTATATGTATAAAAATATATTTGGCGTAAATTAACTTACAAGGGTTGATATATCATAAAACCCAAACAAACAAACTCAAGGAACTTATAATCCTTTCCTTACACCTATTCTTCAAGGTAATTCCCATATTTTTGTGGTGACGTGCAAATAAAAAAGAATATTAGGATACATGAAAAAGATATTCCACAGGTGTATCCAATTAAACCTGCACTAATTTCCAGCCAGGTACGTTGTATTTGCTTTACGTCTACAACATAAGTAGCTTGGCTTAAAAGTCACTTGCTAACTTACAAACTGGAATTAATTATTAATCAGTCTTCATATCTATCTACATATTTATCTGTTTGTTCATTATCTATCTATATACATATTTATCGTGGTTTCTTTTTAATAACTGGTGAACTTCTTATTTCTGGTTAAGATAACTGCAAACTTCCGATAAAAATTACTGCGTAATTTTTGGATCAACGGAAAGAACTTGAATTTTGACTCTAACTTATCCCTACATTCGAGTGTTGGCACGTTATGATCTTTCTTAAACACATTCAGTCCTTGAACAAATTGTGACTTGTACACATAACACGATTATGAAAACATTATACAAATAAGCACACACACACACACACACACACACACACACACACACACACACACACACACACACATATATATATATATATATATATATATTGCCTCTGGAAAATCAATTACATTGAGCTCTCAACCAGGAAAATTTAAATGTTCAGCTCTTGAATGATTTTCTTGTCCTGAAGGAATTACTCCCAACTATGGTTTAACTGGACCGAATAATACGAATAATACCTATATATATATATATATATATATACCCGGGTTGAATCCCAGGTCAGGTCATACCAAAGACTTTCAAAATGGTACTTAATACCTCCTTGCTTAACACTCAGCATTATAAGGTACGTATCAAGGGTAAAGTGGAGCAATCCAGGGAAAGGAGTAGCGCCCTCCCCTACACCTCAGTTATTTTCTAATATTCGATCTATTGATGGTCGGGCGCTTATTTAGATCCAATGGGATCCCTATGAAAGAAATACAAATTGAAACAGGAATGTGTCTACTTCAAAGACCGATTATTTATTTGCTTTATTTTCCTTCGTCTATTTTGTTATCAGTATTTTTTCTCTAGTTATTTCCGCTTTCTTAATTCATTTAATATTTCTTCGATTACCTTGTTTCTTTAAGTTTTCTTTCTTACTTTTTTTTCCGTCTGTAGACTTCATTTTGACCCCTTATTCTTTTT
This sequence comes from Sepioteuthis lessoniana, assembly GCA_963585895.1. Taxonomy (NCBI): domain Eukaryota; kingdom Metazoa; phylum Mollusca; class Cephalopoda; order Myopsida; family Loliginidae; genus Sepioteuthis; species Sepioteuthis lessoniana. The sequence goes on from OY757923.1 coordinate 46,156,728, forward strand.
GGATGTTTTAGTGTGATTAGTGTTCTTTTTGTCAACATTTTCCTGTATATATCGTTCCTTTCTTTCTTTCTTTCTTTCTTTCTTTCTTTCTTTCTACACGTTTATATCTTTCATTCATTTGTTCTTTGTCTTGTTTTTTTCTTTTTTTTTTGTTCAGTTTGTATAACTTTCTTTTTTGTTTCATGTATTCATAATTTTTAGAATCTTACTTTTTCGCATATTTATATCCTCTTTTCTTTTTTTCCTTTTTATTTGTTTGTTTGTTTGTTTGTCTGTTCGTTCGTTTCTGTGTTCGTTTGTTTGTCAGTTTGTTTGTTTGTTTGTTTCTTCAAGTTTGGCCAATTCATTTATTCTTTCTCTTCGCTTCTTTGACGCATTTTGCCTTGCTTTTTGGTTTCGTGTATTTATTCTTTTCCGACTCTTTCTTTTTAGAATTCTTTCTTTCTTTCTTTCTTTTTTTTAACTCATTCATTCATTCATTGATTCATTCCTTCTTTTTGCATATTTGGTCGGTTTGTCTAACTCTCTTTTTCTTTCTCTTTTTGTTTCATGAATTCTTTCTTTCTTTCTTTCTTTTTAGAATTCTTTCTTTTTTTTCTTTCTTTCTTTCTTTAACTCATTCATTCATTCATTCATTCTTTCTTTCTTTTTGCATATTTGGTCGGTTTGTCTAACTCTCTTTTTCTTTCTCCTTTTTGTTTCATGTATTCTTTCTTTCTTTCTTTCTTTCTTTCTTTCTTTCTTTCTTTCTTTCTTTCTTTGACTAATTCATTCATTGATTCATTCCTTCTTTTTGCATATTTGGTCGGTTTGTCTAACTCTCTTTTTCTTTCTCTTTTTTGTTTCATGTATTCTTTCTTTCTTTCTTTCTTTCTTTCTTTCTTTCTTTCTTTCTTTCTTTCTTTCTTTCACTCATTAATTAATTAATTAATTCATTCATTCATTCTTTCCTTCTATTTACACATTTACTAAGTTTGTCTAACTCTATTTTTCCTTCTCTTTTTGTTTCATGTATTCTTTCTTTCTTTCTTTCTTTCTTTCTAACATGTTTATGATTTCTTTCTTATTTTCTTCTTACAGTTTTCGTTTTTTCTATTTTCATTTTTTTGTTATAACATCCTTCTTACCATCTGTGTTCCTTCCAAGTAAATCACCTCTCTCTCTCTCTCTCTCTTTCTCTTTCACTCTCTATCTTTCTTTTTCTCTCTTTCACTTTTTCTCTTTTTCGCTCTCTCTTTATCTCTCTTTTTCTTTCTCTCTCTCTCTCTCTCTCGCTCTCTCTCTCTCACTTTCTCTTTCTCTCCATCCCTCTTTCTCTTTCTCTTTAAATCTAAATGTTTAAACTGTTTTTTCTTGGTGTATCTCTCTAATTATATCCTTTATTCTATCTCCCCTCTCTCCCTTTCTCTCTCTCTCTCTCTCTCTCTATCTATCTATCTATCTATCTATCTATCTATCAATCTCCCAGAAATCCTTATGTCTGAATTTGATCAACCACAAACTTTCATCCTTCTTTGTATCCTTTTGCCTGCTGTGCGCCTCTTGGTATTCTGTGTGACCTTTGCTAATTATCTAGTTGATTTTGTTTCTACATTACAAAAGCGTCGGTGGTCTTAGGTATTTGAAAGAAGCCGACGGGGAATTCGCAGCAGGGAATCTCGCACGAAACGTGATTGTTTGGGAGTGGAGGGTAGATGTGTTGTGTTGTGGGAAAAGATCGAAAGAATTTCCGAATTTTGGAAGGAAAGGGCAGACGGTCCTGTTGTCGATACTGTTGAGAAAGTATTAATCGCATGAAGAGAAAGAACGAAGAAAAGTACAGAGGGAGAACAAGTAAAAATGAGAAAGCGAGTTGGAACTAGAGGTAAACAATTACGAGAAAGAGAGAGAGAGAGACAGAGAGAAAGAGAGAGAGAGAGACAGACAGACAGAGAGACAGAGAGAGAGAATAAAAGAACGAGAGATCCTAAGAAAAGTTTTGACAACGGAAAAGATTTTATCTTATTTTAAGAAAGAAAGCGACCTCACCCCAAAAGAACCCCACCAAACAATCCAGGTTTAATAAAAGTAAATGAATAAATAAATAAATAAATAAATAAATAAGTGGAATTAGAAGAAGAAATAGAAAGAAAAAAAGAATGGAACCAGAAAGAAAAAAAAAGAAAGAAAGAAAGAAAGAAAGAAAGAAGCACAATGATGAATGAATGAGAGAAAAGATAGAAAAAAGGAATGTGAGATGATGGAAAAATGAATATTCAAAAGTGGTAAAAATTAAAATTGAAATAATTATAGAGAGAAATTCAGGTAATTCTTTTACAGAATTAGAATATCACAACATCATAGGAGAAACCAGGCAATTAGAAATCTAAGAATAAAAAAAACAAAACACTTGTAAAAATGTTTGACAAGAAAGCAAAATTATAAAGAAAAAGAGGCAATAGAAAATACAACAAACAGTCAAATGAAAAACCCAAGAAACAAAAAAATGGTGAAAGGATTTCTTTATTGATTGATTGCTATTAACGGCAGAGCAACCTGTATTGGGTTATTTAATACGTTGATGTTCGGGAATGATGTTTATATTTATATTTTAGTGTAGTTCTTTCTTAAGAATTTAGTCAGGGTAATTACACATCTGCAGTGGTTTGTAAGCATACTCTAAGCCTCGCCCACTGAAAGTGAAACTACTGAGAAAAATAAATAGTAGAAAATCAGCTAAATTGATTGATTTTAACAGCATTTCAAATCGTCTCGGGTTATTTTTTTCAATATATTATGCAATTGCATTTACTGTATTTTCAAATTTATGTTTTTAATAGTTTTTCTTTTTTTTTTTTTTTGTATGCGTTCCTATTGAATTGGAATTAGTGATTTATTTGACTCAGAGATAGAACCTTAACAGGTATTACCTCTTTGATTCAGAGTAGACTTGGAGAAATGGCAATGAAGCAGCATTCTGCTATCAGAACGGGAACCTCACCATCAGATACAGTTTAATGTCATATCCAAAACATTCCTTTATAGAGGATGTCACCGTAATTTAAGTTTAGCCGATAGAATGGAAATCGGCCCAAGAAACAGAATGAAATGAAAACGATTGCTGGACAAAAGAAAAATTAAGGAAATATAGAGAAAAAAAAATGAATGAATTTGAAGAAGTAAAATTCCCATTAATAGCCAACAGAAATGAATGAATGAAAAAAATCCCTGAAAAATACAGAATTGTACATGAATAATAATATATATGAATAAAAAGGCGCGAAAGAAAAAAGTCAAATTAGTGAATAAAAAAGGAAAAAAAAAAAGAAGAAAAATGGACAAAATTAAAGAACAAAAATAAAAGAACTAAAAGAAAAAGGGAATCAAACAGATTAATTATAAAGAAAACCCACAAGAAAGAAAAGAAAAAAAAAGGATTACGAAAGAAAAGTTAGATATGAAAATACAAAAAAAGAATCCGAGAGAAAAAAAAAAGAATGAATTCGAATCAAAAAGAAAAGGAAAAAAGAGGAATTAATAAAAACAAAGAAAGAGAAGATTATGATACAAAATTAATAGAAAACAAAAGAAAGACAGAAGAAAGGAAAAAGAGAAAAAGTATGAAAAACATGTTGAAAACGTTTAGAAATATGCTGAAAACGTATGGAACACACGCTTAGAAAACGTGACAAGACTGATAAAAGAACGAATTCCTAAAGGTAAGTAGGGAGAAAAAAAGATATGTCGAAAGAAAAGAAAGAAAAATAGATGAAGGAAAAAAAAAGAAATAAAACCAAAAAAAATGGTAAAATAAAATACGAATAAATAAAAAAAGAAATATAAAACTGCATAAATTAATACCAAATGATCTCTCCCCATGCGAAGAAAAAACTGAAAATTAGAAAAAAATGAGAGAGAGAGAGAGAGAAAGAGAGAGAGAGAGAAAGAGAGAGAGAGAGAGAGAGAGAGTGTGTGTGTGTGTGTGTGTGTGTGTGTGTGTGTGTGTGTGTGTGTGTGTGTGTGTGTGTGTGTGTTTGTAAGAAAGAGAGTGAGACCAAGAGTGAGAGAGAATGACTTGAAATTCATCTGGTGATGATAAGTTGAAAAAGAAGAAAGAGCAAAATAATTTGAAGAAAAAGGCAAAGGAATCACGAAAAGATATTCAAGCGGTGATCATCGAAAACGAAAACAAAAACCAAAAATAAAAACAACAAAATGACGGTTGATTTATAGCAAACGGAAAAGAAGAAGAAGAAGAAGAAGAAGAAGAAGAAGAAGAAGAAGAAGAAGAAGGCTGACATATGCTGTAATCTTCGTGGGTGGCGCTCCAAAAATTTGATATAGATGGCAAAGGAGGAAAAATGACAAGCGTTGATTCCCCTGGTGGGTTCTACATAATTCAGTGCATACATGTCTGAGAGAAAGCTGATAGAAAAATGTGAACAGGTATGAGATTCCATTGAACCCTTCCCTGCACTTTCTTTGTTTTTAATGGTTTATCAACTGTCGAGGGTTATTTGATGCTAAAGCCATCCTGTTAGAAAAACAGTAATGGTACTATTTAACATATAACTGGGGAATAAAGTTAATAACTTTTTCGAGGGAATTTGTCTGAAAGTGATGTTAATAACACGACTGGAGTTTGAACTCACGATGGTTTTGCTGTCCAGATTGTAAGTCACTACGCCTCGGATATTTCTACAAAAGAGAACAATTGTTAACAATGAAAAACGGAGAAAATTACCAAAATGCATTCGTCTTTTTCTTCTTCTCGAATCAGAAGGCAAGGAAAAATATAATTAATTCTATATATTTTTCCTTTGAGAGATGTCTAGCTGCTCTTTGCAACAAATAATGACCAAAGACTACTATGGTCGAAACAAGAAAAGTAATGACACAAATGAAAACGTTTGTTTGGTTTGTGGTACAATAACAAAATAGATACCAGAGAACTTGTTTGAAAACTTTGATGTAGGCTCATGGAATTTTGATCAATAAGAAATTTAAAAAAGAAATCGGGAACATGAAATGATTTCTGAAACTTGTAAATTCTGCGACCTTGCCACTCTTTCTTTGGATGGTTTAGTTTCAGTCCGAGTGTAATCTGGGATAAAGAGGAACAGATGATTCATGCAAAATTGCTAATATAAATCAATTTATGTGAGACTTAAAACACGCCTCCTGTATATAGAGGTGTAAGACCAACACTAAAAGAATGTCCTAGTATGGCGCTAAATTACCCTCTGTGGTGAAATTCTAGTTCAAGTGTTTTGAAAAGAGTGGAGTGACTTTTCCCGTTAATCTCAAATCCACTCTGATCAGAAATGGTTGCACCTGTGAGTGCTTCATCTGTAGGTCAAATAAATCTATTTAAGATAATGAAGCCTTTACTTGAATCATTGAGAAGATACATTTTTGATCATAATGGTTGACCTGGAAGAAACCTGAATTGACCAACTGAAATTAAAGTGCCATACTTCCAATCAACTCAGCAACCAGCCTTTTCCCGATAGAACGAATGAGTAAATCTCCTGTGTTGAATTTTTTTATGATCCCTAAAGTTCAGAGACATATTATTAGAGTTTTATCAATATTTAGATTATCAAACTTCGGAATATTGCGTGAAAAACAGTTACTACGCATTCATTAGTTAATATTTATTGGAACCGATGACACGTAATTCTCTGGTTTATCTTGAATTTAACTCTCAAGATATAATTAAAACATTATTATTATTTACTCATTAGAGTTTTTCACATCTGCGTTAGCTGATGGTCTTTCACTGGAGATTGAGTGACATCAAGTCTCCTCAAGTCTCCAGGATTCTTTTCAGTATTCTGGCCGTTTTCAATATTTCTGTTGTTCGGATGGTCTTCACTCGGCCGCCAACTTCCAAATCCTCCAGCCCCTTTAATAATCCTTTAGTTTCCGAGCCTAAAGCACTACTCACAATGGGTATAATTGTCACCTTCATGTTCCATAGTTTTTTCAACTCTCTAGCGAGGTCGAGGTACTTATCTCTCTTTTCACATTCTTTTAGATTTATTCTGTTGTCAGCCGGGACAGTTATTATTATTATTATTATTTACTCTATTATTTAGCTGATGGTTTCTCACTGGAGTTTGAGTGACAGCAAGTCTCCTCAAGTCTTCAGGACTCTTCTCGGTATTCTGGCCGTTCTCAGTAATACTGTCATTTGGATAGTCTCTACCCGTCCACCAACTTCCAAGTCCCCCAGGCCTTTTAATAATCCTTAATTATTGTGCCAAAAACACGAATCACAATTGGCTATTATAATTGTCATGGTGAACAATGATAGCTTTTACAGTTGGAAAACGGGATCAGTTGTAGCTGAGGTTTTTTCGGGCCGATTTAATTGAAACTGAAATCCTAAATATTTGCTTTAAGTTCTATTCATTTATACAAGTTATAAGGTACCTGAAAATGGGTTACTTTAATCCAAAAAATGCAATCCAAGAATAAAACAGGAGAAAGACCACTCATTCTTCCTCTGTTATACAATTAAGGTAATGATTTTTTTATATAAATCTTTTTTCGTTAATTATATTCTATTTAGTTTGGTAAGACTTTGAACTACTCGGGTCTCTTAGTCCAGGTGCAGTCTTACGCTCGCAGGGAAATGATATGAAAATCATCATCTGTCATAAAAATCCCCATACAGGAAATGGGGCTAAAAGAGAGGGTCCTGAGAATCTGAGAATTTTGAAAGAGTAGTTGAGTTTTCTACCGTTGACGGTAGAGGTCAAGTTTTTCGGATCTGAGCAGATCAGATTATATTTTTTGATCTCGACCGGCAAAAATGAATCAAGATTTTAAACACCAAGAGATGCGCCGTGTGTTGAGGTGGGGTCAGTATAGTATGGTTAGCATAGGTTTTTAAGAATTGAGTCTCTCTCCTGGTGTCGCCAAGGACCAAAGCCAGAAATTAATTTACTCGTTTGTACCGCCTGTATCTGTATCATTGTTATTACTGATATCTTTATGAGAATACAATATGATACACAATTTGGTGCACTGTGACTTTCTATGTATTTTCCTAATAGAAAAGAAAAAAAAGAAGAAATAGATTTTGAACCTAGGTTTTCTACTCAACGATTCATTGTATTTTAGACGATTAGAAGAGGCTAAGAATGATGGAAATCTATTTTAGACGATTGTTGTTTCGGGTGGTAGAGAGAGAACTTAAGATGAACGATTAGAACCTTAACTAAAAAAAAAAACAAAAAAAAAAAAAAACCCTGCTACCCCAGACTGAAGAAGAAAACTAACGGAAAATAAAGAACTCAACTCAAAAAACAAAAACAAAAACATAAAAAAAAATAACAAAAAGAACAACTGTGCTACCCCGGCCGAAGATGAAAACAACAAAAAGAAAAGAACTAAACTCCAAAGACAAGAAGAAAAAAAAATGCGGCACTCCAACCAAGAAGAGCAGAGAAGAGAAGAACGTCAAATATTGAAAGACAAGCAACAGGTTAAAAAAGAAGTACGACACAAGGTCCAAGAACGAAGAAGGAAAAATTAGATCAAGAAAATCGAGAATAAGGCATAAAAAAAAGAAAAGAAAGATAAGGTACATTGCTCATTGTATAAATTTTGTCTTTCTCTATCGCATTTAAGTTGCGTTGTTCGCGCCCGATAGAATTTATATAATTACGAGAAAAAATTGAAAAGCTTTGATAAGGCTCGTCATTTTAATTGTACATGTTGATACAGATCACTGCCATGTTAGGGACAGTGAATCATGAGGGGAAAGAAAGAAGAAGAAGGGAAAAACAGAGAGAAACGAAGGGACATACTCGTGATGTGGTTGTATTTTGGGTAACATATTTATAAATGTTTCTATTTTTATGAATGAAATCTAGAGTAATTCAAAAATTCTCATCGGAAAGCGTACTAATTTTATATTAAGATAATTTTTCTGAGTGTCTTTCAATTCCGAGCTTCAGAAGGATCCAGGCATCTAGGATATATTATCAGGAGGATGCTTATATATCTTTGGATCTGTAATTAGGTCTATGGGAGGGTTTTGTTGTTTGGAAAAGTTGTGGAAATTGGAAGAGATCTGTAAGGTCTCCCTAGAATGTGATCGGTATTTTGGGTTCTAGTAGAAGACATACCAGGTTTTATGAAGGTCTTCTTCTTCGAGACTTTAGAGGTACTGGTTAGTGGCCAGACCAGCGTTTTGTGAGGTCCCCCTGGAATTGGATCGAGAAATTTGGGGTTTGGTTAGAGGCCAGACCATTGTGTTGAAGAGGATATTTTGAAACAGGGAATAATTAGGGAGTATGTGTGCAAAACCTTGACGTGTCTCGTGGTATACACCGGAAAATTTATGGACTCAGTTTTGAATTGTGGATAAGGGAGAAATATAGTTGACCAAATAGATAAAGTACCCTCGTTAACTTTTGGAAAAGAGAAAGAAGGCAGGCCGAGGTGCAGTGGAAGAAGTTGTGGACCGAGTAAAAGGTTAGGGTTGCTTAGGAAAAGAACTCCCTGGACATTTCATCTGACCTTTGGAAGTAAGCAAGAAACTAGTGTTGTGTTGTCGAGGTCGGAATCTGTAAAAACAAAGAAATTATGGCTGGATACAAGCCATGCTTTTGTAGAGATAATTGTTGAAAGAAAATAAAAAAGGCACTCCTTAGCTATTGAAGATATGAGAGATAGATCCGTTGATGGTGGTCAAAAGTTTAAAAAAAGGGGACGAACACGGAAACGGTTTGTGTTGGTTGGAAAGTAAGAAAGTCCTCAGGAAATTTTATCACATTTACCTTGGTTTCATTACGAGCTACGCTTAGTTGTTAAAGACGTTTAATGGAAAATGTATGGGGTCGCGAACAATGATAGTGCGCGTTATTAATATATATATATATATATATATATATATATATATATATATGTGTGTGTGTGTGTGTGTGTGTGTGTGTGTGTGTGTGTGTGTGTGTGTGTGTGTAAATCAATGACAGAGATTACGAGAGAAAAATGTTAGAAGTAATGAGTTACGGATATAGAAGGAAAGCAAAAAAGAGTGAAAGACAGATAATGAGCAATTGATCAATGAAAAGAAAAAAAAAAGAAAGACTGAAGAGAAAAAAGATATATGCCAAGTGGCAAAGTAAAATAGACATTGAATCATAACATAGGAAACAAAACTGATAAGAAGGATAATATCATTACCAAAGTTTGAAAGGGATTCAGAAGAAAAATAGACACTTGGACATAGAGTCAAAATAACTATTGGTAAGTACTAAATAAAAAAAAATAAAAAAGGGAGAAAAGTTGTAGAAAGAGAGTGAGACTTGAGAAAGAAAAACTGCTTTGTCTTTCAAAGGAAACTCGAAAACAAGAAAAAAAAAGAACCAGAAAATGTTAAATAAAATTGAAAAAAAAAGAAAAAAAATGGAGGATGATACACAAACTTTTTTACTGTCTTTTATTTTTGGACCGTTGAATAATTTATTTTTATGCTTTTTATCTGCTTTTTTGAATTGTTGTTCTTGTTGTTCCTGTAATTTTATACGTCAAGTCGGCATAAGGAAGAGTGTTAGATTACATGATTGTTACAGATTACCAAATAGGAAAGGAAGAAAATAGAGAAAAACAAAAGGAAAATCCTTTCACATCGATAAATCAGTTTAAAAAATGTTTTGTTATCTTCTATAACGAAATAATCTTATTTTGTGTGCAGGAAAGTGGTGGTATACAATTAAGGTAATGATTTTTTTTATATTAATCATTTTACATTTATTACATTTAATCATTTAGTTTCGTAATGATCTTTTTTATATTAATCATTTTACATTTATTACATTTAATCATTTAGTTTCGTAATGATTTTTTTTATATCAATCATTTTACATTTATTACATTTAATCATTTAGTTTCGTAATGATTTTTTTTATATTAATCATTTTACATTTATTACATTTAATCATTTAGTTTCGTAATGATTTTTTTTATATTAATCATTTTACATTTATTACATTTAATCATTTAGTTTCGTAATGATCTTTTTTATATTAATCATTTTACATTTATTACATTTAATCATTTAGTTTCGTAATGATCTTTTTTATATTAATCATTTTACATTTATTACATTTAATCATTTAGTTTCGTAATGATCTTTTTTATATTAATCATTTTACATTTATTACATTTAATCATTTAGTTTCGTAATGATCTTTTTTATATTAATCATTTTACATTTATTACATTTAATCATTTAGTTTCGTAATGATCTTTTTTATATTAATCATTTTACATTTATTACATTTAATCATTTAGTTTCGTAATGATCTTTTTTATATTAATCATTTTACATTTATTACATTTAATCATTTAGTTTCGTAATGATCTTTTTTATATTAATCATTTTACATTTATTACATTTAATCATTTAGTTTCGTAATGATTTTTTTTAATATTAATCACTTTACATTTATTACATTTAATCATTTAGTTTCGTAATGATCTTTTTTATATTAATCATTTTACATTTATTACATTTAATCATTTAGTTTCGTAAGGCTTTGAACAACGCGGGTCTCTTAGTCCAGGCGCATTGTCAGATGGTACAGTCTTACGTTCGCGCGGAAATGATACGACAATCATCATATGTCATAATAAACCCCCCAGACAGGAAATGGGGTTGGAGTGTGGATGACGTCACGCCCAGAAGAGATTGTCCAGAGAATTTGGGGATTTTGAAAAGACGGTAGTTGAGTTTTCTGCCGTTGAGGCGCTCGGTTAAGTTTTTCGGATTTCTACCAGCAGAGATCAAAATACCACGAGATGCGCCGCACGGTGGGGGTGGGGTCAGTATAATATGGTTGGCATAGGATTTTAAGAATTGTGTCTCCCTCCTGGTGTCGCCAAGGACCGAAGCCAGAAATTAATGAACCCGTTGGTATCCAAAACGAGAAAATGCGCTTGTATTTGTCTTTGTATTACTGTTATTATTGCCATTTTTATCACCCTACAACACTTTAATCATCAGATGTACCCTGATATAGAGCTGTAAGGACTTGCACAACCAGGCGTGTTTCTCAAAATAGTTAGTGTAGATGATCTCGACTTCTCGATTTGTTGCCTACTCTCTCGTCCTTAAGACAAGGATCTCTTTCGATTCTTCTTTTTTTTATTCAGATTATAACTGATTTCTTATCTTGAAGGTCAGCTTAATTCTACGACCATATTCACACCTAAGGTCATCTCCCCGATGAAATAAAGCTTACAATTTAAACTTAACTGGCATTGACGTTTTTAATTGCTTTTTGGTCACGTTTCGGCAGCCCTGGCCATGTAAGGATTTTTATAGACAAGAGATGAGTGAATGCTCTTCAGCTCTTACGACTTCAAGACTCAAAAATTCGCCGGAGAGTGTCAAAATCTTGCGATGGACAATAATTACATTATTACATTTAAAAAGGTCGTCTTATAATCTATATGGTTATCTACAGAATTTTCCATAACTAAAAGCCTAAAATCTTTTTAATTAAAACATTTTCTCAAGCAAAGAAATCAGAATTTTATTATTTCTTATGGAATATCAGATAAACTGTTTAATATTCAAATAAAACTGGAACGAAATGGACGCTAGAAATTTCTGTTTCAAGCAACAGAACTGGCTTTATCTGATGCTACTCCTCAGGTGAAAGATGCAGCTTCTTAAGAGGCTAAATATAATCTCACTTTTTATCATTTAAAAAGTCTATACTCTGAAACATTTGATTAATTTATCACTAATAACTCTCAGTGTGAAACATCGATCAGATTTGATGAGAGTCCACAATTTTCTTGCATTTTTTACTGAAAATGAAGAGAACAACACAAATAGTCTTCTGCCTCATTAAAATTAGTTTCTAACGAATAATTTTGTCTAATTTAACCAGCTTTGTCAAATGTCTCTGCTGTTTCGTTTTGATGCTTGATGCAGAATACGATTTTGTCTTCCACTTCCGTGACGTACTTGAGCGTGCGTGACTTATTAGTGGGGTGTACTGGATTTGGTATAGAAATTAAACGTTGGATGCATGCCAGGGTGTGTCGACAAGCTTATTGGATCAGTCCATTTTAATGTGCATCGTTGTATTTATTACAGTACAAATATACACAAAAATGGAAACACACAGACACCAATATATATATATATATATATATATATATATATATATATATATATATATACGTGTGCGTGTACCATAATATATGGTTGCAAGAATTTACACAATTAGGCGGGTCTCACAATATAATTAGTATAGATCTTGATGTCTGCATTTTCCCTCTGCTCTTAAATAGTTAAAACAAAGATCTTCACTCTCAAATATGCTGGGTATGATAGGTAAATTATCGTATCGATTAAGCAAAAATGAAAAAACACTAAGAAAATTGCACGATATCTATCGAGTGATACTGAAGATTACATTTTTTAAGAAATCACCACTGGTTTCAAACACGACCACCAGACGACTTCTGAATATCCTGTAAGTCTTGTTTAGATAAGTAAATGCTGCCGTTATTCTTGCCGTCAGTCCATCTTTGCTGTTACACTGAGTTTTGGTGGTCTCTAGCTCAATCACACCCGAAGTTTGATAATCAAGAGGATCGTAATCTGGGGAGTTTGACGACTAGATCTTAACGGTGATGTGCTCGCAGAAATTGGTTCACAGCTAACATTGGCAGAGTCTTGTTGCCTAGCAAGATCTGTCAGCAGCCACACTTTTGAAACACTAGCTGCCTCATAAGAGAGTCAGACATTCCCATGTCCTTGCCTAGCAACCTGATCGATTTGCTGGCTTTCTTGTCAATCGTGGCTCTTTCTCAGCTATATACCGAAAGTCTTCATGCACTACAAGCACGATAAGTAACTCAGACGTTGCCATGTTCTTGGCTATGGACCTAATTAATTTTCTGGGCCCCTTGTCAAACATAACATAGATTTCGCCAACAATTCAATTATTTTTCAACAGAGTGACGAGAGTGGGACTTTCGAGCTGCGGTACCTTCGTAATCACCATAGGACTCATCTTACTCTTTTCTAATCATCTGCATTATTTGTTGATACTAGTTTGCATCATAGTAAAGAAAACCTGAAAAAAGCAAATGTGAAACTGATAATGCGACCATTTACTCATGGCGTTATAAGTAGGTACACAGATACAAGATAAGTTGAAAAAATATCAAGTCTTAAAAAAATGAACAGGGAATTACAAAAATGAACAGGGAATTTAAAAATGAATAGAGAATTAAAAAAAGGGAACAGGGAATTAAAAAAAATGAACAGGGAATTTAAAAATGAATAGAGAATTAAAAAAAAAGGAACAGGGAATTAAAAAAATGAACAGGGAATTTAAAAATGAATAGAAAATTTAAAAAAAGGAACAGGGAATTATAAAAATGAACAGGGAATTTAAAAATGAATAGAGAATTAAAAAAAAAGGAACAGGGAATTAAAAAAAATCCCTTAGCTTACGAGTTTTCCATTAGTTGAACACTCTGTATTTGTTGTATTTTGATATGGTGTGAACATGGCTCGTCGTATTTGGATTTGTGTCCTCTATAGCCTTAAACTTTACCTTTTAGATTGAATTTCGGTTTAGTGGTGTAAACAACTGCAGTGTGTTATATCTGGTGAGTACTGAGAGCGCTACAGCAATACAATCTAGTGATTAGTCAAAATGTATTGAGACAAGTTTCATTTTTTTCAAACTACAACTGACTCATTTATACAACGTGTAGAAGTCTAGATGTCATATAATTATTCTCAATGAGTATGGTTGTACCTCTTGTTAATGCTACGAATTGTCGATCTAGAAGCATTAAAATGATTGGAAAGTGGTGTTTATCCATCGCCTTGCTTGTAGGCGTCATCTGTTTGGAGCTTCGTGTCAACTTCAGGCGTCTTCTCCAGCGTTGTAAAATGAATGAGTTATCGTTGTAAGTGTCACTTGCATATTGTCTTCTTCAGAACCTTCCAGAATGTTATAGAATCAGGTCAATACTATTACATTCTCAAAGGATGTTTGTATAAAATGTCAAATTAGGAAAAAATACATTTTCCTCAGAGTCATATTATTCCATAATTTCCATTAGGGGACAAATTTTTATTTTCAGAAAAATCTATAGCAATTAATATAGACTAAAAAATACTAAGGCAAATTCAGTAAGTGATTACAAATATTCGTGTTTCCTTTGAAAATATGAAAATACCCAGTTTGGGCGAATAATTACGAATATATATATATATATATATATATATATATATATATATATATATATATATATATCAAACTTGGTTCAGTCGTCATTATAAATTTATTTTGGCGGAGAATATTACTATACTCTCCGTCTCGTCAGATGACTTTTTACATGCTTTTCTCAAAGTTGCAGAACAGTAAATGTGTAATTACTGTTCGTATTTAAAAAGTAAAAAATTAAATATATATATATATATATATATATAGAGAGAGAGAGAGAGAGAGACAGACAGACAGACAGACAGACACACAGACAGACAGATAGAAGAGAAATGTTCAGTAAGGAAAAATGGTAACGAAAATACGCTATTTATAATAAAAGCGTTGAATAAAACAATTTTAAGCTGACAGTCCATTTGATTGCTGTTACAGAAAGTTTCATGCCTGTCTGTTTATTTTTCATCTTTTTAATTTTTTGAAAAAAAAAATTGTGAAATTACTGATAACAGTAGACAAAAGACAATGAGCAAACTTTTATTTAGGTGTTTATATACAATAGAGAGCAAAAAGATCAACGATGTTAAGAAAAAGTTTAAACATGAAATAACTTTTTATTTTAAAACTTCATAGAACATTTTATCAAGGAAGAATAAGGATATAAAGGTAATTATATAATTCCAAAATATAAAGCTCAATAAAATTATTTTGATAAAGATATAAGGATAATCATATGACATTAAAAAAATAAATGATCGAAATCATCAGAACGATTAAGTAAATCCGTAAAATTTAATTATTAATTTGTATTATAAAACAATTTTTTGTGGGGTAAGAATATAAAATAGCGTATTTTACTAAATTACACCAGCTCTTCACCGGCTCTTGCATTGTAAACTTAGCGAAAAAATCTGTGACATCATTGGAACTTAGAAAACTGATAGTCAAGTTACGTAATGAAGATAAAATCTCGATTGGGGATATTTCAAAGACTGCAGGGAAATCCAAATGTGTTTTTCATACTATTTTAAGAAAAACTGCGGAAACTGGGTCATGTGAAGCTATGAAACCACCTGCTGGTATCGGACCTCTTGACAGGGCACACGGTAAATTTAACGGAACTGTATACGAAGAGATTTTGAAGAAATATGTACCTAATTTGAGAACTGCAATTAATCAATCAGCTGTATTTATGCAAGATAACGCTCCATGTCACACAGCGAAGTCTGTTAAGATATTTCTTTCTGAGGAGGATGTAACTGTTATGAAGTGGGCTACTCAAAGCCCAGATACGAATCCTATTGATAATGTTTGGAAGTTACGTTACTAAATGAAAGAGCTAAGGAAAAAAATCCAAGCAACGTCGAAGAACTATAGACTAATTTGAAAGAAAAATGGGAGAAAATATCCGTTGATGAATGCCAGACATTAATTCGTTCGTGTATCAAAAGGTGTCTAGCTGTTATTGAAATTGAAGGTCTACACGTCAAGTACTAATGCATTATGAACGCTATTTTCATTTAGATATAATGTACCCATTAAAATAGTATGCTTTTGTTTATCGTTCTGATGTTTTTAATCATCTTCTTTTTTCGAATCTTATATATTTATTCTCATAACTTTATCGAAATAAGTTTATTGAGCGTTATATATTGGAATTATACAATTTACCATTATATCCTTATTCTTCCTTGATAAAATGTTCTATAAAGCGTTTAAATAAAAAAAATATTCCACATTTAGACTTTTTCTTATCATCTTTCTGATCTTTATGCTCGCTATTGTATATTCCATAAAATAAGTGGAAATACACGAAAAAGATCCAAGGTTAGACTCTGACTGAATCAGCGTGTATATGGCAATGCCATTGAGTGACGACAATCCAACAAAATCTGGTGGTATCGGGAGTTACTGTTGAAGCGCTGGGCTAGTGATAATGATGCTTTGGTCCCGAAACCACGCCGGAAACCTGAGTCATCATCTGATAAAGTTTTGTTGTAGGCAATGCTGCTTTACAATCATCAATCATTTGACAAACATATATATATATATATATATATATATATATATATTTATATATATGCTATTGTAGCATTGGTTTAAAAACAACTCTTTTATGAGATTTCAGTAAGAGTTCCTCATTAAATCAATGACTTGTCAATTGACAAAGTAAATGAACCCTTATTCAAATATGTCTTAAGTAAAATAGTCGAGGGTATTTTACGTTCAACAAATGGATCTTTAAACAAAGAAAAGAGATAAGTTGCACATATTTTTGGAGGAAACTTGGGGCTTAATTTCGTTGTATTACAAATCCAAACAAATGCTAAATGTAATATTTCATTTCATTCTAAAAACGTTCTGATTTTTAGTGTCATAAAGATAGTAACAAGGGCAGAGTTTAATTTAGTATTACACGTACATAGTCAAAAGAACCCCTCATTTAGAGCACTTTCACTTTCACTTTCTCTACTTTAAAAAATAGTTTTATTCGGAAAGTAAGGATTTTCGAAAGAAATAATGATAATTTCCTTAGAGATTTCTTATTGAATGTAATAATTATAAGGTACGAGTTTCTCTTCTGGATTTCTTTTATTTATCCAACCATTTAACATGGCAAACATTATTATGTTATTACCTTTCGTTTCATGGAATGCAAATGCACAAGTTGATTAAATGGCTGGTGGGCTACCGAAGAAGCCTAGTTCTTCTTTTAGTGATGGAAATTAAAATTTTAGGGAAAGTGGAATCGTTGACTAATTCATTTTATTTTATTTTTGTATTAAGTTATTTGCTTTATTTTTATCATTCTGGTTTTCGGACAATTATCTTCATCGTTATTGTTATATACACATTGTTTCGTCCGATGTGCCCTCCGAACTTCTTCAGATGTTTTTGTAGAATTGAGAAGCCTACACAGAACTTCGAAACACGTCCTTTATTTAATCTACAGGGGTCGCTTGCCCTGATTCCGTTAATCATAATATGATACAAGTTATAAGTATTCCTGTATTGTTACTCACAGGATTAAACCTGCAACTTTCAGATGATTGTCTCATAGAAGCTTAGGGAATCAACGCTGATAACCATTACACATGATTTATGGTTATATTTTGTGATTGGTTTTATATCTTATTTTCGCATTTTGTTATTTATCTTTGTTTTTATTTTAACTTTCATCAACTACGAATATCAGTGACCATCTAAAACCAGTATGCAATAGAAGTAAATATTATGATAATTGTTGAAATGATAAAGAAATAAGCAATAAAAAACTAAACCGTATAGTTCTATCGTTTTCTTATCGATTCGAAAAAGGCGCTCGTATGCTTTCATTATCAGACTTGGCGAATTAATTGATATAGGCTATATCAATGATAAACAAATGAACGAAGAAACAAATGAATAAATATTCGTTCATCTATTGATACATATCAACATTTGTCCAAATGTTACTCTATGTGCAAAGATGTGAACACAAATTGTTGTTATGTTACTTACATGAAGATTTAAAGAGGAAATCCTGAACATATATATTTAAATGTAATTATATTTATAAAAAAAGAAAGAATAACATTGAAAAAAATTAATTAATCAATCAAAATTAGGTTGATTAATTTAATTAAAAAGTATACTCAACTCTTTTAATCCCCTGCGGAAGGCTGTTGGTCCCACCAACACGAAGGATTTTAGCATATGACATTAAACTGATGATGAAGATCCATTTTTTGAGATCTGTGGAGTATGGATTACTCCTTTATTACCATAACTAATATAGTTACTCTGACCCGGAGTGGTAGTACCTATTAGTATCTATCTATAGATCAAATAGATCTATTTAAATATATTAGTATTCGATAGGAATAATTGATGTCGTATAACTGTTAATTATTGGAATTGTGAGTAGATATTTAAAACTATTATTGTCACAAAGTGTTGCGTTCTAGTTAGTGAACGCTTGTAATATTAAATAAAGGACAAACCACGATATGAGAGGAAATAGAGATATATTCTCAGGGAAAAGTATATACAATAGACAGACTATTAGTAGACAAGAACATAGGATTAGTGAATACAGAATAAAGATATTGTCCAACGATAGTATTGGCTTCCGTTATTACGGTAGCAAGTAAGGTGATCGAGTGCGATCTCCAATCTCCAACGCTCTAATACTATTCTTGTAAGAAGCTGCTCTTTACCTTCTAGTCTGCCCTGGTATTAGTAGCTACTGCTATATATGGCAGATTGACTAGTTCATTGTGTGGAGAAAGGTGGGTGATAGCAAACACTAAATATCATTAGTAGCTACTGAAACCATATAATGATATGCAAAAAAATGAATATAGTTGAATGAAAAATTACTTGAAACCGTATGATTGTTTGTATTAGACATGAATACTTGAAACCATTCAACAGTTTCGAAATTAATTAATAGGAATATTTGATATAATAGCAGTCTGTAAAAATCCTTTTGAAACAACTATAAAAAAATGTAAATGAAAGCCTATGAAGAAGGCAGTTCCCTAACCTCTAGGAATAAGATAAGCCAAGAAGAGTTGGTATATCGTTAAAATCAATCCATTTTAATTATAAAAATAGTTTATGTAAGTTATGTATTGTTTCAGCTAAATACTTATACCAATCAATTTGATATAAAACATCTATCATATCTGACAAAGGATAAATAAAATTATCAGTGGGAAATTTGGAAATGACGTCAGTTTCCATTGAATATCAGGTGTCCAATTTTAGATTAGGACGTTAACTTTTGGGATTAATTATACGTTTTAAAGAGTAGTTTTATTTTCCTAAGTAAAACATGAATAATTTAGTGAAAGACTTTACGATTTCTGAAAGAAGGGTAGAAATTTGTTAAAAATTTCTAAAGATGGACGGAAATTTGGAGTATTATAAGGAGGCATATGTGTTTTTATGCGTATATATATATATATATATATATATATATATATATATATATATGTGTGTGTGTGTGTGTGAGAGACACACACACACACACACACACAGAGAGAGAGAGAGAGAGAGAGAGAGAGAGAGAGAGAGAGAGTCTAAATGTCTTGGGTTTGTCTTTTGATGATCGCTGAATAATTTGAAAATCATGAACATTCCTTGAATTTTTTTTCTTTTATTAAAAAAATTAATTAAATTTTATAATACATGTGAATTAACCATATCTTACAGCGTATAAATATATGTAAAAGCATAAATAAGTCCATTCATAAAAGTTTATTTTTATTCAAAATTTTCAGTGTATATTGTCCATCTACATTTTTCATATTGAACAAAGCACAAAGGCAAAGTAAAAAAAAGTATATTAAAAAAGACACCTGCATAAATAATTCCTGTTTTTATCGTAAATGTACCTTTATATATATATATATATATATATGGAGGCACTTGTGCTGTGTTATCGTCGTTGGAAATGGAATCGGTGTACTGAGTTCAAATTCTCTGTGAGGCTGTTTGTGTTTTCCTTCGAGCAAATAAATTTGGGAAAAAACATGAAAATGAAATCAACACAACTACAAACCACCAAATAAAATCCTAAAAAGAGTCTAATGTAGAAAGGATGGATGTTAAAAGTGCCAATATAATTGCAAACCTCAGTCTAGTATATATATATATATATAGTATTGATTTTATTTTGAGGGCCATTGAAATGCGAAAAATAATTAAATAATTATTTGAGTCTAATTAATATCAAAGTAAAACTTCATCGTCAGAGACTTTTTAAATTTTTTTTTTATCAATGAACACGATGTTGGAGGTTCAAATTATTTTAGCATTGTAAACATGGTGTCACGTGGGGTATTACTTTAATTTATATATATATATATATATATATATATAGTAACATGTTTGGTTAAAGACCACGGATTGTTTCCTTTTCAAAATCTTCAAGTAAAGACGTCAGAGACTTCCTGTTTTTTTATGTCTGGGTCAACATGATGAAGAAATTAACCTTCACTAGCTCAAGCACTTTCGACTATTTCGCTGGTCATCCAGTTAATGCGAGTTTTATTTATGCTTACTTGGAGTGTTGTGTATATATTTATATAGATAATATATATATATATACATTTTTATACTAACTTTTTACTTTCGTGCTCTGGTCACTAGTTTAAGAACACAAATATTTAAAAACAACTAATTCATGTAAAAACACAATATTTGGCATTAAATAACCCACAAATATTGATATGCTACTGTGCACTTATAAACTAATCAATCAACACACATATATATATATATATATATATATATATACTTCCCCGGCTTTTGCTGGGCCGACTGGCATTCGTGTCGGATGGGGTATCGATCAATGGCAGATTCGAGGCCGAAAGGCTCCCAACTTCGGTTGAACCACCTTCAAGTGGGCGAGCTGCAACCTTTGTCACCTAAATATAGCACAAGACCTTGCTGTCTAGTTCAAGCTATAACCCGGCAGACGTGCCCGGATCCAGATTTGGATTCGTGAAACTGCTTGCCTCATAAGACCCACATTGCACTTAGTGGGTCGTTGAGCATCACAGACCTGCGTGGTTCGAGTCTTAGTTCGTGTCCGACCTTCCCCTCACCTAAATCCCCACTATAATCATTGACACTGTGTCAGGTCCTGTCTGGTGGGAGGCAGCGACAAATATCTATCTATCTATCAATCTCTCTCTTTCTCTCTCTCTCTCTATATATATATGTATATATATATATATGTGTATATATCAGCAAGGTACAGAAGATGGTGAAGGTATCGGATTACACGTTTATTGACATGGTTTAGTCGATAATCTGAAAAAAGAAATTGAACACAAGTATCAGGATTCTGTAAATTGCTGTTTTACAAAACAAACGTCCACACTTTTCAAGCACAATGAAAAAATAACATAAGAACATTGAAAAGCGGGTCAGGCCGAATAGTTTTTAGCATTACCTCACACACACACACACACACACACATATATATATATATATATATATATATATGTGTGTGTATGTGTGTGTGTGTGTGTGTGTGTGTGTGCGTACGGAGTATGCGTACGTATACGTATGCGTGAGAGAATGCATTTTTGCCTGTCTGGTTGTTCATAAGTATTCACTGAAGAAATATTATTAGTGTGTATGGAGGTACGTGTGTCAAGGTGCAAATATTTGTGTAGCTTCACTGGCTTTTTTCAGGTTATTTGCCATCGCCTATTTTTATTGATGTGTTTTTCTCTTCTGGTCTTTGTACGTGACGTGGCCGGAAGCCAAGGACATGATAACGATAAACTAAAAAGGCAGAAATACCTCATATATATATATATATATATATATATATATATATATATATATATATATATATATATATATATAAAATGTCCTTAAAATCCTTTAAAGAAAACCTCTGCAAAACTTTTTTCTTTAAACTCTTATTCGATTTAAATGTCTCTCTCAACCTTGGCAGATAACCAGGCAACTTTTATATTATTGCTCCCACGCTGATTTAGAAAGGTTAAGCAATATTGTATTTAAACATAAAATGAGTGAGTTATATATAATCCCTCGCTGAGATGCTGTGATATCATTTTTATAGATGTACATATGCAATATCATTTTTGGTATTATTCAATCCTTTGATTTTGTTTTCTGTTTCTTTGTTTTATAGCATAAAATCCTTCATGGGTTGTCTTATTCCAAAGCCACCCTTCTTGGAGGACAATAGTGATACTAGTATACCTGTAACTGTAACAAACCAGTTTTAATTACGGGTCGAAAACTCGGGTTAAACATTTTTAAAAAAAAATTAAATATTTTTTCTGTTTCCCAGCAATAGTCATTTTTTCTAAAATATCTTTTGGTGTTTTTCTTTTTTTTTTACACTTCCTGCTTTTTCTTTTTCTATTTCTTCTTTTCTCTTTCTTTCTCTCCTCCTAGAGAACTTTCTTCTCTTCGTTAATTTTGACTCTTTTTTTATCCTCTTTCTTCTACATGTAATTTCTTTTTTATTCTAATATATAATTTATTATTTCGACATCTCTTCTCTTGATAGTTTTTATATTCAGTTTATTTTCTACCATCATATATATATATATATATCTATATAAATTATATTTTTCG
This sequence comes from Sepioteuthis lessoniana, assembly GCA_963585895.1. Taxonomy (NCBI): domain Eukaryota; kingdom Metazoa; phylum Mollusca; class Cephalopoda; order Myopsida; family Loliginidae; genus Sepioteuthis; species Sepioteuthis lessoniana. The sequence continues at coordinate 46,179,038 of OY757923.1, forward strand.
CATTTATCATCAAATATATCCTCTCTTCCACCAAGACATTACTCTTCCTTAGCTTTTACTTCATTTTATCGGCATTTTTTCTTTTTCTACCTTCTTGTAACTCCGATTTAGAAAAACAAAATTTTTAAAAAAATTCTTATCCACTTTTTCTTCTTCGGCTCATTAATAAAATTAAGATCCCCAGCTGAAAAAAAAAAGATAATTACGATATCCCGTCGTCGCTTTCCTCTGCATTTCCGGCGTCCAGTTTCCGGGAAATTCATTTCAGAAGAAAATATTATTTTCTCCGATCCTTTTCCAAGATCACTTGCCGTTTTGAGTCCCTGAAACCTTGCAAGAGAACCAATTAATAATGATCAACACTGCAGCTTGCTGCTGGAAAGGGTCTTCTTGCAATCAATCCGGCTTCTATCGTACTCCTCAATGCTATTTATTAGGGTGCGTCTTTGCGAGGGAAGACCAATGTCTAAAATTATGTGCATTTTGTGGAGTAACTTGGTTAAACTGGAATGATTAAGAAAAAGAATAACATAATTTATATGAAATATTTTTGCCATTTAAGGAACGGAGAGCAAAGAGTGAAGGAGAAAGGGGAATGTTTAAGAATGAATAAGAAAAACGTTTGCCGAGAGAAATCAAAGGATTAAAGATTGAAGGAAAAGAAACATTGGAATGAAGAAGAAGAAGAAGAAGAAGAAGAAGAAGAAGAAGAAGAAGAAGAAGAAGAAGAAGAAGAAGAAGAAGATGTAAGGTGTGTGTGTATGTAATTAAAGAATGGAGAGACTATATAAGCAGTAACGTAACTGTCGAGAAGAATATATAAATAACACAGAGAGAGAAAGAGAGAGAGAGAGAGAGATGTGGGGGAGACGTTAAAGATTTGTGGAACCTCCTGAAAGAAGCGGAGAAAGTGGGATAAACTATAGATATTTAATGAAAGGCAACAACAAAGGAAGAATGAGTGAATGAGTGTGCATATCAGAGAGAGAGAGAGAGAGAGAAAGAAAGAGAGAGAGAGAGAGAAGCAGCAGCAAAGAGAAAAAAAAAACTTATAGAGGAATGAGTGCTTGAATATTTATCTATAAATATATAATAACATATATTTACGTGTGTATGTGTGTGCATGTGTGCGTGTCAGAGTAAGTGAGAGAGGGAGAGAGAGAGAAAGAGAGAGAGAGAGAGGGAGACAGAGAAGGAGAAAGAGAGTTGTATCCACAAAACTGAGAGGAAGAGAGCATAATAATGTGGACAAAGAGATGTGACTGAGAGCAAACATAAAGGAAAGAGAAAGAGATAGGGAGAAAGAGTGGAAAGAGAAGGAGAAAGGTGGGAAGAGGATCATAGATAGAAAGAGGGGAAAATATAGGAAAGAAGATTGTAAAGGAAGAAAAAGGTAAGAAGGAAAAAACGAAAGAGTCGGAAATAAGATAGTGAAAAGAGGAAATAAAAAAAAAACAGGGATAAAAAGGAAAAAATGATACTGAGAAGAGGGAGTGACTGACAGGGTGGGGTAAAGACGGGTGAAAAGTAAAATGCAGAAGAAAGAATATGAAGACAGCAAAGTAGAGAGAGATAGAGAGAGAGAGAGAGAGAGAGAGAGAGAGAGAGAGGAGGGGATAGAGAGAGGTTGAGAGAGAGAGAGAAAGAGAGGGTGAGATTTCAATTGATTAGTAATCAGTCGTTCCTTCTTTCATCTTCTATTTCTGAAATCTTGCAAGGTGAGAACACGCATGCGCATTAAATAGCCGACCAGAATTGAATAAATTTTCGTGCGGCTATCTGATAGCGAAGTGATTAACCTTCACTTTTGCGATTTCTCTGGCCTGATGCTGAATGCGCATGCGCAGCGAATAACACACTTCCCGGCACGAAAGCTCTAATTACATCTTACATCTCAACGCTGCTACTCATTAGGCATTCTCACAAGCAACACTTCACACGTTCAATCATTAATTGAAGCACACAGACGCTTATCATTTAGCATGCACGCAATTGCCCTAAATTGCTCGTCGTCGAACACACACCCAAAATCGCACACGAAATAATTTCATTAAAACATCTCAGACGTTAAAACGTAAAAACGAAAAAGAAAATTTACCAACCCAACAAATATAATCTCAGAAACGCAAAACATAAGAATTCTTTTGTCTGGTTCTTGTTTTTTCACAGCATTACAGAAAATAAATTTTCGAGAAAAACTGTTATTGTCTTTTCTTCAGTGATAAAGCATTATCAATATTGAATCAAGTGTAAGTTGGAGTATCTTAATCTTTGTTGTTCTAACCCCAACGTTTCAGTCGACAAATTCTCCAGTTTCTGTTATCTTGAATTACGTAAAGAAGCGTGGTCAGTTTTAAATGATTTTTCAAACTCGTCCTCTTTCAGGTGTGCCAATGCCCAGACTCATTTGACTCCGTCTCTCTATCAATATCTGTTCCTATCGGCCAATCGTAAATCTTCTAGACAGCAGCAAGTGTCTGCACAAAGCTAGTGAATGTAAGTTTTATCAATTAGCCAATACTAGTATGTCCATGAGTAGGAGTGCATAGAGGAAGGTCGCTTATGCGTATTCGACCTAACTTACCCAGTGCAGTGCCAATAATATCTTTTGTGTTTTAGATTGTTTGTTCGATGGGAGGTAAGTGATCTTACTGCTGCTGTATTGTTGGATGCTGCTTCTAGGACTTGGTTCAAAACAGCACACAACATTTTTGTCTAGGTGTCTCCTAGCTTTTTCTCCAGGCGTTTTTATAGAGTTAGAGTGGTGTAACCATACAGTAGTACTGACGTTGCCACAATTTGGAAGAACTCCCGTTTAATTCTACCAGAGAGATTAGATTTCCACATTGTCGTTTACCAGTCTATTACTTTCCTATGTATCTCTTGACATCACTTTCAGTTGATGAGATATTGTATATTGTACAACGAAGACCACGTAGATGTATAAAAATAATATTTATAATTTTATTCTTCGACGGCGACGTGTGAAGTAGAAATACAGTCAGAGAGGGTTTGCACATATCTTTCCTTTGAGTGTATTAGAGCGACGGCCGGAGAACACACACGGGGGAGCTGACAGGTTTGGCAAGTGTCTAACGGGTCTCTGTCTCAGTCCAAAATTACAGACCTTTTATTGTCTTTCAACTCCCACTTGGAAATATGAACATGCCTCTTCACCCACGTATTTTCTGTTTGTGGCTGGTTATCGTAACTTGCATTCTTCCGGGTTTTTTTTTTTCGGTAATTTGTTGATCTTATCTGCGAACGGAAATATCTGTCACTCTATCCTCAGGCAATAAATTACATTACTCGCCATCCTCCTTTATTTTTTCTTTCTTGTGAAACCGCTTTGTTGATGTTATATTGTGACCGCATTGAATCTGCTAAGTTCATCCACGGCACTCCGTCACCAGCTAATCCAGAATATTCCAATATTGCTAAGGAGGCATACGAAGTCGTCTACTAATATCAGAAGGTAGCCAATTAATGAGGAGATGGCATCATCTTGATAAAAATAAATGGACTCTGTTTTATCTAAGTTCACCAAGAGACCAATATCGCTTACTGTCTGCTCAGGGTTATACTGCAAAGATTCAGTATAAGTAGGTCTATTTAAAAGAAGCGCTAGATTATCAGCTTAGTCTGCATCAGTTATAGTTTCTGCAAGATATCGTCTGCTTCTCGCCTTGTTTAATTCTCGTATTCAGTTGATGAGTTTTCTGGCCTTACTAGGCTGCTTAAATGTTCTTCGATGAAGCATTATTCCAATTTAAATACATTATTTTATCTAATATCCTAAACTTTGTTATTTTGATCATTGTTTTGCAGCCAGTTCCAGAAAGGAATATTTCTTATTCATTGATCATGTATCCATTAAATCATACTCATATTTCATTCTTTTTAAATTCTACATTCGAATGATGTACTGATTGTTTTTATTTATCGTATATTTATTTTATTTTTTTATATTGGGAATGCTGCAATTGATGTACAGTGAACACTATCAGAATGTGACAGTGGTTGATAATACGCAAATTGATTATGAAATTCAACATACAATGGTAAGTAGACTAACGGTAACAAACGTTGATCTAAAAAGTAACCGAAAAGCAGAAAATACTAAGAAAAAATCATAATGAATAAGTAATTTCTATTTTTAAAATTTTCTTCCCGAGAGTTTTAAATCAAAATCACTTTTGACCCAAATTATTTACTTTTATAAATATTACTAATAACAAATAACATCAAACAAATATTTTGCAAAAATCTAATATATATATATACTTTGTATTTAACAATGATCAGAGAATTTCCTTAGAACATGTGCTGGAGTCGCAAATATGCCAGCTGCACCTTTGCAGAGTGCTAAGTCCATTCTTCAATGGGATCACTTGTCGCCGTAAGTGTTGACCTGTAATAGATGAGGATGAGACCTTGGTGGCTGAGCGATACATGACCAAGGTATTTAGTTCTCACGTGACCTACAACACCCTACTTTGTTGGGCTGGAGGGGCACTCGGAAAGGCCCGATCCGTTTAATCATGTCGGGAGCCAGAATACCTATACGATCAAAACACCAAACCCTTTTTATCGTGTTCTTGTGAGAAGGCCGCAGCTGAAAGTCAATGGCGTCGAGAGAAACCTTTAAACAATTTTTTCTATCATTTTATTGATTCACATGAAGGTGATGTAAACAATTTCTATCAATACATTAAAACGCATGAAATCATATATATATATATATATATAAAAGAGCATTTTGTTTTATTGTATTTAATTAGTTTAGAGGGCTATTGCAATGTGAGATGATATTTATTGAGTCTAATTAATAAAAAGAAGTCTCTGACGATGAAGTTTTGCTTTGAAATAATTTAGACACGAAAATATCATTTCGCATTGCAATAGCCCTCTAAATTAATTCAATACAATAAAAGAAAATGATTTCTGCAATGCTTCAATCAAATTACAAAATACTTTTATATATAAGAATATTTGGTTAAAAAAAAATCGGATTGATTTCTTTTCAAGATCTTCAAGTGAAAACGGTTCCGGTCTTGTAATTTTTCTTTGGTCAAGTGTCCCATAGTAGCTCAAGCACTTTCGACCATTTCGTAAGACTACCTCTGGGATTACGTTAGGTTGTTTGTTATTGAAAGCTTTATTCATATCTATTTGCAGTGGCCTTTTTTGTGGGGTTGGCTCATTCTATTATAATGGGTGGTAAGGTTGGTGATTGAATATATTTAGTTTATTAATACCTGTGTTGAATGCTATTTCATTCATAACAAGAAGACGTGAACCTCTTTACTTAAAGAACTCGAAAAGAAAACAATCGGCGGTCTTGAACCCAAAATGGTTAGAAAACGACACACTGCCTACGTAAACAGTATATATATATATTTATATATATATATATGTATATATACAGACGAAAAGTGTCATTAAAATTTGGTTTTAAATGACCCACAAGTTTTGATGTCACAATAAACAAAATAAGCAAGCAAGCAAGTATATATATATATATATATACTGCATATGGACAAAAGAAAAAATTAACTTTCTTGGTATCATTAAAAATTTATTTCAGGTTCTTCTAAATTCTAATGGGTTAAATTATAGGCTTTATAAACACCATCTACAGATGAAATATTGGAAATTATAATTATATGTCATCATATTACTTCCGACTGAGTGGAATTTGAAAATAATTCTTAATTTTAATTTTTATTTATTTTTGTCTTTAAAAAATTAAAATGATCCATTTTATCTATCTATTAATAAATAAAATACTGTTATCCCTTATTTACAGACTGCATCGCATTAAAAGAGTAAAAAACAATGCAAGAATAAATTATTAAGTAAGTCATATTTCAAAAATCTATATATAAAGCTAGGATTCCCAACACCTCGGTGTAGTAGCTATTGAAAAGGGAGCCTTCGGGTCAACCTCGAATAAGGTCACCAACTTTTTTAAAAATTTAGACTATCTTATCAATATCAAAAATATAAGGAAAATTGTTAAATTCCAAAACTTAATTTTGTTATTCTAAATGTTTTAAGAATTCAAGTTATTAATAATAAGAAAATTTTGTAATCGAAAATAAATCAGTCGTTAAAAACACATAATTCATATATAATTCACATATCTTACGTTAAGCGATTGTAAAGTAAGAATTATTCCGTAAAAATATTATGTTTAAGTATCTAATAATTCAAAAACTAATTTAAAGATTTTACTGTTCGATTTTTAAGCGTGGGGTTATTTATAGTTAAAAACGGTGTGCAAAAATACCAGTGTATTATTGGGATCATTCCTACTCGTTAAAAGTCCTATTATTAAACTTTTCATTTTTTATATTTTTTCTATGATATCTTATGAAAACATGTTTATATGTTTTATCTATTAATTTCAATTTTATTCTATATTAGAGAATTAAAAATTGAATGATTCAATAGTCTATTTGTAAAAAATTAGGGATTAATATGTTAATATATAGACTTAAGGATATATAATCACTTGATTACAGGTACCTAAATATATAATTCTAAAAATGTATAATGTTAAATTATATTAAGAACTTTGCTCTATGTGTACACGCCGTGATCATTTCTTTTCTAGAATTAAGTAAATTTTTAGTAAAAACATTTAATATACATATTTTCTCTTCAAAACATAAATTACACTTACCATGTAAATTATTTGTTGAGGTGGTTCTTTTTATTGTTTTCCAAATTATAAATGGTGTTAGTCCTAGTTCCTTTAGATCCCAGTAATACTTGAATAGGACTGTTTGATTTCGTAATGTTGGATTTCTAAATGACTGTAGAGGATTATAATATCTTAATTTCCAGTTTAAGTTTGTCATACCTATGTTATGCCTTATCAATATTATGATTTTCTTTAGATGAAATGTTGGACTGATACACAATATTATCAAAGTTACATTTGTTTTCTAGGGGGCATTAATTTTGTATTTTAAAATTACTTGTATATTTTAAGTTGTGTTTGTTACTCCTGTATAATTTTTAAAATTAATTTCTCGTTTTGATTGTCAATAATTTTAGAAATATTGTTAATACAAGAATAATTAATCTTTATATTATTTTCATTAATCATTTTTTCTTAAGCAGTTACTATCTTTAAAATGTTTACTTATTTAGCTTAAAGATATTTTCTGATATTAATATTAGAAAGTTTACAGAAAGGGGGATTAAACCAGGCAATATTTCTCAACCTATTCTTATTAAAATTTTTATTTACTTTATTATCTATATTTACTTTAAAAATTCAATTTTTTTCCTATTATGACAGAGAGAGAGAGAGAGAGAGAGCCCCCCACGTGGATCTATTAATTAACAGTTCTAAGGGATTGGAATGAATTTATTAATTAAATGGAGAGAAGGATAATTCTACGGATAAGTTTTTTTCGTTTTTTTATACAGAAAATTGCAAAAGGAATTTCCTGTTTTATTTTTTATTTTTATTTTATTTAATTTTTCTTTCCTTTTGCAATAACGTTTCTAGATTTGAGTCTTTAGTAAGTAAAGTGATGGTTCTGGGTAGTGGATAGATGGGTTGTTGATTAAATCCTATGATAAATGGTGAATGGGATCTTAGGTGGTTTGAGGAGGAAATCCAGACCCTAAGTCCGAGACAAGATAAGTTGATTTTTTTCGACTCAAGCGATCTCTGTCTGGGCGAAACTCAGCGGGGAATCCAAATTCACTCACTTGGAAAGCAGCCATCTGTGGAGTTTTAAAGATTATACAAAAAACGAAGTGGTCCAGGAAATTTACATATCATTATTCATGGGCACAGCCAAAATTTGTCGATACCCTCTCAACTCCATTTAAGCAGTCGGCAGAGAGATTCAAGCAGAGTGCGCAGAGTCATGTCAAGAGTTCAGCTCGAAGCCGCAGTTAGAGAAAGACGGACATTTTTCAAGACAGTCCAGTAGAAGTGACTACGACGCCGCGGTTAGAGAAAGACAGACATTTTGAGCAGTCAGACAGAAAGGCCGAAGCAGCGAAAAAGGACTTGTTGAATCTTGCTGGTCCGATCAGAACCAAGAGATGCAAATAGAAACTTTGCGAATCCAGATAATTTTTTCAACAAAGCCGAGAAAACAAACCTCTAAGTAAATGTAAACGAGGCTCCGTTGTTGCCCCCCTTACACCGTCTGGACGTATCAAGTTCTTTTTTTCTTCTCTCTCTGTCACTTTCTAACCGAGCAAGTAAATCTCCTTTGACCTTTTCTTTTGTACTCTACGCATTTGTGTAATTTCTTCTATGGCGAGATAGACAATAGCATTGATAAAGTTCTATTATACGAGAAAGTGTTGCTTGTCTCTTTTTGTGTTCTTGTGGTTGCGACAAGAACTATATTATCCATAAACAGCGATTTTTCTTTCGGCATAGATCCCAGCCAAATCGACTCTCACAGTTGAACCGATCTGAGGAAACTAAAACACCGCTATTCGGATCAAAAAATTCAGAACGTGGCGAATAGTGGTGGTTCCCTCAGCTCAACAGAGGGAGCCGTGTGATTTAATTTCGGTGAAAATTGCCAGAATGAACTAGACATGCGGGCCAGCGCCTGGATCCTCAGTCAGACTATAATTGTGAACCTTATTTCCTATATTATTACCCCTTTTTATGTGATGTTTATTGGCATCTAAATATTCAAATTAATCTTTAAAACCACAATTATATAAAGCTTTATTATCGGCATCCTAATTACACTGGTTTACAAAGAAATTGAGGCAAGCACAAAAATACCCGTTTTTATCTAATTTGAGCGTGCTGAATTCAAATTTGAAATCCGTTTTTCCTCATCACCTCTAATTTTTTAGATATGCATAGGGTGCATTTTGTGCATATATGGTACACAAAGGCGTATATGAATTCAGGGTTAATTCTAATATTGTGAGACTTATGGATTATTTTTTAGTTATTATGCTCTAAATGTAAGTGATAGCATTACATTATATATATATATATATATATATCAAGACAGATTTTGATAGTTAAGGCAGCAGGTCACAATCCACACTCTGGCAGCCATTGGAAGAGGTTGTCTCGCAGGCGGCGTAGGAGGTTGGTGTCCCTCCACTATCGTGTTACACACTTTTTGGGTTACTCAGTATTAGTATTACATTTTCAAATGCACATTTAGTTTTACTTTGTTATATTTTCAGATTCTCCAATGGCATCAAGCACGTCAAAATGTCGAGGATGCCTCAACAAGGCTAATTCTTTCTGCTACGTGTGTGGGGACTTCACAACAGTTGCACAGCGACGAACCATCACTTTCCTTCTCAGAACCGCCTACTTTCACTATTTTGACTGTAAAATTGGTGATCAGGACAAGTCTTGGGCTCCACACATCTGTTGTAAACCCTGCTACAATGGTCTAACTGCATGGTTTAATGGCAAGAAAGCGGCCTTCAACTTTGCAGTCCCGATGGCTTTGAGAGAGCCGCGAAACCACGCAGATGATTGTTATTTTTGTTTAACTAATATAACTGGTTTCAATGCATCTTCTAGGAAAAAGATCAAATATCCCAACCTTCGATCTGCTATGAGATCCGTTCCCCATTCAGATGATCTTCCTGTACCTACACCTCCAGTAAATAAGGATCTACTTCCCTCATCTGATGAAGAAAAGCCTTCAAGGGAGGATTCTGCCGAGTCAATATCTTTGGAAGATATTGAGTCTACATATTCAGGAACAAGTGGCAATGAGCCACACTGGATCACGCGATTTGTATCAGTCAAAACAGCAGTCAGAGCTCTCACCTTAAACAGAGGAACATAGTCCAGGAAGATGTAAGGATCACCAGTTTCAGAAATCGGAACAAATAAGATCATTGGTCTTCTTATGGGTATGCAAGCGGGCTTCACAAAGTACTGTTATTTTCTCTGTCTCTGAGATAGTCGAGCTGTATTCCAGCATTACAAGCAGAAAGACTGTGGGTCTATAAGCACTTTTGTTCCTGGCGAACACAGCCTCAAGGAGAATCCTCTGGTGGACATGAATAAGGTGCTTCTTCCTCCTCTTCACATCAAGCTTGTTTTGATGAAGGATTTCGTGAAGGCGTTGCACAAAAATGGTGCTGCCTTCCAACACTTGTCTACTGTGTTCCCAGGTCTTAGTGCTGCTAAGTTCAAAGAGGGCATCTTTGTCGGACCTCAGATCCGAGAAGTGTTGAAGGATACTGATTTTGAGGAGCTTCTTAACTTAAAGGAACTGAGAGCATAGGAAGCATTCAAGTCAGTCTGTAGTGGCTTCCTTGGTAACACACGCGTACCAGATTACCAAGCCTGTATTGAGAAGTTGCTAAAGTCTTACGAGATGATGGGGTGCCGAATGACACTCAAGATTCATTTTCTCCATTCCCACCTTAACTTCTTCCCGCCAAACCTTGGAGCAGTGAGTGATGAGCATGGAGAAAGATTCCACCAAGACATTACGAAGATGGAGAGCAACTATCAAAGCAAATGGAACCCCGGCATGATGGGAGACTTCTGCTGAATGCTCTTGCGTGACATCCCGGAGGCAAAATACACCAGATCTTCTATGAAAACACACTTTTGACTGTCTGGGGTACTATGAATGGTGTAATTGTGTCATCCAAGTATATTGATTCAATCAGTGTTCTTTATCCTGTTTCATCTGTTATAAGCTGCTGCAACTCTCGAAATATGCACATATATTCTCTGTTTATACTAAAATGAGACTATTTAAAAGCCAGAAAACTAGAGGCGGTATAGAAAAACTATTTATCAATTTGAATTCAGCGCACCAAAATTAACCAAAAACACCTATCCCCATTCTTCCCTCAGACCAAAAATTTATTTTTGTAAACCAGTGTTATTATTGGATATGTTTTTAGAAGATGATAATCTGTCAATTTTAATATTAATCGCATTAGGAATTTGCTTAATAATGGATGCAGGGTGGTTAGAATTATCATTAATTTAACTTGGAATGGTATTAGATTTACTAAACGGTTTATAATAATTGTTACTTAGATTGAAAGTAACATCTAAAAATTACTATTTTCAAGTTAGAACTAATCTCTATCTTTAACCCCATATATCTGAATGGTCTAATTAACTTCTTTTGCATTTTTGATGTTAAGAGTTCATTTCTATTTGGGATAGAAATTAATCCATCATTTCGTTAAAGTCCGATATTGCTTGATTCTAAAAAAACGGCCTAGGGTGTCTAAAATGCATATTCCTACTAAGTCTGCGATTTGTGTAGAGTTTAAGGAACCCAGTATAACGTCAAAATTATCATTCTAAACTAGTACTGATTTTCTATATGCTAATATATCTAATTCTTCCTTAGTTATATCGGTATAATTCATAGCTAAATTGAAGCTTTGAATTAATAATTCTTTCTTTAGGGAGAGGAAAAATCTTTAATGTCAAATTGTATTAAGGTAGTTTTGTTCAAATGTTTAATATTCTTAAATGGTTTGGTTTGGTTTCTTTTTTTAATGGCATATCAACCTTTGTAGGTTATTTAATGCCAAAGCCATTCTCATAGAAGAACAGTAATGGTACTATTTAACCAATAGCTGGGAGGATAATGGGGTTCATGCCTTACCCAAGGGTATTTGCGAGAAAGTGGACGTAATAGCTCGACTGGAGTACGAACTCGCGTACTATGATTCCGCAGTCCATCGCTTTAACCATTATACCACGAGGACACCTCCACCTATTCTTAAATCATTCAATTGTATCAAATGAATTCTCCCACAGAATATATCTCGAATTATTTAATATTTTGGAAATGATTCTCTGTAATGTATCTTTAGATACTAAAACAAGCTCCGTTTTTGTAGGATTGATTAATCCAGCCAGTTTATTATTTTCAAAATTTTGTTTATAATCTTTAAAAAATAATATATGCAACTTTTCTATCAAGTTTACCTAATTCATTTTTAATATTGAGTTTATTTGTGAAAAAGTGCGTATCTTTATCAATTTGGTTTGTGATATTGTCTTAACATTTCTCTGTTATTTTATCATGTAATATATTCTTATTTAGTGGTGGATCAATTTTATATAAGTTTCTATACTTATTAGCATTGATCCACATCTTATTTGAATTGTTTATGTAAATAACAAAATTTTTTAACTATTTTTAAAATAATCATTACTTGATCTAAATTTGATTTTTTTTAACCTGATTAGATAAGTCATCTTCAAATTTTCTAACATTTTGTTGCAGAGATTTAAGTTAGAAATTGTCTTCCTTATTCTCCATTCTAGGGTTGTAAAAAAGAAAGATTTTCACCAAATTCTCAGGATGAAATCAAGATAAAATGAATTGGTCATCAGAAGGAAAGGGAATGTTTTTCAAAGAAAAATTCGGAGTAAAGAAATATATATATATATATATATATATATATATATATATATATATATATATATATATATATATATATATTCAAGAGAGATGCAAAAGATACCATCATAGAAACATTCACAAAAAGTATTTGGTAACATCACGACGATGATAGGAAAAAAATTACTTTAATTCATTGAAAGGATATGCAAAGGTTAGTAGTTCATTTTTATCACTTCTTTTGTGGCATATCAACTCCTTTAAAAACTAAGAACATGTCTTCCCAAAAAGCAACAACCCTGATAATGGTCTAAGGTTAAAACTAGCTCAGAAGAATAAAACATTTAAGACCTTCAACTAAATATTCTTATTTGACTTATCACTATTGTTCACAACACCCCCCCACATATATATATATATGGTGGACCAAGGATAAATTCTTTAACTAAGACTTAGTGTGTTAACTGGTCTTTGAAATTAAAACTTGTGGAGTGTTGAAATAATCTGTTATACACGGCGGTCAACTCATCCAATAATTTTGATAATTCTACACAAGCTATCACCGCTAAAAATAAAATCACTGTTTAGTCAGTCTTGTAATCCACATCTTTGACTCTTGGGTACGCAAACATGTTCAACAAACGCGAATCATAACACACACACACACACACACACACACACACACACACATATATATATATATATATATATATATATATATATATATATATGAATTAATCTACTAAGATTTCGTACTTCGAACGTCAAAAGATCAAATCAATGTAGCATGTTTTACAGGAAAAAGGTCAAGAAGAAGATGATGTCTTGCAGAATCTATCACAGAATCAATCAACGAAGATCTAATGCTTCTCGCAAATACACCTACCCAAGCTGAATTCATGCAGCATGGCCTGAAACCGACAGAAAGAAGAAATGGTCTCTATATGAACTCTGATAAAACAGATTTTAAAGATTTTAAACAAAATGGAGCCCTCTCTATATTTAATTGCAAGCCTCTAATATTGGTTGAGCAGCAGAAATAGCTCGAAAACCATATATCCTCTACAGAAAGTGAGTTCAATACACGCATAAAAATATATGGACTGCTATTGACAGATTATCGACCATCATCATCATGTCACGCTATCAGGTCGGATATTCCTGACCCTCTCTCACCACACCTCCCTATCGACCACTGCTTTCGGCAGATCCTCAGGGCTACATCCCGTATCGGCAAAGAGCTGCTGTATGTAGTTTCGAGTCGGACGTCCAGCCCTAGCTCGTCCAAATGAAGGGGTCCACAGGAATAGATCACTAATGACCTCGTCCCTACTTCTCCAGCAGTGTTCCGCATGTCTGGTTAGTCTAATTTAGATAGTTTTAGTGATGGATGGTTGGTGGCCGCACAGCTACTGCTTTCTGGGCGGCTGTCTCCAGGACTTCAATATTGCTCGCAGAATTCTTGTGTAATTGCCGTCAACCTTTTTCTCCATCCGTTTAGTTAGCGTCCATGTAGTGTATCCATATAGTGATGTCCATCTTGGTCAAATAGTCTGTGACAAGGATGGAGTTGTGGACTGGTGCATTGTCCTACTGGAAATGCCACTGACCCGATTTGAAGAATGCTGGCCTCTTCCGACGGATTCTCTTCCTGAACTCCACTAAAACCACAACATATTATTCCTTATGGACTGTCTGTCCAGTGGGCACCCAGTGCATGTAGATCATGTCAGTGCGGTAAAAAATAGGGATCATCAAAATTTTGTGGGTGGATTTGCTCTGCCTGGCTTTCTTGGGTCTGGGAGAACAACCATACTTCCAGTGGGAACTCTGTCTCTTGGTCTCTGGGTCTTAACAGTAGATCCAGCTTTCATCGCAGGTCACCAGAGCATCAAGAACTGCGGGATTTGAATTGATCGGCTTGACTATCTCCCTGCTGTCATGCTGTCTTTCTTTCTGATCTTCTCAGGGCACCCATGGGAAAACTTCGCGCAAATCTTCTCCATCGTCAGTTCCTCGCGAATAAGTGTGTGCACAGTTCCCACGCCGACATTAAACTGGTACTTATTGTCATTATAGACACACTACGGTCCTTATCCATGAAATTATTTATTTGGCCAATCAACTCTGGTGTTCTGACTTCCTTACTCCTCCCACACCACTCATCCTCCCTCACAGACTACCTGCCTTCCTTGAATCTTTTATGCCACTTAAAAACTGATGCTTGATTCATGCAAGATGGTCGAAAAGCAGTCTGAAGCATTTCCGTACGTTTCTGTGGCATTTTTTTCCAAGTTTAAAACGGAATTTTATTGCATATCTTTCTTCTGGAGTGTCCTCACGTCCAGATTGCATTTTTGAAATTCACCAGCTGTGACAATCAGGCTTTTGTTGGGTGTATTCCAATTGCTGCTGTTGCTGTTCATTTGAAGCTGAAATCATAAAAATGGGTCTGTCATCTCATAAGATGTATAGCAATAACATACTGAATTTTCAAGAGTCTAGGACAATTCTGAATGACTGTACAAAAAAGTATGGAAACTTATTGAAGGCACCTCGCATATACATATATATATATATATATATATATATATATATATATATATATATATATATATATATATCAACTTGCTATTACTACGTAATGGATCGATATTTTTATTAATAAAAGCTAGCCTTAAACTGCTAAATATTTCCTATGTTTAAATTATCATCATGGCTAGGGATGGTATCAATCATCAATATGCCGGTGGGTGTTTGTAGCCAGTAAGTCTTTTGTTAGTATTCAGTTCAAACTATTTCTTTATTCTTTCGACTAATGTTAGTGTCGGTGCTGCATAATTAGAACTGGAGCCTTTGGCAAAAGCTTTCTTACAGCATAACGTCCCACATTCTTCACATTTAGCGAAAAATTGAGGTGAACATATCAGAAGAAAAAAATTACCCAGTAGAATCAAATCAATTTATCCAGCACGATGAATTCAGAAAGGCTTATTATTCAATTAATATAGAGAAAAAAAACAATACATTTGAGAATAGAAGAGAAAGTGGGCAAATGCACACACGCACGCGCGTGCACGAGCGCATATATATATATATATATATATATCAGGGGCGGAGACGGGACTAGTGCTACTCGTGCCCGGCACGACCAATAACTCGGTCAATGTTATTCAAAATGGATTAAAAATCATCCATTAATTTCAAGCAAACATACTTAGTCTGATCTCAATTAAATTACGTATCTATTCAAGTTTCGATAACTAAGTAACCAAATGTTCATAAATATATCTGGGAATAATACAATGATGCTGTTTTGAACGGATGGTCTTTGTCCGGCCACCGTTAGATTCATTGAACATCCCATAAAATCGGCTATAATGTAGAACGCGCAATCCGTGCCAGGCACTAGACCCTGATAATAACAGTAATGTTTGAGAAATCCGCTTTTGGCTGTAGCCAATAGCAAGAGCAACCCGAACACCGTGCTCAAAATCTTAGCACATTCTGACTGCTGATAGATGTCTTGGGAAGAGGGAGAAGGACCGAGCGAGAGAGAGAGAGAGAGAGAGAGAGAGAGAGAGAGAGAGAGAGGGGGGGAGGGAGGGAGGGAGGTGGGATAGTAGATTATAGCCGTCGCCGACGTCATCATCATCGCTATGGTAAATGTTGGTTAAACGGCGTGTTTTAATTCGTTTTTTCACTAACAGATCTCTATTTCTTTAATGAATGTTGCATATATTACATTCTGTAACTAAAATTCGTTTATTTGAAAACATTTTCAACAAATAATCTTTATTTTAAGCGAAATTGAAACTACTAGCTGTGTCTGTGTATATTGTCATCAGTTTCTTTATTCTAATAAACATATTTTTCTCGTCATAGTAATGAACATCTTCTCATTTCTTCTATACTTTTGAAAGGAAAAAAAATTATCTTATCTACTGTATTAACAAGACTACAAATTATATAGTATCTTGATTGTTTACAAAAAAAAAACACCATGCAAGGTACGTTTGTCAATCTGTGCTATACAATGGAGAATCACGCAATAGCAACTATGATGACTTACTTTGGGTCCACGGACCACGGATTGGAAACTGAAGTTAACAGAGGGCGGGGGGAGGGGAACGAGTAGCAAAAATAGGCTAGATTCGCCACTGATATATATATATATATATATATATATATATATATATATATCTTTAAAGAAAAAACCAAAGACCGGTTATTTTAGGATTATAAATTTATTTCCATCCTGTTTTTCGTTTCTGGTGTGAACCAAAAATACGAAGAAAAGTGTAACAGGACTTCTTCAGATCTAATGGATAAATATAAATGTTCAGCTCCTGAATGATTTTCTTGTCCTGAAGGAATTACTTCCAACTCTGGTTTAACTGGACCGAATAATAATATATATATATATATATATATATATATATATATATATATATATATATATATATATATATCATATAGAGGTTTCTGTAACCCTGGTTTGCATTCTTCACACCTTCAATTTGGTACACCATTAACTAACCATTAACTAACTAATAAAAAGCATAAACCATTACAATATATATATTATCTCAGTTGATTATTATAGCAAAGTGATTTAGCTAAGTATTGATGCAGGCAGTTGTATGGAGAAATAAAAAAAAATGAATAATAACCAAACAGTTGAGACAGATGTAATGTAAAAGGCAAAAGTTGATGACATTCAGCTTATAGTTTTGGATGACAAATGTCTTACTGTCCAGCATAAAGTTTTGTTCACCGGTATTAGTGCCGCTTTGGCCCATAAATGAGATCGTCGTGTGATAAAGGGGTCTGCAATATGGGTCTCTAGAATACTGATGCCAGAGCAAAAGCTGAAAAGGGCTGAAATTTCCTGAAAACTTCTGAGTCGCTTCCACACTAATCCAAAGAATTTCCTATGCAGATTAGTAACTCAAGGTGAAATCTTGGTTTCTCAGTTGAATCAAATATTAAAAATACACAGTGGAAACATTCTAATTATTTACCCCCGAAAAAGTTCAAGCAGGCTTCATCTCTTAGTAAGCTGATGGATTCTGTTTTTTCTTCATCATTTCTGAAGGAGTTATCATGATAGACTACTTGGAAAGAGGAAATATTATAAAAGAACGATTCAATGCATCAGAATTAAGGTAACTAAATGGAGCAATTGATTTAAAAGAGGGAATCTGAGGGTAGGTCTGCTCTTACTCCAGGATAACACTCCTGTTCACACTGCTCTTGAAGCTGTAACTGAAGAAGCCAATTGTGGCTTTGAATTGCAACACCATCCTACTTACTCATCAGGTTTGAATTCATCTGACTTCATCCTATTTCCTAAACTCAAATTCCACATGCATGGTTACTGTTTTCGAAACAATGATGAGGTCAAATGTGTTGTGGAGGAATTTTTTGAGGACCACGATCACATTCCTCTTCCGTTATAGAATTGTAAGATTTGACTCACATTGAACAAAGTGCATTGATGTCAAGAATAAGTATTCTGAGAAACTGGGAAAACCTGTCTTGTTTCTTCGACTACTTCCGAGTAAGCCTTTGAACGTTTTGAAATGGTCTGGTAGGATATATATATATATATATATATATATAGAGAGAGAGAGAGAGAGAGAGAGAGAGTGTGTGTGTAGGGAGAGAGAGGGGGGAATGAGAGGTAATATTTAAATAATGCCTAAAAATAATCACAGAAAAATAATCGATTGAGAGAATTATTGATAAATTCAACGAGAAAGAGAGAGAGAGAGAGAGGGGGGGAGAGAGAGAGGTGGGATAAAGAAAGATACATAAATTGAAAAAGAGAGCGATGACTGGGGAAGAGAGAGATATATAGCGAGAGAGAGAATGAAGAAGTTAGGCATGGAAATAGAAAAACTTAATTAAATAGAGATAGCGAGAGAGAGCGAGAGAGAGAGATGTGTAGATAAAAATCTAATGATATATATATATATACATATATATATATATATATATATATATATATAGAGAGAGAGAGAGAGAGAGAGAGATTAAAGTATAAGTAGACAAAACTGAGAGACGATTATTTTAAAAGCCTAAATTACCGGAAGACAAAATGGATGAAGTGATAAAGATTAAGTGATATATCTAGAGCAATAGAGAGAAAAGAAGAGAGAGAGAGATTGAGATAGATAGATAGATAGATAGATAGATAGATAGATATGAAAAAAAAAACTGGGAAAGATATATATATATATTGATAGATGTGAAAAAACTAAGATAGACAGACAGACCGACAGGGAGGGAAAGAATGAGGGGAGGAATGAATAGGACCAAGAAAAGAATGAAAAATGGTATTGATCAGAGGCTTCGAATCGATTACGAATTCATATTGATTTAAAGAAGAAATAGGTTTGGTCTGGTGAGAATTTTCAATTTCTCTGACGGAAATTCAGCTTTCCAAGACTCGGTGGACATTTCTCTTTTCGTTGTTAAAATGACTGAATCCGTCATGTTACCACAGCAAGATCAGATTTTTTTTCGTTTTTTTCTCTCCTTCCCATATAGTATATAAATGTAAAGTAAAAAGTAAAGTTAGCGACCATAGTCGAGGGTGACCCGAAGGCTCCCTTTTCGATAGCTACTACACCGAGGTGTAGGGGAGGGCGCTACTCCATTCCCTGGATTGCTCCACTTTACCCTTGAACCGTACCTTATAATGATGAGTGTTAAGCAAGGTGGTATCAAGTTCCATTTTTAAAGTCTTTGGTATGACTCGACCTGGGATTGAACCCAGGTCTCCCGGGCCATTGGCGAACACTCTAACCGCTGGGGAGTAAAAGAGAAAATGCATTGCTTTTTCTTTCCTCAATGGGAATGTTTTTGACACTATCCCTTTTAAAGGTTAAATCCTTACTTATCTGTAAGGGAATGAAAACAGGTTAGGCGTTTGATGTTATTCATTTATATTGCTCTCTATGGATTTATAAATCAATTTAAAGTTGACATAGAAATGAAGTTCATAAGTCAATAAATATTTATTAACCTTAGATTAGCTTTGTATAATTCTACTTCTTTTGGATACCCGGTGATGTTCGAGCTCACAAGCCGCCAGTGATCGTCTGAATTGATCATTAACCATTTCCACCGTAGCAAGCAATTGTTGTCTCACTGAAACCATTATTTATATGAATAACATGTTGGGACCCCAATATGAACGTCGTCACATTACACAAGTGCAAGACAGATCCTGTCTTTTTCGATCCAAAAATTTATTTATAGTCTGCAACATTTACTAGCGGTCGAAAGAAATAATGGTGTTCATTAGAGATGCAGAAAGTTTCAGTTGTGGCAGACAAACAAAAACCATTGATTCCACTTTCCTCACCACGACCAAAAAGTTCCCCTCATCTCAACTCCTGACTAGACTGGAACTCGAAACTGATCGACGCCAACTCACCGACTGCTAACCAACTGATTCAGCGTCTTAGTCTTTTCTTATATATCTTCTGCTAATTATGCTAGTTGTAAATCTGATGATAACACATAAGATTAAAACTTTCTAGCCACGACATACTAAGCTCATCTGACGAAATGTTTATTTTTAACATCCCGTCAACTGCAGATTTTAAAACGAATTTCTCAACTCAATTTTGACATGCGGTTTGACATATGCACACATTTGATCTTTCGTGTGAGCTTACACTTCAGAAGTCAAACTGAAAGTTTTTAACTAGCAAACAATTTATCACAAAAATGAAATGATTAACTAATATAATCAATTACAATCCTTAATTATGTTACATTACATCTATCATTCAATCAGCTGAAGTAGAGATTTATCTGACTTTTTCCGTATTCCGATGTGATATAATGTCATATTATAGAGAACACCTCACACAAATCAAGTTACGTGTGTAGCTATTTACAAAAATTGTTTTGTCACCGCGGCATTCCCTTTCAGAGACACTTCAGATGCCGAGCAATAAACCCAGCCCTGTTAAACACGTACTGATTGGGGTGCGATAGGCTTCCCTGGGACCAAGTTATTAAGTTTAAATAACCCATACAGTGCAAGGTCCTGAAATGTAAGATATATATAATTGTTACCTCCTTCTATAACTCTGGTGGCGCGAAAATAACAGATGATGCAATTTTTAAAAAAAAGATTAAACAAATTGATATCTAGAAAAAATCTATAAAAAAAAGAAAAGACATAAACATCAGCACTACTTGAAAATAATCAACCAACACCGCAAAACCTCGCCAAAAAGAAAAAAAAAAACAGCAACAGAGTTTTCCTCAGCTAATACGTAAAGCTCAATACACTTAGTTAACAAAATTATATATATATATATATATATATATATATATATATATATATATATATATATATATATATATATAAACTGAAGTATATTGGGCCTAGTCGGCTAGGGTAGTAGAATATAACAATTGCGTCTCTGCAGAAGGGTAAGAGCCCTTCCCCAATGATTGTCCTGGATATGAAATTCAACTATCGGACGGGAAAGCTCCAATCTTGGAGCTTTGGGAAATATGGATTACATCTTCATTGCACTTGCTACTCGATCCATTCTGACCCCGAGTCGTAGCACCTGATAGGGTCCTATCTACGGGTCAAGTAGAACTGTTCGACTTTTAAACTGTGTGCACACAGATGACTTACGTTCAATTGGATTGTTAGGAATAGAGTTTCTTTGATCGTTTAACTGTGTATAAACAAATGACTAAGGTTTAATTGAATGATTAATGATAGATGGCAGTATATAGAACAGATTAAGAAAGTGCTAACGAATGAGTCATTTTGAATTCAATTATAAGTATTGATTAGCAATACTTAAATCGATTTAACTTTATGGCTAAATTAAATTGTTAATGCTAAACTGCGATGCTTTAAACAATTTGAGTGAGTACAAATAATGTTATATAGCCGTATAATGAAGACACAGTAGTTCATTTCTTTATAAAAATATATAAATCACATTTATATATCTCGTAAGAGTTGAATCTGGCTATTTCTCTGTCGGCTACCTGTGTACATATACTTTCACAACGACTACGCATCTCCGGCTCAAACTGCGTGTGCTGTCCCCACACACGCATCTCTGCCTTCCTGTTTACATAGGTGCACTTTGCAGTCACTTTGTTTACACAACTGGAACATCTGGGTCTGTCAAGGGTCAATATGCAAGGATAAAACCATTTATGATGGAAATAATATTTAAAACCATTTGAGAGAGTGCAAACAAATACTTAACACAAAATAGAACTATTTGTGTTAGAGTGTTTGGAACCATATGACTGTGTTGAAACAATAGTAATACTTGTGCACAAAAAATTTGCTGTGTCTCATTAAAAAGAGATTACCTACGAAATATTGTCTTACATATCCTACGTATAACCATTTAACTGTATGAAAACAAATGAGCTCTGGCTCGTTTAAAGAACTTATCTCCAGATTATGCGTTTAAAAATTATATAAGCTATGTATAAAGAGGATTTGGAATTAAATAACTTAGAATAGTTGGTATGCCATAAAACCCGATAAAACCAAATTAAGAATATAAGGCTATGTTAAACGATTGCTAATTTTAGCTTAACGGAGATGCTCGTAAGAACCCAACTCACTATCTTAGTTGATTTTAAAGTTCATTTTATAAACACATCTAATCGTTTTTGCATAACCGGAATCCTTCTAGACAAGGATATTTACGGTTTCTATTTTTTGTGAGAAATAAAGCAAGAACTAATCCTATTTACCAACCCCTCCGCTCAGGCAGGATATGACTCAAGGTCAATTTTTAAGCGGAGTTTAACAGGTTTGAATTCAGAGTTTTCCTTCACCAAGGCTGAATAACCTAGTCTGCCCTATTTACCCATAGCTGGTGGGAGAATAATTGGATTCATACCTTTCCCAAGGGTATTAGTGCTATGTGAAATGCAATCAGTTTCGTCCAGGATTTGAACTCTAGTTGCCGTGTCCATTTCCTACGACGATAACCATTACACCACGGGCACCCCCACAAAGCAATGGCAATATATATATATATATATATATATATATATATATATATATATATATATATATATATATATATATATATATATATATATATATATATATATATATATATATATATATATATATATATATATATATATATATATATATAT
This sequence comes from Sepioteuthis lessoniana, assembly GCA_963585895.1. Lineage (NCBI taxonomy): Eukaryota > Metazoa > Mollusca > Cephalopoda > Myopsida > Loliginidae > Sepioteuthis > Sepioteuthis lessoniana. Next base: position 46,201,582 of record OY757923.1, read on the forward strand.
ATATATATATATATATATATATATATATATATATATATATATATATATATATATATATATATATATATGTGTGTGTGTGTGTGTGTGTGTGTGTGTGTGTGTGTGAGTTTGTTCACGAAGATACTCCAAGAAAACATTACAGAAAATAGATTCTTCTTACACTATTTGGTTGGTTCCGTCACTTTAACCTGCGCTGCAAGGACAGGCGCAATTTTTTGATTCCACAGCATGCCATCTAGAAACATTCGTCTTCTTTTTCTTTGGTTGCTTCTTTAATTTGTTGCAATTTTGATGCATAGCCGTCTCAATTATTTTGATTATTTGTTCGACTCTTTCTCAAGATATCAGTTATGAGCGCACCATCATTTGTACCAAAAGACGGAAGCTATTACCTTAATAACAGATGCCATTTGCTTGAACTTTTTGAGAGGCGGGAATCCAGGGTGTTTCTATTGTTTGCTTTGATTTTTTTTTTTCATATATGAGCAAAGTGGTCAACCCACGTCTCATTTGGGTCGCAAATCTCCTGATGAATTCGGCTTGATCAAACTGAAAACGAGCAAAAAGAAACCTCAAAATTTCCAGTCTTTAGATTTAGAGTCAATATTCGAAACAGCCATATTGCAGACTATTTACTCATCGTTAAGATGACAGTCAAAACAGAGTGAACTGAGCCGACATTGATATCAATGGTTTCTGCTATGAGTTGAGCATTCACACATCTATTATTGGTGATCATGCCGGGAATGACCACCTCTTGATCGTTTGTGGTCGCTGCTTTTTGTCATTCTGCGGGAATATTATTTGCGATGCTATCCCTGCTCTAATAGGGGGTCATTCCCCTTTGAAGCAGACAATTGATCACATTTCGACTTCTTGTGCATTTTTGTTACCCTCACACGTACAGATTTTTACAGGACGTCATCTGCGAAGAAACGACGAAAAATATTTGCATTTTTTGAGGGCTTTTGTGACAAGCTTTGTCGTATACTTATATCTCAAATTAGAAAACACCTGGGGGGGACGCGTTTCTCTCTCTCTCTCTCTATCTATCTATCTATCTATCTATCTATATGTATGTATGTGTGTGTGTCTGGTGTGTGTATGGGTGTGAATGTATGTGTGTGTGACTTAGTGTGTGACTGTGCCTGTGTGTGAGATTTTTCTTAGGTCTATCAAAATGATACATACATAAAACGTTAAGATTAGCTGATATATATATATATATATATATATATAAAGAGAGAGAGAGAGATAGAGAGAGAGAGAGAGAGAGAGAGAGAGAGAGAGAGAAAGACAGAGAGTATTCAACTAAGAAAAATTTAAATGAAAATCTGAAATATGCAAATCAGATAACATTATTTTCAATGGGAAAGTTGATAGGGAATAAGAATTTTAAAATGTAATAGACTTAGGAATATTTAAAGAACCAGGTCTGAAGATGAAAATGAATGAATAAATAGATAAATAAATAAATAAAGGAAAAAAGAAAGAAAGAAAGAAAGAAAGAAAGAAAGAAAGATGTCTCATTCAAGAAAGAAGTAAAGAGACGTAGAAGATGAAAGAGGATGTTAATCAGAGTGGAAAGGAAAAGAATAGTAAAAATTAAAAAAAAAAAAAAGTTAAAAAAATTTAAAAAAGCCATAAAATAATCAGGCACTGAGTACAGATGCCTACGACGGATTTTACCCTAAGGTCAACTCCTGCAGAAATGATGATCGACAGACTGGAGATCATGGGTCATTCCCTTCCGGTGTAAGAATATGCAAATTGGGAATGAAATAAGAAAGTAACGATTTGGAATTATGAATAGGTATATGTGCTCTGATTAGGTAATAGGCTTGTCACATGATCTGAGAGAAAGAGTCAGGGAGGGAATCAGATAATTTAATCGGTTGGAGTTGAGGTATGAAGAGAGAAAATAACGTTTAGTAACATCTCTGGGGTTTTAAGCCCTTGGGTGCGGGGGAAGAATAATGATTTTGTTCAAGAATTTCCCCTCCAATGAATGTGAAAACATTACCATCATAGAACCGGCTTTTTAATGAAATCTACACCATAATGAAAGAGACAGAATAAAATAACAAATGTGTGTTTGTCTACTTATTTTCATTTCTTGAATTAAATATGATCAACGTCGTTCAAGCACTATCCAAGAAGTAACGGCAGTATGACATGCTGGCAGTATTCCGAAGAGAAGTGAGAGTAAAATTGTAATAGGAGAGAGGGAAAGAAAGAAAGAAATATATAGAGAGATGTCAGTAGTAGTAGTAGTAGTAGTAGAGAAAGAGAATAATAATCTGTGCCCCCTGTCACGCTGACCATTTTGACGTCTCAAATGGTAAGTGATACAAACAAGACAAAGTGCCACAGCCAGCTGTTTTTATAAACCAGAGACAGTATCGTTCAGATTAATTTCGTACCGACTGCTTGGAATGGTCGAATTTCCAAATTTCGGCAGGACACCGAAAACAAACAGGAAAAATAAAAGCCAAAACAAAATAGAATAAATAAAATGAATTATTCCTACACAAATAAAAGACGAGAAGAACGGAAATAAGGAAAAGAGTGCAATATTAATTAAAAGAATAAAAACAATTGCAAGATGCATTGTCATATGCCTTTCGGTTGCTTTCCATTCAATAAAGAGGCAATATTTTATAATGTATAAATAATCCATCTATGCTCACAGATTTGTGTTCCATAAGGCACATATAAGTAAAAGTGAAACCCCCAATATATATATATATATATATATATATATATATATATATATATATTGTATTTCCCTTATTAAAACGCTTGGTAATTTTCAATCTCTTTGGTTGCCAAAGGATCATTCCGGTGAATAGGAATGTGTAGGTACCTTTTTCGACAAAACATATAAACACCTCATGTCGATCTTCATGGTATAACGAAAAGGGTGAGTTTTAGAAAAAAAAATTGGAGGAAAAATGTGCATTACATTTCACAGAAAACAGACAAGGAAATATTCGTAGCGTATCAGCTATCATTGTAAGAAATCGATTTGTTTACTCGAGATCATGTCCGCAACTGAATGCTTTTAACATGGCATTAAGGAAGGGTATAAAATCGGGTATTTTTGCACAGTTCTGGGTAAATAGTTGTCCATATCTAATTTTGCTATTACAACCAGTCTAGTGTAGGGGAAAAAAATCAGAATTTAAACCACCCGTACATTTAAATTGACACAGAAAAGATGTAATATGCCAAACGTGCATTATTGCATTGTGTTTGTGTGTCTGTGTGTCTGTGTTGTGTGTTTGTGTTGTATAGTCATATACTACAACTATACACATATACATGCAGAATACATATTGACGCATTGAATAATAATAAAGACGAGCGAAACATTTCTTTAAAAAATATACCTCTCACTTTATTTGAAAGGGTTGTGTGTGTGAGAGGGAGTTGGAGACCGAACAGAACTGCAATATATTAACCCCTACTCTTATGGCCATCAGCGTTGTGTCTTTCTCGTTCTCCAGGGCTGTTCAACCGGAGGCCCAGCTCTCTGCTGGATGATGGCCTTCTCTACCGTATCTTGTCTCAAGCTCATCTGATCTCCAACTCACTGACTTCCTGTCTCCACAGAGTTATATAATAGTTCAATCGCCCACTCAATCTTTGGAATGGCATATTTGATCGTCATCAAGCGGAAATAACTGTCATGCAGTTCACAGGTCACTCTCTTCCGGTGAATCAGTCTATGAGTGTACCATGGGATTTTTACCTTGTCCCATTTTTTTCAGCCAAGCCCACCTACGGGATTTCTTCTCATTATTGCCATCGGAATGAGTCACTTCCTTCCGGTGCATGACTTTTGAATGGCATGTTTGGCCGGGTCGAAGGTCAATATACAACATTTGTGTTGTGTGTTTGTTTTGTGTATTTGTGTGAGTATGAGTTTGTGTGTCCAGATATATACATGTTGGTGCGGTGACCTTAATACTAAAGTCAACTTTTTAGATAATGCAGTGATTTTAATTTGTTTTGCAAAATTCAACAAATTTTCATTTTGTTGTGCTCTGGTTAGTGAACACAAGTAGTGGTAATAATAAGACAAACCACGATATGTGAGGAAAATAGTTATATTTGCAGGAAAGAGTAGTTACAAGAGAGAGACTGTTAGTAATATGAACATAGGATTAGTGATAGAGTAATGATATACTTCAACAATAGGAACGGCTCTTCTGGTCTGAATCATAGGCTTATTTCCAAACTGATCTCCGCTACTGCCATATATGGCTGATCTAACAGGTCATTATACTGAAAAGGTAGGTGATACCCAACACATTTACATTAAAGCAATCTTGCAGAGTATTTTATACTTAAAATACTGGAATTTAATTTTTACTCTTTTTGATTGTCACTCTTTTAAAATATTTCCTTGTAATAACTTTTTAAATATGCATATATTACAAATATTAGAAAAATTGTTTAACCTTTTACTTTTTCGAGCTCCAAAAGGGTCATCAACAGAAAATAGAGAGCAACACAACTAACATTACCATGGGCACTTCACTTGGCGTAATAGATAGTGAGCTAGATTAGCAGGCCATTGATAGTGAGTTGGATTCTCACTGTGTGTCCTAAACAAGTAGCATTGAACCTCATTTAAGCTAAGCATAGTAAAAAAGTAAAACTAAAATTATCGCCCTGCCGGTGGGGTTTAAAATACGCTGACTTTATCACATGAAAGGTTTCAGTTTAATATATCTAGGGAGTATGGAGTACTCCTTGATTGTAATTATTTTCATGTGCACTCTAATACAGAGAGTTTGTAGTATCTGCAAGGGTTACATCTATTAGTGAAATCGATTCGTTTAAAAATCATTCATACAGAACTCAACGGTGTGCCAAAAAGCATTCAAAAAATAATAAAAAATGTAAATATGAACGCACAATTAATGTAATTCCCTAATCCTAGGCATAAAATAACCCTACACGAGTTGACATGCGATTAAAATCAGTTAATCTACAGAACTAAAAATCGATAACAAAACGTAAAAGTGTACGAATGGAAATAATGTTTGTATTTCTATTAGACTTCTATATATTTGTATTTTTAGTTTCAGAGTGACAATAATATAGAGTTTGGTTATAAATAATACCTAACAATGACCCACTATCCTGCAAACCGTACTCTATTTTGTCATCTCAACGCACATAAACAATACTCGATACTAAAGATAGAAATACATTCTTTAACCGGTTACCATTCTTGTAAAATCTACTAATTTACGGGAAAAATCTTATATGTCGTAGTAGCTAACGTGCTGGACTGCAAAATCCTAGTAAGTGACTTCGAACTCCTGTTATGTTATTACGTAAATTTCTAATAAATTTTAGACCCCCACCGACGGGCGATAATTTTATTTTAATTTTTTGCCATGTTTAGCGTATATGAGGCTCAATGTCAGTTGTAGATGGCACCCAGTGAGAATCCAACTCACTATCAATGGTCTGCTAATCCAGCTCGTTATCCATTACACCACATAAGATGCCCGCCGTAATCTTAGATGTATGGCTCTCTATTTTCTGTTGATGAGGCCTATAACATTGTGAGGATGTCAGAAATTGACAACACGAGAAGCACGAAAATTTAAATGGCGAACCAATTTTGCTATTAATATATTACTAGTAATTTTGCTAGTAATATATGTTTTATATAAGTTGTTATTACAATGAAATATTAAAAAAAAAGAGCGACGGTCAAAAGGAGTAAGAATTAAATCAATTAATTTCAAGAAGTTAAGAATTAAAAGAAACATTAAAAAAATTGTTCGAGTAGAATTTTGGAAGGGACACATCGGGGTCATGTGTTGAAGTGTTTGTTGGGGCTTGAGTTGTTGACTAGTGTATTCTGTGACGATTAGATGGAACTGGCCGGATTTACTCTGTTTATTGACAGCCCTGATCGTTGTCTGCAGGTGATCGATTAATGTTTGTTTTTTACCAACATATAACCTGGTTTATCGTGTTTATTTTGATTTGTCATGACCAGATGCCGATAGGTGAGGTGCATTTATTTTCTGCGTGATTTCGAAGTCATGCCCCGACATAACATAAACAAAGGTACACGTGCTGTGCATATAGTAGCAGACATTTTTGTAATTGTTCATTCCCATGGTTCAATGCGATAAGTTAGTCACAAAAAACGTAAACAAATCAAGGTTCTAAGTTTAATAAGGAATTGGACAGGAAATGGTAACTTGTCAATTGTTAAATCATGTAGTGAGCATTTAAGGCTTGGTTTTTGTTGTATTGGGTTTTATGGCATATCAACCATTGTAGATTATTTATTGCCAAATCCTCTTTATACATATGTATTAAATATGTATGATTTGCTTTAGTTGGGTTATATGGCATATCAACCATTGTAGATTATTTATTGCCAAGTCCTCTTTATACAAATGTTATTTAATGCCAAATCCTCTATGAATATATATATATATATATATATATATATATATATATATATATATATATATGATTTTTAAACACGTTTTGCTGATAATATTATTAAACGAGTCTGAACTCTTTTTTAAACACGGTTAAATGGTTTCAAGTTGCTATATAACATTCACAATTTAATATCATTCTTTTTTAGCACAGTTTGTTAAATTTCCCCCATAGATAGGACTCTATCAGGTGATTCCACTCAAGATCAGAGGGGACCTGAGAGCACAGGCAATAAAGGGGTTCTCAACGTCCCCCAAATCTCCAAGGCGTGGGTCTCGTCATGAAATATGCATTCAAGTTTATGAATATTTAGATTAAAAAAAAACAAATGAATCTAACTGAAAACTACATTCTTTCTTGACCAATCTATAGTGATGTCATTTAACAAAGTTAATTTAAAGAACTATAAAAGAAAAAAGAAAATAATTACAAAAGTACAAAATTGCACTACAGATGTGTTCGTTTTTACCCAAGTACCTATATTTTAAATATGAATGAAAATAGATTGCTTCACAGTCTTACTTTTATGTTTAACAAAAAAAAAAAAAAAAAGAAAAAAGCCAGAGTGTCCAGACGCTTATTTATGGAAGTGTATAAGAAAATGTTGAGAAATCCATGCTTATTTTACAAGAAAAAAAAATGAGTGTCCTGGATGGGACACTAAACAATTTGATGGTGAGGGTCCAGTATTGGAGATTTGGTGAATGTGGGGTTCTTTTTCAGAGCCATCGCTGCCAAGTCTACTCTGGCCGGGAGTAGTAGCACCTATATGACTCCGATCTTTGTGTTGGGTATCACCTACCTTTTCAATATAATGAGCTAGGCCATCTACCATATATGGCAGTAGCTCGAATACCAAGAGTTCCACTCCCGATCATTTTGGTGACAAATTGATTTCGAGCTGGACCTCTCCAGGTGCTGGGTAGCACTTTGGCCGGCCGTGTTATCGGGACGCGGCTCGGGCAGAGTGTGTCTCGGTGCCTGGGGATTTCCTACGGCCTCAGGGGGCCTTCCCCCCAGGCTTTTACTCCCTTCGGGGAGGTTTGGTTTATCGCCCGGCGCCTGAGGCGCCCCTAATAAGGGGAATGCCGACGGGGCCGTAGGCATTTTTGGGAACTCCGGGCGCGTGTGGGCTACGGCCCTGCGCCCGGTCCCACCTAAAAAAAGGCCTTGTGCCATACTTGCCCGTAAGGTGGGGCGGCCAACAAATATTCCAGTCCCGATCATTTTGGTGACAAATTGATTTCAGACTGGATCTCTCCAGGTGCTGGGTAGCACTTTGGCCGGCCGAGTTGTCGGGACGCGGTTCGGGCAGAGTGTGTCTCGGTGCCTGGGGATTTCCTACGGCCTCAGGGGGCCTTCCCCCCAGGCTTTTACTCCCTTCGGGGAGGTTTGGTTTATCGCCAGGCGCCTGAGGCGCCCCTAATAAGGGGAATGCCGACGGGGCCGTAGGCATTTTTGGGAACTCCGGGCGCGTGTGGGCTACGGACCCGCGCCCGGTCCCACCTAAAAAAAGTCCTTGTGCCATACTTGCCCGTAAGGTGGGGCGGTCAATAAATACTCCAGTCCAGATCAGTCTGAGACCAGCCTACGAGTCTAAAGAGCCGTTTCCTATTGTTGAAGTATATCCTTATTCTAGCCACTACTCCTATGTTCCTATTGCTAACAGCCTCTCTCTCGTAAATACTCTTTTCCTGTTAATATAACTCTTCTTCCTCGCATCTCGTGGTTTGTCTTTTTATTACTACTACCTGCGTTCATTCACCAGAACGCAACACTATGGATCAAATAGAACTGTTTGACATTTAAACTATGTATTCTTGCTAAATTGAATTGTTAGAAAAAGAGCTGTTTGATCCTTTAAATATGAGTAAACTAATGACTAATATGCAATTAACTTGTTAGTGATACATAACAACACTTGGAATCATTTAACTGTGTGTGAATGAATAAATAGTGATGAACAGAATAATTAGTGTTAAATAGCAATACTTGTGAACATTTTACTGTGTACAAAAACTGACTGGTGTTACTATGTTACTGTTTCATAGCAATACGTGAAAATAACTGTGTGGAAACAAATGATTAATAATATATATAAAAATCCTTATTAGATAGAAATATTTGAAACAATTTAACTGAGTAAAAAAATGAGCGCACACTCGTTTAAAAATGTATCTACAAAATGAGTTTACAAATCATATATGTCTAATGTAAAAATAGGGTTTGGCATTAACTACTTTACATTGAGTCACATGTCATAAACCCAACCAAATCAAACCATATATATTTGATATATATTTATAAAGAGGATTAGGCATTAAATAACCTACAATGATTGATATGCCATAAATCCCAACCAAACCAAATCATATATATTTAATATATATGTATAAAAGGATTAGTCATTAAATAACCTACAATGGTTGATATGCCATAAAGCCCAAACAAACCAAATCATATATATTTGATATATATGTGTAAAGAGGATTTGGCATTGAATAACCTACAATGGTTGATATGCCATAAAAACAAACCAAACCAAATCATAAATATTTAATATATATGTATAAATATGATTTGGCGTTAAAAAACCTACAATAGTTGATATGCCATAAAACCCAACCAAACCAAATCATACATATTTAATATATATGTATAAAGATGATTTGGCAATAAATAACCAACAATGGTTGAAATGCCATAAACCCAACTCAACCCAACCTACCCAAACCAGTTTGGTTAGAGCTTGCATACACTTATTGTAAAACAATCCCTAAGAAGTGTGTCCTGAATATGACAGTAAACCGTACCTGATGGTGCCTTTCCAGTTCAGGATAATCGGGTATTTTGGAATAGCCCTTTATTACTGTTACTTCCAGGTCCACTCTGATTCGCAGTATTAGTACTTGTTAGAGTCTGACCTATGGGTCAAGTATTAATTCACGAAGAGTCTTTGGCTCAGATGTGGCACATGGCAGTATAAATGGAGCACCCAATGAAAATCGAACTCACTCGTGAAGGTTTACGAGTCTATCTTGCTAACTATTACACCACCAGAGGCACCCAATAGGCACTTGTAACAATTTTCTTCGCTTTTTGCTTAGGTGTGGCACAAGGCCATATGAATGAAGCCTTCATTGAGAATCGAACTCAGTCTTGTAGATTTGCTAGTCTAGTCTGCAAACTCTTACATCACCGTTCAAGCAGATACATTTAAAATTATTTATATTCGATACGACAAAAAAAAACAAAAAACGAAGAAATTTCCAAAGAAACAACACAAAAATATAAATATGAACTAACAATGAACGCGGTTTTTTAACTTCTCGGTATTAAGTAACCCTAGACGGGTTGATATGCTTTTAACAACAATCAATCTGTCGAATAATTCTATTGTATTGGATGCTTTGGTTTGAGAGCCTGTTTTTCGGATGAACTTTAATTAAGAATGTTAGTCTTATGTATGAAAATTATATTTTTAGCAATGTGCTCGCTGGTTTGGAAAGATGCATTGTGCATAAGCTAATGCTTGATTACTTATTTAGATACCTAATTTATAAGACGTCTTATTTATCCATATTATAATCCTGGTTGTCTCGGTAACTATTAGCTTACTAGATAATCAATACCATATGTAAGTCACAGGAAAGATTATTGAGACATGTTTAACTTTAGAGAGGTCTTAGATGTAATCAAGAAACCGATCTATCTATCTATATATCCAAAAAACACAAAAGTCATAGGAAGAGTGAACTGCATCATTCCTTTAGCTGTGGAGTAGAATTGACTGATATTTTGTGTGAGCTAGAACACAGATAATTGTATCCATGGAAAATAAGCAACTTTGTGAGCAACCCCCCCCCAAAAAAAAACAAAAAACAAACAATAACCAAGAAATCAACACTCGCAATATGGAGAAAGATTTTAAGCTGTTCCATTACGATCTATGTATTGTATTCAGGCAATTTTAAATTGATAGTGTGGATCCCGGTCTTTAAGTATTCAGTATTCGAAGACCTGGTTTTTTTAGGGCTTAGGAACCGATTTCTGATGCTGGTGAAAAAATACAAAAGTATCTCAGCCACAAATCGAGCCAGGACAAAATAAATGTTTTTGTCTGCTTTTATTTTGATATTTGGAATATTTTTCGTTTTAGTTTTGTTTCGTGTATTAATCTATATTGTACTCAGTTTTGGCCATCAGAGACAGCGACGAATAGACGCCAACGCCACCAAGTGGAGATACAATCATGCCGAGAGCAAGGCGCGTCTGTATTCGAAAGATATAACAAAGTTTTCTCAAGACAATAGGAGTAAATGACGCCTACCCTACGTGACATCCACGTGATAGGCATCCTCATTGGGGGTTTTGTGCATAGTCAGAGCCTTGAACACTTTTCCAGTCATTATGGTGGTTGAATTGAAAAAATATGTCGTGATCAAGATGGGTTTGCTGATTGCTAGTCAAGTCTGATGCATTTATCAAGGGTCGGTGGATACGTCGCTTTGGGGTGGCTAAAAATGTATATGGTTGAGTTTCTGAACACCATGTTTATTATTTTCTTCACCTGCTGTTGAGGAAGCATTGTAACGCTACGACCTCAGGATTTCAGTGTTTCTAGGTTGTCTGATCTATCTATCTATCTATCTATCTATCTATCTAATAGCTAGTTTGGTATATGTTTCTCTTAACTTCAACCGTCTACCACGAGCTGATTATCTATCTATCTATCTATCTATCTATCTCAAGCTATTCTTATATATGCCATCCATGTAGTTCTCTCTCTCTCTCTCTCTCTCTCTCTCTCTCTCTTTCAATCTATTTACTTGTAAAGAGAAAGAATCTGTGCATATGTATGTGAGAGTGAGAGAAAGAGAGAGAACGAGAGAGAGAGAGAAAGAGAGAGAGAGAGAGGAGAGAGAGAGAGAGAGAAATAGATCGATAGATTGAAAAAGAGTGAGGGAGAAAGAAAACAGCTAGACAGACTTTATAAGAAATGCAAACTATTTCGTCAATGATGAAAGTGAAATCAATAGCAGATGTTCATTTCATGTTTAATGAATATAAGTGACTTCACATCGTTACCCTTTTAACTGATAAACGCCAGCTTGATTCCCTCCAGCCTCTTTATTTATTAATTAATGCCAATCTTCTGGTTTCTTAAGCATTAATTTTAACTAAGTCTTAGAAAACATTCTCCTGAGCGCTGCGCATCCAGAGGTAGCATTCTACCTCCCATTTTTTTCCATCCTGGATAGTACATTGATAGCTTTAGTTGTTCTAATAACTAAGAAAATTTTGTTGTGCGAATTATTTCAAAATAATTAGTTCCAGAATAATGAAAAAAACAGTGTGAATGTTATGGTTAATCTTCTTCCAAAATGTTATCCGTTTTGTTCAAAATCGCACCATTTAAGATCTTACGATGATGATATAAGATGCCCAGTTGTAACTTGAAAAAATTACTGTGTTCAAAGATTGACTGGATTTTAATTTTCATCACTATCTGGTATAGAGCAGTTACTTTATTGTAGCTTTCTTACTATCGTTCCAAAACTACATTGTCCAAGATCAAACGATAATGGATTTCATTCTTTCGTAATAACATGGATAGTGCTCAAATTCGTATTATACATTTTATGGTTTGGTTGGTTGTTTGGGTTTTATGGCATATCAACCTTTGCAGGTTATTTAACACCAAATCCATTTTTACACAAATAATCAGTTCTATTTCAAACAAATTAGTTTAGCATGAGTACACAATTTAATTGTCAAAAACAGTTCTATTTCAAGCTATTCCGTTTATTCAAAAAGTTCTAATTCAGCTAATTCAGATTAGTATAATTATAGATTTGCTTTACACTGGGACGAACTCATAAGAGATGTACTCTTATGGACCCCCACACATGGCCGTGCAAAAGCAGGACGACCAGCACGAACATACATTCAGCAGCTATGTGAGGATACGGGATGTTGTCCTGAAGACCTGCCTAGGGCGATGAACGATAGGGAGGAGTGGCGAGAGAGGGTCAGGGATATCCGTGCTACCAGTGCGACATGATGATGATGATGATGAAACAATTCACTTTAGCGTAAGTACAGTTTTAATGCCAAAAACAGTTCCATTTCAAACAATTCAGTTTAGCATAAGCACGCAGTTTTAATGTAAGTATAGTTTAGTTGTCAAAAACATGTCTTTTTCTAGCTATTCAGTTTAGTCTAACAATTCAGTTTAGCATAAGTATGCAATTTGTTCTAGTAAAGCATAGATATGACCCTATCAGATGCTACCACTTTAAGCCAGAGTGGCCCTGGGAGCAATGGCTCATTCCCCTAAGCTCTAGCATCACTGGAACCTCACCATCAGATTATTTAGTGTTATATCCGGGACACTCATAGGGACGTCTAACCCATCTGCTGAGGTGCAGTCGGTGTATTTTACAACCCCAGCCGACTGGGCAATATATATTTAATTACGGTACTGATATTATCACATGTGTGTATTGTGATATAAGTGTTATCACACAGAAAGGACAAAGTCATTTAACTATTTCTATTGATTGATTAATAGATTGAGCTTAACAGTATGCAAAAATGTCTTTGGTTATTTCATGCTTAGAGATTAGGGACTAGCATTCGCATTTATATATTCTGTGATTTTTAAAACCTTTTTTTACGCTCAGATCTATGATATCTGGTATTAGTAGCTAATGATGGTTTATAAACAAATTTATTTGGTCTCTTGATAAGATCCTCACAAGTATTATCATTCCGAATCAGATTGGACCTGTGAGTAATGGCAATGAAGGGATACTTCTTTCTTTTCATATCTCTCAAGAGCATCATGCCCTGATGAAATTTAGTGTTATAGCCAGAACACCTTTTCTTATCCCACTGCAAAGGACACAATCAATCTTGATTATAGAACAAAAACAATTGTTATTTACGATGAAATAAAATAGGTTAACATGCATTTTTATTCTTGAAATAACACAAAATTTGTCTAATATTTTGGATAGTTTTTATAATAGGTAGCGTCTTTTTTTAAAAATAAGTTTATATTTTACCTTTACGCAGTTGGTAACAACGTTCCTAAACTCAAGTTTGAACTCGAAATGTTTATTTTAGGGTCCCTTAATGGCAGCTTCTCAGATTTAAACTATACAGCAATTGCCCTCCTATGATTGATAATGTACAAATCCCAACCTTTCTTTCAATTGCTCCACTTTCTGCAAAGGGTCTAAACATGCCCGCAAGTGGAAAGCCAATCTGGTCGTGAGTTGAGGGTGGCAAGAAGTCAGGGGCATTCGATCAAGCAATAGTCCGGTCTTCATCAACGCCAAGGATAGGAGAGAAACAGAAAAGAAAGCTGTTGCCAATGGTGGGTTGTCCAACTCCTGACCCCCACCAAACCTGCCTTGTCAATTCTTAATCGGCTTCAACTAATGGGCTAAGGCCTTCTTATTGGGTTAAGTCTTCAGTGACTGTCGCCAGAGGGGTGCCTGCGTTGCATCTCGGTCGACAGAATCGGTAAAGTCGGAGAGCTTCGCTTCAACTCGTACAATTATCAATCTTCTATTATTTCTCAATCTTCAGGATTTCTTGAGCACTTCCGTTGTTTCTCATTTCTGGTCTTTTAAATTATACGTGACTCACTTTCTCTTTGAATTGACCTTATATTTCTGCCTCTTTCTTTTTTCTCTCTCTATCTTGTCCTTCAAGATTGTATTTCTCTTTGTGCCTCTGCTGTGCATCTGCTATAAATTCACCTCACTTATCTCTCTTTCCTCTCATCTTGTTTTTCCCTTCACTGGTTTTGATTCATTTCTACTGATACATTTTCCTACTCAACAATATCCATTTTCTTTCTTTATCTCTTTCGTTCTTATGTTTCCTCATTATTTTTTGTTTCCTTATTTATGCGGGGATTTTTTCTCACAGTATCACCGTTATGATTCTTTGAATATTTAACTGATATAAAGCCTAAAAGGAAAGATCCTGGGATCACACAGACACAAACATTCATACACACACACACACACACATATATATATATATATAACATAAGGTTGATGACCGTAGTCAAGAGAGACTTGAAGGCTCCCTTTTCAATAGTTACTACATCGAGGTGTAGGGGAGGGCGCAACTTCTTTCCCGGGATTTCTCCACTTTACCCTTGATACGTACCTTGTAACGCCGAATGTTAGGCTAGTAGGTATCAGATACCATTTTAAAAGTCTTTGGTATGACTCGACCGAGACTGAACCCCGGTCTCCCAGATCATTGCTAAACACTCTACCAACTAGGCCAATGAACCTGTATATATATATATATATATATATATATATATATATATATATATATATAAATACATATATATTCACATTTTTATATATGTATACCTTCCCATGCATATATGGGGGATATGGGTGTGTGTGTGTGGAGGCGCACTTGTGTGTGGGTGGTGTGTGTTTGTGTCTCTGCGAGTGTGTGGCCCAGTCGGCTGTAGATGTAGAATACACTGACTGCATCTCTGCAAAGGGGTAAGACTCCCCCATCTAGTGTCCCGATATGACACTAAACAATTTGATGGTGACGCTTCAGTAATGCTGGAGCTTTGGGAAAAGCAGAGTACCTCTTTATTGTTATCGTTCCCAGGTCCACTCAGTCCAGGAATGGTAGCACCTGATAGGGTCCTACCTATGAGTCAAATTGAAATAAACTGTGCGTTTGTGGTAAACTGAATGGTTTGAGATGGGATTGTTTTGACATTTAAACTGCGTACTTATGCTAAACTGAATTGTTTGAAGTAGAGCTGTTTTAACTTTTAACTCTGTGTAATCAAAAACCTATACTTATACTAAACAGAATTGTTTGAAATAGAACACTAGTTTAAATAACCCTTGATAGTTGATGTGCCATAAAACCAAACCAAACCTAACTATGAATGTTTGTTACTAATTTTTCTGTACCAATAGGA
>OY757923.1:46222050-46272050 GCA_963585895.1 Sepioteuthis lessoniana
GGTCGCTGTGTCTATTTCCAACGACGATAACCATTACACATACAGACATCTCCTGTGCACACACACACACACACTTACACACACACACACATATATATATATATATATATATATCCACATTTACTCAAATAAATATTGCATATTCAATTCGGGATGTAGCATACACTGACTGCTTCTCGGCAGAGGAGTAAGACCACCCAACGCGTGTCCTGATATGACACTAAACAATCTAATGGTGAGGTTCCAGTAATGCTGGAATTTTAGCTGTTCCGGAGTACCCCTTCATTGCCATCGCTCCCTGGTTTACTCAGGCCAGGAGTGGTAGTACCTCAAAAGGTTCTACCAACGAGTCAAATAGAACTAAGATGTATACTTTTTCTAAACTTATTTTTTTAAAAATAGAACTGATTTTGACATTGAAACTTTACTTATGCTAAACTGAATTCCTTGAAATAGAACTGATTTTGGCATTTAAACTGTGTACTTATGCTAAACTGAATTGTTTGATGTAAAACCATTTTTACATTGAACTGTGTGTAATCAAAAACTATACTTATACTAAACTGAATTGTTTAAAATAGAACTGTTTATATGTATAAAATGGACTTGGCATAAAATACCGTACAATGATTGATATGCCATAAATCCCAATAAACATACAGGCACTTTCACGCATATATATCATTGCACCAATCTATCAATAATAAGGGTAGAAGGGGTATGGAAACCCAATTGTCTTATGCTTCCATTAGCCCAGACTTTTGAAAAACACTTTATTGAATTAGCAAAAGATAATATCATCTAATGACCGCTTTTACTGTGCAGAGATGGTCATATTTAAAACACATTTCAAAACTCCAGGTCACAATGTAGAGGGTGTATAATTTGAACCTGATATCTCTTACCAGAAACCCGACCCATTTTCAGCAGCTCTGATGGAATGATATTACAACAATAAAACCTGACGTAGATCTAGAAGAATGGCTCTTATACTGAATTTTGATGAGGGAATTATAAGAGGCACATCAGTTCTTAAATATGTCAAAATTCTATTCATTTAATACAAGTAAATTCGATTTGGCTTTTTTATGGCATATCAACCACTGTAAGCTATCTTTTGCCAAATCAATTATTATACATATAAGCAGTTATATTTTAAAGAGGTTGGTTTAGAATAACTACGCAGCTTAAATGTCAAAACAGTTCTATTTCAAACATAGTTTAACATAAGTACACAGTTTAGTTCAATATGACCCATAGATAGGACCCTATCAGGCACTATCACTCCAGGCCAGAGTATTGTGGCACGATTGGTGGCATTCGTTTCTGTGGGTGTGGGTGAGTGCCAGTCAGAGGATCCCTTCGTCTGTTTTGGCGTGAAGCCCACACAAAGGGTTTGAGCGCGAGATTCCCTGCGAGACGGGAAGAAGACGAGGGAAGGCAAGGTCCCTGGGCAGTCAACAGAAGAGGGCAGTTAGCTGAAGAGAGCAATCAACAGAAGTCTGGGGAAGGCGACGGTTAGAGAAAGGCGGCTGGTTAGCTAGGAGTAAGGACTTGTGGACCCAGGGGTTGGGTCAGCCAACGTAAGAGGATGAGTCAGCGTTCCTGGTTGCTGTGTAGGAATTTCGCTCAGATACACGCACGTGATAGCCAGATGCACAGAAAATCACACAAACGTGTCATAAACTTCTCCCTGCTTGCGCTTGGAGCTAACCCAAGTCCGTGCTTGTTTGTTCTTCTTTTCTTCCACACTCTCAGTTGTATATGTTGTGTCGGAGATGATAGAAATCACTTGACGATCGGATGGCCATGAGCTGGTTTAGGAGGTTGAGATGGGGAAGGACCGGCCAGCGGGTATATTCTCACAGTATACCTGGTAGCGATGGCAATAAAGAGGTACTTTTCATCCCCAAAAGCTCCAGAATTAGATTGCTTATTGTCATATACACTAATTAGGGAAGTCTTACTCCTCTGCAGAGATGCAGTCGGTGTATTCTGCTGCCCAAGCCAACTGGGCCATAATTCAAGTAAAGTTACAATCATTTAATAATTGAAATATCTTATAATCTTGTTTGTGAAGAAGAATTCTTTCATATATAAAAAAAAAAAAAGAGAAACGGATCTCTACTTTGTGTTAGAATTAGCTTTTTTCATCTTGCTAGCAACAGCACACCGTATTTACCAACCCCTCCGCTCGGGCAGGATATGACACAAGGTCAATTTTTAAGCGAAGTTTAACAGGTTTGAACTCAGAGTTTTCATTCTCCTAGACTAGTTGCCTCACCAAGGCTGAAGAACCTAGTCTGTCCTACTATTTACCCATAGCTGGAGGGAGAATAATTGGATTCATACCTTTCCCAAGGGTATTAGTACTATATGAAATGCAATCAGTCTCGTCCAGGATTTGAACTTGTGTCACCGTGTTCATTTTCAGACAACGATAACCATTACACCACGGGCACCTCCTGCTATCAACAGCACACGACTGTTTCTTATTATTGACCAGAGGTAGAATCTGAATTACCCAGAAAGTGTTGCTATAATATGAAAGGCCAGATGTGATGCTTAACTTAGCATACTTTAAGGAGAAATTAATTTTCCCTGGAAGATCGACGATGAGGACCCCAACGAATGGATGAAGACAAATAAACTGAGTCAGTGGACGAATGACGAAGCAGTGCTTTAGAGGTATGATACACAAACATTGAGATTCTATGAGAAGGCTGGATGGTCAATATTTCCGCAGATCCTGGGCCATGCTAGGCTTCAAAGGAACCAGTTGGCTCAGAACCATCAAATTCATCATAGAGACAGAAGTCATCATTTATTAAACTTAACAAAAAAATCTTTAGCCGATATGTTTTGAATTAGACAACTACCGGATCAGTTAGCTTTGGTCTTTCACTAAACTGTTATTTAAAGTCATGTTTTAGATTTTATTATGTGTATGAAAGTAAAATCTCTGCTGAATATTATCTGAGATTTAGATGAAAACAGACTTTTAATCTAAATTCTAGTTTTCAGCTGAAATATAAAAAAAAACTTGGTAAAATGTTTTTTTATACTTTTGGAAATATTGCAGAGTGTTTGAAAACTTAAGTTAGTGTAAGAATTGAATGACTTGGGGATTTCGTGAAGAGTGGTGTAATGGAGGGTGGGGTTGAAATGAATTAAAAAATTGAAAACGTTTGAAAAACACGTATATATATCTATAAAAAGACTCGAAATTTAACAACTCCCCATTTCACTTTTAGAGTACAAGACTCGCATTCCTGTAAGAAACCAAAAAAACAAAAAAACAAAAACAAAACAAAACAAAAAACATCTTTATCCAATACGATTTGAACTGGACAACTACCGGGTCAATTAGTTTATGTTTTTTACTAAACTGTCCTCTAAACGCACGTTTTCGATTTTATTATATGTATGAAAGTAAAATCTTCGCCGAATATTATATGTGATTTAAATGAAAAAAGACTATTGATTTGAATCCTAGTTGTCTGCTGAACTGTTAAAAGAAACGAAGTAAAATTGTCTTTATTAGGAATCCTTTTGAGATGAGGCTTCTTCATCAGAAAATTAATTTTTTATTTATTGTGGACTTTTTGTCCTCATCTAGGTTGTTTTTTGTTGTTGTTTCTTCTCACTACGTTTCGGCCACATTTCACCTCTGGCCTTCTTCAGGTGATTAACTGCGACCTTGGATAAAAAAAACCCAAAAAAAACTGCCAAGATAAGGACAAAAAGTCCGTAATAAATAAAAAAAATAATTCCCAGACGAAGTAAAACGTTTTTATATTATTGGAAATATTGCAGAGTGTTTGAAAACCTAAGTTTTTTTTAATTAAAATTGAAGGTCTATAAGATTTCAAAAAACATAAATAAGGATTCTCGTTCTAATTTTAAAAATATCTCAACTGTGCATTTATACTAAGTTAAAACTTAATGCATGAACGAGGACGATGGACAAGACGTAAGGGAATGAAAAGGGCTATTTTTTCCACGAGGTATACTTCAGAAGCCATGCCGCGCCTAACCAAATCCTGGGCGGACGAATCCCACGAGTCAACGGCCAAGGTCAAATAGTTCAGTCGGGGAACTGCAGTTACTCATCTATTAGAGTGGCGTCTGTTAATGAGAATAAAACACAGCCATCGAAAAATGACCAAGACTCATACTCAAACAACATGGTCAAACTGCATCACCTTTCGTGCGGGTAAAGCGGGGTGCGTCCTGCCAGTGATCAAAAAATCAGCTACAGAACAAAAACCAAAATTACTTAAATTTAAATGCATAATACAAATAGCAACATTCAACGTTAGAATTTTAAATAAAATAAGCCAACTACCGGAGCTGATAGCGTCTGTGATAGATGATAAGATAGAGATAGTATGCGTACAAGAACACGGGTTACCTTCATAGCGAAGATATAAAATACCACAATATAGGCAAAAAATGGACATTTGTATCGGCATCTGCGTGCTAGGGAATGTAGCTGTGCTTATCGGTCCACGAGGCCTAAAATCACTTAATCATCAAAAATCCATAACCGAGGATGATGGTAGCCACGTTTAATGGCAACCCCAGCGCAGCAGTTATTTCCTGTTACAGCCCTACCAATGTTTGTGAAGAAACGGACCTCATCGCCTTATATAACGCGCCATCCTCCCTTGTTCGTAGTATCCCGAAATACAACTTTCTCGTTATCGGTGGGGATATGAATGGCCAAATTGGGAAAAATGTAAACAATACAGTCAGCTTACATAAGTCGTCAAACAGAAATAGGGAACATCAAACGGATTTCACGCTAGAAAATAGATTAACATGCCTTAATACTAAATTTCACAAAAGAAAGGGAAACTATGGACGTACACAAATGACGCTAAATTACAGGTAGACTACATTCTCGCAAATAAGAAATGGGTTAATAGTGCATTGAATTGTGAAGCAGATTCCTCTTTAGAGGGTGTGTCCTCCGATTACTGAATTGTCACGGCAAAGATATGACTGTGCCTACACAGGAATGCGGCCCGAACATCCACAACCGTACACTATGACTGGTACCTGCTTAATAATTGACATTTTAAATATACGTTAACACTAAGAAACTAATTCGATGCACCTCAGGAGATATCGGAAACTCCTACAGCGAATGACGAAAATGAGAACTTCGTCAATGTCCACATAGAAGCGGAAGCAAAATGCATACCAACTAAACAGAAAGTTAATTTAGAGTCACATGGAAGACATTAGCGATTAGGAAAAACGTACTGATGTAATAACCGCATCCCTATGCTGTAGGAGGAGCCCAACTAATATCAATGCTCAGAAACTTAAGAAGGCACAAAGTGAATTAAGTAACGTATATCTAAAAGAACAAACATAATACACCCAAAATCAGATCAATAAGATTAGAGATTCGGTTGAAGATAGACAATCTCAGATTGCATGGCAAACAGTAAACTAAGTGAGTAGAAGGAAGGGTACAGCGTGAGCTAAACTGACAGCCAAGAAGAACGAATACACCCGTGGAAACAACATTTCGAGAATTTACTTGGAAAATCTCAGAAAGTTACGGATGAACCTATCGCGAACATTATTAGCAATCAACTAGACATCCAACTAGGACAGTTTACTCAAGAAGAACCCGACTTAGTACTAAGGAAAATCAAAAATACGAAATCTGCAAGTCTTGATGAAATACCCCCAGAAGTATGGAAGACAACATTCTGCTCCGATATTGCAACACCGTCTATAACCAGAACATAAAAGAGAAATGAACAAAGTGCTGCATCCTCCCTTTTCACAGGAAGATTAACCTTGGAATAGCCAAGAACTACCGAGTTATAAGCCTTAATTCCAAAGAGGCCAGGATCTTCAATGCTCTACAACGCAGCTGCATACAACATAAAATAGAGAAAATACTTAGGAAGAAGCAAAATGCCTTTTGGAGAAATCGATCCATTACATCACAAATTTTGACTATACGTTGAATTCTAGAAGGTGTTCGTGCAAAAAAAAAAAACCTTGAGGAAACACTATTATTTGCAGACTTCTCTAAAGCATTTGACTCCATACACAGAGAGAAGATGAAGCAAAAGACTCTGGCCTACGGTCTCCTAAAAAACTCGTCGAAGCCATAATGATGCTATATAAAAACACGAAAGTAAAAGTCCGCCAATCGCAATCACAGACTACTTCGACATTGTAGTAGGTGTGTTGCAAGGATATACATTAGCCCCATACCAGTTATTACTTGTCGATGCTATGTGCTTCGATCATCTACAGATTTAATGAAAGAAAACGGCTTTACGCTGGGAAAGGAAAGAAGCAGAAGATTACCTACACAAACAATTACGTACGACGACTACTGCTTCTGGCTAATATACCCACCCAAGCCGAGTTCCTGCTACAGAGTCTGAAACAGACAGCAGATAGCGTAGGCCTCCATTTGAATGCAGAATACACGTGGTTTAATAAAAGAGGTCACATTTTCATACTAGATGATGGTTCTCACCTACCTCGGAAACAAAAAGAAAAATCATGAACCGAGAATGACATCCACACAGCATTAGCAAAGGCATGGGCAGCCATCGATTGGTTATTAGTCCTATGGAAGCCAAACCTGTCCGATAAAAAAAAACGCAATTTTCCAAGAAGCGGTCGTATCAATACTACTACATAGATGCACCATGTAGACGTTAAATAAACATATGGAGAAAAGGCTTGACGGTAATTATACAAGAATTCTACGAGCAGAGTTATGGAAGCAACACCCGACAAAACAGTAGCTGTAAGGCCACCTACCATCCATAACGAAAACTATCAAAATTAGACGAAGTAGACATGCTGGAAACAGCTGGAGATGTATGGACGAGCTCATAAGCTATGTACTCATGTGGACCCCATCACATGGACGCGCAAAGGTTGGAGGACCAGCTAGAACCTATCTACAGCGGCTCTATGCCGACACGTGATGTAGCCTAGAATAATCGCCGAGAGCAATGGATGATTGATACGAATCGTGAAAAAGGGTCAGGAAAATCTGTGCTTGTAGCACAACATGATGCGGATGATTATGATGAAACTTAACTTAGTTCAACACATGGCCAAAAATCTATTGCACCCAGTGAAAATCAAATTCACTAAATCTATTATTCTAACCTAGTTCATTAATCGTTACATCACAAGATGCGTTTATTGAAACTAGGGATTTAATGGCAGCCACTCTTCTCACATGTCAAGCATATTCTTCAAGTAGGACAGTCTTGCTTATTCTTCGAATTTCCTGTTCCTTCAATTTTCGCTTAACGTTTTTTGAATAATTGACATTAACATTCAACAGATAATTTTGTTCTCAAGCAAAGTCCAAGTAATTTTCTATTTTCTTGCTTTCTTTTTCTTTATCTTTTTCTGCTGACTGCAAGACTGATTTATAGATGGATATATAAATATATGTGAATAGATGAGAACAGATCAAGATAGAAAGATAGATAAATAGATAAATAGACTGATGGACTGATTCCTTTTAATAAGGTTACCCAAATTATAAGCTGGATAAACAGAATTATGCAAATTGAATGACATTACTATGTTTTATACAAGCTGTCACCATGACCAAAGATAATACAACTTTTACCATTTTAACAACTCAACATCCTCAAACCAAATAACAAGATTATGAATTTATCGTTAAAATGTTAAAGGCCCCACATTTCGAAGATCCGTAATTCTTATTTCTCGTAGCTATTATGTCATCGTTTGCAACTTTTCCTTCATTGATAAAGTAATAGATTGTTTGTATGCATCCAATGGGGGGGGGGCAAGCAGTGTAAAATTTTCTAAATCCAGATAATTTCATGGATAGAAAGAAAAACCTTTTCATAATGTCAATCTGGAGAGTTTTTGCAGGTTAGCTGAGAAGATTTAATAGGATTATTTAAATTTAAGAAGTGAAACTGAAACATCATGTTACATCTCGTACTAGGGTTTATAAATCGATTTACTTCGACCATAAATCTTGAGCGGAAGTCTTATTTTGCTAATATAATAATTAATTTAACATTTTAAATAAAAATATTTTAAAAAGGTTATCGGCAGAAGTTTGTCTTAATTTTTTTTTGGCGACAATTGACTCTATTTACGATGTGATTGAAAAGCAAGTGGATCGGGGTAACAAACAATCTATTTCAATTTAAATCAACAAACTACATGATTTGCCCTTCAAAATGATTCTCCTCAAGTCTAATGTACTTTACCATCCTTTTCTGATACACTTCAAAACAGCTGAATGAATTCATTTGGGATGCCTCTCAGCTCCGTCGTTTGGGCCGTCGATGGCCAAAAACGTATCTTCCTGATGATACCATTGAAAGGTACAAAGACAAAATCTGGTGAATAAGGAAGTCGTTCCAGTACGGTGATTTTCCTTTTGACTTGGAACCGTCGGATGGTCAGGGAGTTGGGATCAGGTATATTGCCATGGTTGAATTGCAATGATTTGTCTCGTATCTTCTCGCACTCTGAGTGAAGCATACCCCTCAGGATTTCCTTGTAGACTTGCTGATTGATCATCTAGCCCTACGGCAAGAAGTCAACGTTCTATGTTTTATGCTTATGGATATGAATATGGTATATTAGCTTTAAACTCTGATCAGTCAGCTTCAATTTCCTCACCTCACTTCAGTTTGTTCTTCATTCCACTTCGTCTCTTCGTCGTCCCGGTCATTCTGACATCTCCTTTGTCTTGCCATTCTTGTTCTAGTTTATTGATAAGGACGGACTACGTAAATGTGCTTATTTAAATTTTGGTGTCCGGATGATTTTCTCTTCTTTATAA
The DNA here is from genome assembly GCA_963585895.1 of Sepioteuthis lessoniana. NCBI lineage: Eukaryota > Metazoa > Mollusca > Cephalopoda > Myopsida > Loliginidae > Sepioteuthis > Sepioteuthis lessoniana. Next base: position 46,230,890 of record OY757923.1, read on the forward strand.
GTTGCCGCTAAAATGCAAAGGTAAGGATAAGAGCGAAGATGAAGATGACCATTCACTTATTCTGACTCTAAAACTATCTTGGTCACCTGACTAAGGTCATCCAATCAAAGCTGTGATCTCAGGCTGACCTCGTGTTCAACGGCTGTCTGTCAAACTGGTTGACTCTCGCATTTTTTCAGATTTAACTGTTCTGGACTTAATTTAAATGCTTATTTATTAAATGCAAAAAAAATTGATCTTAGATCTCTTATGTAACACGATGCCCTTCCTCGATGGAAAAACGTGATCCACAAGATGATTTTTGAGTTTGTTTTGCTTTCTTTGGCCTCTGCGACGTCAGAGAATTCTACTGACTGCTCTAACGCTTGTTTTCAGTGTCATATTAAAAATCCATGTTTTCTCACCAGTTATGGGTCAAGTAAGCAAGTCGGGTTCAGTTTGAAGACGCTAGATGCGGTCAAGACAAAACAGCACGTGGTTGTCCTGATCATCATTCAGCAGTCTTGGCACTATTTTTACGCAGAATTTTCTCATGTCCAAATATTCGTTGACCATCTTCCAGATCTTATCCTTTTTCATGTCCACCTGACTTGAACAGTTTATCAACAATCGCCACACACCACCGATCTTACTAGCTCGATGTTGACTTGTCCTGCATACTAAAGACCCTTTTCACCGGGAGCCATCTTTCCTTTCTTCGTGACCCTCTTTTAACCTCTGAAAAGTACGTGTACACGACTTGGTTTTATCTCTATACACTTGCTAAAGCACCAAATGCTTGGTGACGGCGTTTTCGTTCAAGCGGACCAAACATTTCAGGTTTTTTCGTTGATCGGTGTTCATGCCTCGTTTCTCAGATTAACGATTTGGGAAAGATATGTTTACAAAAACATGAGAAAATATGCATTGGTGGCATAAAGCTAAAGTTAGATATCCCAGGATATCATGTTAGATGATAACATAATTAGCTTATCCCTCTTTCGTCCATAGCTCACACAGCATACTAAGTTCTATTATTTTTCAGACAAATCTCTTATGGTGGCCAATGTGGTAATAATCCCTCGCAAAGTGTTCCTAAGTGTAGCCAGGCGAAAAAAAGGTTAGAAAATATTAAAGACTTATTAAGAATAATAAATAGTAAAAGGTAAGACGAGATATCATAAAATATGGTAGAAGAAAGAAAGGCGTTGAACAACTACTCCCTGTAGTCGGTTTCCCTGCATATATCGCCCCACCAAAAAAAAAAAAAAAAAAAAAAAAAAAAAAGGAGCTTCTAAGCTTGTACAATACACCGGAACGAGAATATTTAGACGAAACAAAAAGAAACCGGAATTCTCTTTTTAAATAAGGAAAGACACACACATACACCCACATACGTGCGCGAGCGAAAAATATAAAATATATGAGTAGACAGAATTCGTGAATTCTTTCAAAGAAAGAATGGAAGTATAAAACGCAAAAATCTAAAATAACAAAAAACAAAAACAAAAGTGAATATATTAATCGCTGTTCTTTTATTTGTTTATTTTGAATGGGTTCGTGTGTTGAGTTCCTTGTTACTCCGACGTCTACTGAAGTGATGATTTTCGCCACGAAGTCGCGATTTGCTTGGTTCAATTCAGGCCTCAAGTGGAGCTCACATTTCTGTCTGGCGACTTTTTTTCTGGATTTGATTTATGTTTTGGTCGTCGTCTCCATCAAATCGATATCAACCTGTGCAAGTATTAATGTGAGCAAAATAACATACACAAGATTATATAACGCAAATAGACAGACAGACACAAAAGCAGAAACACACACACACATATACACTCATAAATATACATATATGAACTGATGAACGAAAATATTATGGTTTGCAGCATTTTGTAAGAATGACTACTACTGGCTCGTAACAACTGTGTAAATATTGTGTAAATATTACGTTGCCTGGAAAAAATATCTGAGTTTTAAATAAATTTTATTACTGAAATAATTAGTGTAAACGGATTTTCAATCAGTCAAAATATGATACCTGAACATTTAAGCATTTCTGACGTCAATTAAGAATTTTTTTTATGTCTGTATGATAAAACGCTACAGGTTTTGATGCTTAGAAATCTTGAATGTAGTTTCAAGTTCTCTTTTTAAACGGAATGTTTTTGGCGTCAAAAGAGTCTAAATACGGGGGGAAATTGCAGACAGTGGGTACTGAATCAGTAGAATATGGTGCATGTGGCAAAGTCTCATATCCCAAGTCAGTGAACTTCTTCTGTATCATCCCGGAAACATATGAACGAGTATTGTCCTGAAATAAAATTTAACCACGTTGATTAACCATAACTGGTCACATTTTGTTTTACTGAGAATACATCTCAATCCTTTTGATCTTCAAGATTCGTATCTCCTAAAAAAAACTTACAAAACTAACGCTGTACTGTCCAATCACAAGTGGAATCTTTATTCTATGTTTTGTTGATATTCGCGGCCGTTTGAGAGGCATTATAGCCAAGCTTGAATCTATGCAAAAAAGTAAATGCTTCTCTTTTTTTTATCGTACTCATTAATAGAGGAATACATTCTTCAAGATCAAATTATTGTAACATATTCGCAATTAACGGTATGTGCGAAATGGACCAGCTCATTGGATTAGTGGGTAGAGTGTTCGCCAACGGTCCGGTAGACCTGGGTTCAATCCCAGGTCGTGTCATACCGAAGACTTTAAAAATGGTACTTGATACCTCCTTGCTTAACACTCAGCAATATAAGGTATGTATTAAGGGTAAAGTGGAGAAATCCAGGGAAAGTAGTAGCGCCCTCCCCGACACCTCGGTGTTCTCGCTATTGAAAAGGGAGACTTCTGGTCGCCCTCGACTACGGTCACCAACTTTACTTACTTACTATAGAATACTTAGAAAAAAGCAAAATGGCTTCCGAAGAAATAGATCCACGACCTCTCAAATATTAACCATCCGTAGAATCCTTGAAGGTGTACGGGCAAAAAACCTACAAGCGACATTAATATTTGTTGACTTTACCAAGGCTTTCGATTCCATTCACAGAGGAAAGATGGAACAAATCCTACTAGCGTACGGCATACCTAAAGAAACCGTAGCGGCAATAACGATTCTCCATAGAAACACTAAAGTAAAATGGAGACACAGAATACTTCGACATTGTAGCAGGAGTACTACAAGGGGACACGCTGGCCCCGTACCTCTTTATCATTTGTCTAGACTACGTGCTTAGAACATCGATTGACAAAATCAAAGAGAATGGCTTCGAACTGACGAAGAAAAGAGGCAGAAGGTACCCCGAAACAACAATTACCGACGCCGACTACGCCGATGACATAGCGATACTGGCAAATACACCTGACCAAGCCGAAACACTACTGCATAGTTTGGAAAGAGCAGCAGCAAGCATATGCCTCTATGTTAATGCACACAAAACTGAATATATGTGCTATAATCAAACGGGGGACATCTCCACTCTAGAAGGAACCCCTCTTAAACTAGTAGACAAATTGACTTATTTAGGAAGCAGCGTCGAATCCACTGAAAAGGACATCGAAACGAGGTTAACGAAAGCATGGACAGCTATCAATAGGCTATCGATTATATGGAAATCAGACTTAACCGATAAAATGAAACGCAGTTTCTTCCAGGCAGCGGTCACATCGATACTGCTATATGGGTGCACTACATGGACGCTAACAAAACGGCTGGAGAAGAAGCTAGACGGCAATTACACAAGAATGCTACGTGCAATCTTAAACAAGTCCTAGCGGCAATACCCCACAAGACACCAACTGTACGGCCACCTGCCCCCTATCACGAAAACTATTCAAGTTAGACGAACCAGACATGCAGGACACTGCTGGAGAAGCAGGGACGAACTCATAAGTGATGTACTCTTATGGTCCCCCACACATGGCCGTGCAAAAGCAGGACGACCAACACGAACATACATTCAGCAGCTATGTGAGGATACGGGATGTTGTCCTGAAGACCTACCCAGGGCGATGAACGATAGGGAGGAGTGGCGAGAGAGGGTCAGGGATATCTGTGCTATCAGCGCGATATGATGATGATGATGACTATAGAATATATAAAGAACATAGGAATCTCGGAATTCGAAAACACGTAACGACTTCTTGTTCAGGTACGAAACCTTTTTATTAACTTTGAGTTAAAGGTTTCGACGTAAGGAGGAGAGACACAATCTTCTATGCTGACTTATTCATTTGGCCCCCATCTCGAGCGGCCCCCATAGAGCGCACGTTTGCCTCGCGCCTGCGAGCTCCAAAAGTCGATCCTTCTCGTTTGGCGTCTAGTACGCGACTCTTGCGGCCCCATTAGGGCGTATGTTCGCCTTGCGTCTGCGAGCTCCAAAAGTCGATCCTTTTCGTTTGGTGTCTAGTACCCGACTCTTATTTTCTTCAAATTCTTACACAAACCTCCGCGTGCTTCCAGTGCGTGACGTCACTCGCATCTTGTCACCCAGTATCGTCTCTGACTATTATGACATCTGAGTGACACCTCCATCTGCCTGCGTGCACCCGCGTTAACACCTGCTTCAATGTTATACCTAACTAACCCATGTGCTGAGCCGAAAGGTTCTCATCCTAACTAAACTCAAAAGCATGAACCGAAATCCCTCGGCTATATTATAACATTATCACAAAAATGATAGAAGATTAATAAAACTGACACTTTAATCATTAGGAATGTGAATTTTCGATACAACCACTTTTAACATGTTAGAGCAGGATTTAACAAATTCATAGTAAAGTTGGGCAGTATTTTTCGAATACCGTAATAGGTACGTAAATTTGGCGTCAGTCTTTTTTATATGTCGAATACCGCTGTTATAGACGAGTAGAAATATATTAGTAGAATTGATAAAGAACAAATGCTTATAGATTGAAGTGGAAGTTAATGCATATCTGTTGCATATTGAATTTTGATAGGCCAGTTAGTTTGGGGATTCAAAACTGGATATGCAGCAGTGTCTTAAGGTAAACAAGGGACAGCAGAAATGCCACGTTAATTTCGCAGGAAGAATGCGTGGTAGTCCGAAAGATATATAGCAACGGAAATTTTCAACACCAGAGAGTCGGTGGTCAGTCAGGAGAAAGAGAGCAGTCAGTCAGCAGTTATGGTTTTGGGTGCTAGTCCATGGTGGGTCGGTTGTAAGGCTGTCCAGTATCAATATTCCCTGAAAGAAGCACAATGGAGAAAGGCTCTCAATCAATCTTTCTCAACGTGGTGTAAATCCTGTCAGTCCTCTCTCTCTCTCTCTCTCTCTCTCTCTCATATAGCTATTTCGCAATGACTTTCGTAAATTCGTAAATAAGTAAGTAAAGTTGGCGACCGAAGTCGAGGGTGACCCAAAGGCTCCCTTTTCAATAGCTACTACACCGAGGTGTAAGGTAGGGCGCAATTCTTTTCCCTGGATTGCTCCACTTTTCCCTTGATCCGTACCTTATAATGATGAGTGTTAAGCAAGGTGGCATCAAGTACCATTTTTAAAGTCTTTGGTATGACTCGACCTGGAATTAAACCCAGGTCTCCCCGGCCACTGGCGAACACTCTAATCATCACACCAATGTCCGGTCCTTCGTAAATAAATGACACATATTTTTATAAATGAGTGTGGTCACTTGCTCCCCAAAATATATAACATATTATACACGACACGTCTGGTACTTTTGTTCGTGATGAACATATGTTTACACCCAAACTATCAACCACAAGTAGGATACGACAACAATTTTGATCTCACTTTAGCAGGTTTGTATTCAGAGTTTTCTTTCTACTAGACTGATTGTCATACAAAGGCTAAGGAGCCCAGCCTTCTCTACTATTTATACATAGCAAAAGAGAGAATAGTTGGATTCATATCTTTCCCAAAGCTATTAGCTCTATGTGAAACTCTACCACAATTTGAACTCGGATCGGTGTATCCATTTGTTACATCGATAACCATTACATAGCGAGCTCCTCGTGATGAGGTCGTATTGACAGTGATCCAAAAAGAGAAGAGTCACGAATACCGACTAATCATGGACTGTTAAAGACTTATCGATTCGAGAAACAAGCTAAGATTTTCCTACCGTGTATGAGAAAACAGAACGGCTAATAAGCCACAAATTGCTGATAGCTTTTACTTAAATGTAGAAAGATATGCATCACAGTTCACAGTACATATGTGTACAGGTTAGGCAGAACACTGATGCTAATCAATATTCATCGACGAAAGCATATTTACTGAATATCCGAGCTTCCGAACTGGACGTTGTATAGAGAGAAGAAGGTTGCCCGAATAAATTTGTGTCCCTTTCACATGGATAAAATAGAGATCAGCGAATACGTATGACTTTATCCTAGGAAGGTTAAAGGGTTCTCTGTGAGAAAACAACATACTGGAGGCGGGATATTGGTTTAGACAACGTTATTTTCGTGTGATAGTCCCTTTGTCGGGTACCATCAATGGGAACATCACTGAAGACAACGCAATCGTGTTCTATGTTTGAGGAAAATCTTGAAATCTCAGATCAAAATCCTGTTAAGCATATGCAGTATAAAAGAAATTGACATGTTAGATTTATAGAACCTTTATGAAAACTGCAACTGTTAAAGAACATACTGGTAATGATGGTATCAGATTCCAAGGGGACATACAGAATTATTGCCTGATCGAGTAGGGCGGAATTTTAAAAGCACATAGACAACTAACACCTTTTTAGGTCATCATATAGTGCCTTATATATATATATATATATATATATATATATATATATATATATGTATTGTCCTTTCTTAAATATTCCTTTTTTTTCTTGATAATCTTCTATTTTCGTAGAAAGCGTTCTGTTTTAAATTCGTCCGATTTCATCGGCATCCTAAGTTTATCCAACTTGTGTTTACGCAATTTTCTAATATTATAAAAAAAAAACTAAAAATTTTTGAAAAATACTCTTTACACATGGAAACAACCCCTGATAATGGCCAATGAAAGGTTCGAAAGAACTTGCAACAATTTTGGTGAATTCATCTACTAATTCCAACCTAAAACCAAAATACATCTGGAAACTAGAAAGGATTTTAATAAGATTATATAGAGAAAATGTGTCTTTATTATTTTATAAAACATGCTTAAAAGAAAGACTGCTGACCAACTAAACACACACACACACACATACACTCACACACACACACACACACACACACACACATATATATATATATATATATATATATATGCGTGTGTGTGTTTGTGTGTGTGTGTATGTTTATATAAATAGGAAAATAAGAATAAACTATATATTCCAAGGATGCATATATTTATATATGCATCATATGCTAATACTGGCGATATCATAATATAATGTTGTCTCATCTAAAAAATGATTTTACGATGAAAAAAAATAAAATGAAAAAAATGGAAAAATTCTTTGCGTTTTATTATCGTTAGTAGTGTAATGTTTCAAAATGTATCTGACGCAATTAGTGTTTGAATATTCCCGATCGATCTACGAGATTGATGAAAAACGTATTTCTGAACACTTGACAGATTTCAGAAATGATGATGATGAGGGAAATGCGTAGTGAGAGAGAAGATAATATCAACCAGATGCTTAAAAAAAAAAAAAGAAAACCAAAAGAAAAAAACGAAACGTAACGTATTATCTCTTTCTCTAACTCTCTCTCTCTCTCTCTCTCTCTCTCCCTCTATCTTTTTTTCACTAACTATATATATATATATATATATATATATATGTGTGTGTGTGTGTGTGTGTGCCTTTGAAATATACATTTTTTTCTTAATTTAAATACACTTGGATTTATTTACATTTTTCTCAAATATACAGAAATACGTAAAAAGGCCACTAAAAAATCGAGGTACGTCTTCTGGGTCAGAGCAATCTGACCTATGCTTTAATTTTTTCTGAAACTGACTGTGAAGCATTTGCTATCTATACAAATAAGACCTTCCTGGTTACTATAATTGGAAAAAGTTGCGAGATACACCCTACGAGAAGGAGAAATCCTGCGGATAGCAATTTTCTTCCGCTTCCTGGACGAATTAGAACTTCGTGATTATTTCAATCTGAAATGCTCTAGACACGCTAAATAGAAATGACAGAATACTCACACTCCATCCTTTCCAAATTCCATTGAAACTTTTCTTGTCAAAGTAGTTCACATGTCAAGTTTTACCCGATTGGCTCATCAATATAGGATTTAGTTTATAGCAAACACACAAACAAGCAAATAAACATACAAACCAATATATATATATATATATATATATATACAGAAACTCTCGCCGAACCAAATATATTAGGTCCCAACAGTTCAGTAAATGATATGAACCGTTGTTCTCCCTATACATGTAATAGGCTTATAGAGGTGATGGCCTTTGTAGAACTAGTAATATTTCTTCGGGAAGTTGACAACAGAAAAACAGTGCACTAAAGAGCCACTGGTTCTCCTAAATAATATCCCTCAGTTTTTCTTTCTCCAAGACTAGTTGAATCTCCAAAACTTAATTGCCAAGTCTGCCCTACTATTTTAACTACAGTTGTGGACGAAGGAGATGGATCCATACTTTTCTGAAGAGGGAAATTGCAGAGCAAGTAGCCTCGTCCAGGACCTGAACTCGCCTCTTAAAGTCTAATTCTTTACGGTGATAACCGTTACGACATCCACGCATCCACAAACAGACGTACACATACACACATACATTGATTTGTAAATGATCTACTGATTAAGTGAAAGAGGCCGGGGTACCAAATTATGAGATTAGTGGAAGATATTGCGTTCATAAGACAAACAATTAGTAAAAGTATTGATTTATATGAACAAATAGCAAAAAATAAACTTAATAGTTCTAGATAGAAGTGAAAAGATTAAGTTAGACAGATAGATAGGAAGATAGGAAAATGTTATCGACCAGTACACCAATTTTCGCGAACAATTAATGTGGTGTAATGGCTATCGTCATAGGAAATGGACTCGGCGACACGAGTTCAAATCCTGGGCGAGACTGATTGCATTTCACATAGCACTAATACCCTTGGGAAAGGTATCAATCCAATTATCCTCCCTCCAGCTATGGGTAAATAGTAGGACAGAGTGGGTTCTTCAGCCTTGGTGAGGCAACTAGTCTAGGAGAAGGAAAACTCTGAATTCAAACATGTTAAACTCTGCTTGTGCCATATTCTTGTGCCATATTCTGCCCGAGCGGAGGGGTTGGGTAAATAGGATTAAAAATTTGATAACACGTGAGTAATCACCGTTCCTACTATCCTGAAGTAAGAAAATCAGATACTCTTAATGAGTGGACTATATATATATACACACACACACACACACACTACATACACACACACACACACACACACACATACACATATATATATACACATATATATGTAGATATATATATACATAAACACACACTCACACACACACACATACACACATATATACACATATATATATATATATATATATACTGACACATACACACACACACACACACACACACACACATATATATATATATATATATATATATATATATATATATATATACCCTGATAGTCTTTTTACGCAAAATATTAATGAAACAGAACGGATGAATGTAGTACGTACTCTTGCAAAACCTTTTATGAGGAGTGGCTTTTGCGAAATCAATGTATACATTCAAAGTTTACAATGAAAAAGAATTTCACATTTAATTATTGGACATACGCTTTCAACTTTTTTATAACATTGTGGGAAACTTTAATCATGTTTTATTTAAGATTCTAGCAGTATTTGTCGAATTTGAGATTTTTAACTTTTCCATAATTTAAAAGAAAAATAATTTCAACTTGAATTTAAATGCGGCACGTACAATCGATTGCTTCAATGGAATTTCCCTCTACATTTTAAAAAGTAAATAAATATACAGGATGAATTGCTTAATTAAAACCTCTCATTAGTAAAAAGATTTTCAGAAAATTTCGACTGCATTAGACGACATCAAAACGAATTTCTTCTCAACCCAGATTAACTGGAAGTAATGAATATAAGGAGATTTCACACTAGACAACCCCGGTTCACCTTGCCATTATGACTCCGAATGAGTATCTCTATGCCATTACTATTCTGTCATTAAAGTGGATGGTCCAATGTAGTGAATTAGTACCTTTTTAATAGGAAACATTTAATGTTACAATTATAGAAACGCCTTCAGTCGGAAGTTAATTAACAGCTTTTCTTGAGGCTTGTCATAATGCATTCGCCGTAAAAAAGTTTCTTTTCACACATAATAAGGATATTGAAATTAACAGGAAAAGAATTTCAGATTTCTTTGAAAACATTACGAAAATGGAGCTAAAATCGATAAAACCTAACAACAAAGCCGAAAAATAAATCAGTATACCAAAAAATAAAAGAATATAACGACTGAGATGCGAAAAAATAATCTTACGACAATATAAAGAAAATGGGAATAAGACGTCTGAAGAAATGAATCCGAATAGTGTGAAATAGAAATAAATAAATATGAACTTTTCTGCCCTGTTTTTTATGGGTTATTTCTCTGAGGAAGAATTCTAACCGAATACAATTTGTTTTTCTTATCAGCTTCTGTAAGAACTATTTTTAATTACTGGAAAATTTATACCTAACTCGGCCATCAATAATTTTACAGTAAAATTAGATATTATCACTATTACCATAAATATTAACGTCAACAAAGTTGGATTTACGATTTTCAAAAGGAAATGTCGCGAAATCAATCATCAAAATCATCATCATCGTTGTTTACAGACATCACGATTTCTTTCAACTTTTTCTCACCCTCCGTCCCTATCGACCATAGCTCTTTGAACGTAATCTAGGCAGCACCTTCTGTCTGCTCACAACTGATGAATGTAATTTTTTGCTGCTTGGCCAACACTGGTGTGTACAAGTGTAGGAATACTTAGGAGAACGCCTCTTACGTGTTCATCATTACTTACCCAGCAATCCCCAGTCAATCTTGCTTGCATTAAATACATGATTTGCGAGATGGGAGCAAATAATCGTACAAATGTTGTTTTGTGGAACACTACTTCCAGGATTTGTTAGAAACAGCACGTAGCATTCTTTCGCAGTTTGCATCAAGCTTGTTCTCCGTGGATTTCGTTAGACTTCCATTGGTGCATTAGTATTGATAATAAATCCTTGTTCATATTTGACTGCTATCAACTCATATATACAATATCATAAGTAATCCATGATTTTAGATGGAGTCTAATTTCGAAATTCTGTTTGCCCGACGTGCATCGTCTGTTATGTTGTCAGTAGAATAAAAAATAGCTCACAATTGGATCTCTCAGTTAATTTCAAAGTTAATATAAAATAAAAGTTGGTTTAAAGAACTGAAATGCAACTATATAGAAAAGGATTGTTGATGCAATACATACACTGCGTGAAAGCAAAATATGGAATGATTTTAAAACGTCTGTTTTAGTCTGATTAGTCCAATTTTAGAGAAAAAAACGCAACATATCTACATTTTCGTGATTAGCTCTTTTATTCTAGTAATTTTTCATTAAAAATCAGCCCGATATATGTAAGAAAGAAAAGAAACGACGAAGAAATCACGATTTTCTTAAAGCTTAAACCAAGTGAAAGTTTTTTTGTCTACCGTATACAAAGTAAGGAAAATATATATATTTTTTTTACAGAAAACGGCCTTCTTATGGAAAAGGGGAAGAGCATGATAAAACAAAATCGAAAAGGAAGTATTTTAACAACTCTCGCTACGGTGATTAAGAAGGACCTCACAACGTCAATAAGAAAGTCTGCTAATAAAATGAAAGTCCACAAGAAAACAGTAATGACAGCAATTAGATAATGTTAAAGTTCAGCTTTTAAACCCCACTTCATTACGCAATGTGAGGCATTTCAGAAAACAAAACAAATGCAACATCCATTCCAAATATGGGTTAGCTTAAGACTGCTCTTGAGGTGGAATGGAAAAATGTCTGAATAGTTTATTTTGAAGGCATGCAATTCGTTTCGAAGGCATGTTGATACAAGGGGCCCATGTGACTGCTAATAACTCTACTAATAATAATCTTGTGCCCCTTTTTGATTCAAATGTGAAAACTGTAGACTATAACAACTATAAATCCTTGATCACAATGCCTTGGACTAGAGAGGAAAATATTTTATGTCATTTCTTTTTTGGAGAAAAAAATCATTCAAAACTGTTTCAAAATAGATACAACGATTTAATACTGAGACAAGAAAAAAAATATTGCATGTCTTGCAAGCTTATATCTTTATCATCATCATCATCATCACGTCGTGCCGCTAGCACGGATATACTTGACCCTCTCTCGCCACTTCTCCCTGTCGTTCATCGCCTCTGGCAGGTCTTCAGGGCTACATCCCGTATCATCACATAGCTGCTGTATGTATGTTCGAGCTGGTTGTCCTGCTTTTGCTCGGCCATATGTGGGGATCCATTGGAGTACATCACTAATGAGTTCGTCCCAGTTTCTCCAGCAGTGTCCTACATGTCTGGTTAGTCTAACTTGGATAGTTTTCGTGATGGGAGGCAGATGGCCGTATAGTTGGTACCTTGTTGGGTGTTGCCGCCAGGACTTGTTCAATATTGCTCACAACATTCTTGTGTAATTGCCGTCTTGCTTCTTCTCCAGCCATTTTGTTAAATGAATTCCAGACACGTGAAATTCTGTGTTGTAAGGTTTTATCATGCCTTTACGTTTTATATTTTTACAATCAAAATCTATTTTACAAGAAAAAGACTAGTTAGCTTGCCCAGTCGGCTGAGACTAAAGAATGTTCTGACTACTTCTCTGCAGAGGGTTAAAACCCCCACAATGAGTGTCCTGCATTTGGCACTAAACAATCTGATGGGTGAATGCGGAATAACACTTTATTACCATTGCTCCCAGGTCCACTCTAGCCTGCAGTGGTAGCACCTGATAAGGGTCTTATCTCTGGGTTAAATAGAATTAAAACGAAGTTTCTTGAGTGTACTGTTTTTTTTGCTTTTAAAATGGGTATTTATGCTAAACTGACTTGTTTAAAATAGAACTGTTTTGTCATTTAAACTGCATACTTACTCTAAAGTGAATTATCTGAAATAAAACTATTTTGACATTAACTCTGTGTACTGCCCAGTCGGCTGGGGCTCTAGAATACACCTACTGCTTCTCTGCAGAGGAGTAAGACACCCCTCCAACGAGTGTCTTGGATATGACACCAAACAATCTGATGGTGAGCTTCCTGTCATGCTGGGACTTTGGGGAATGCTGAGCACCCCTTTATTGCCATTGCTCTCAGGTCCATTCTGCTCCGGAATGGTAGCACCTGATAGGGCCCTATCTATGCGTTAAAGAGAACTAAACTGCATACTTATGATAAACTGAATTTCTTGAATGAGAAGTGTTTGACTAAACTGAATAGCTTGAAATAAAAATGTTTTTGGCAATTAATCTGTGCACTCACACTAAACTGAATTGTTTGAAATAGGACTGATTATTTGTTTAAAAATGGATTTGGCATTAGATAACCTACTACGGTTGATGTGCCATAAAACTCAACCAAACAACCGACTTGTCAGCATTCAAGACAGCATCGATGCATTGATATAATGACTAGAAGACGATGTATAAAAAGCGCTGGGGAAGACTGATTACATCTACAAGAAACGATACAGACAACACAAGCATCAACAGAACAAAAAAAAAAAAAATACAACAGTAAGCAAAAATGGGAGAAAAATTACTGTATGGATATTTCGAGCGAAAAACAAAATCTCTTATGGGAAAACTTAGGCAAGGCTGAGAAAGGAAAACCTTATGAGAGAAACTGATTCTCTTTTGATAGCAGCACAAAACAAAACATAATGAATATGTCAAAACAAGAATAGACAAGATGCAACAAAATAGCAAATGTAAATTATGTGGTTATGGTGATAAAATAATCAATCACATAATATGCGAATGCGATAAATAAGGGCAAAATCATTATAAGACCGGGCACGACTGGGTGGGCAAGGTGATCCACAAGGAATTGTGCAAGAAGTTTAAATTTGACCATGCGAACAAATGGTATATGCAATACCCAGAATACGAGCTAAATAATGAGACACACAACGTTTCTTGTGATTTTGAGATGAAACGGATCATTTAATCTCTGCCAGACGACCAGACATTGTGATAGTCAACAAAAAAGAGAACCTACCGAACAGTGGACTTTGCCCTAGTCACAGGGTGAAACTGAAGAAAAACGATAAGAGAAATAAGTACCTAGACCTAACTAGGGAACTGAAAAAACTACTGAACATGAAAGTGACTGTGATACTAATAATAATCAGAGCACTCAGGCCAGTGACAAAAGGTTTAGTACAGGTACTGCAGGATTTTGAAATACGAAGACGAGAGGAGACCATCCAAAAAACAGCATCGTTGAGATCAATCAGAATATCAAGAAGAGTCCCGGAGACTTGAGGAGACTTGCTGTCACTCGCGGAAAATCATCAGGTCACACTAGTGTGAAAACTGTCAAATGAGTAAAATAATACCAATAATGATGATAGTTGTAGTAATAATAATAATATAGTCATTTGTTATAAAGATATACTTTATATACCAGGATATATATATATATATATTCTTTAAGAAAAAAAACAAAGACCGGTTACTTTAGGATTATAAATTTATTTCCATCTTGTTTTGTATTTCTGATGTAAATCAAAAACACGAAGAAAAATATTAAAGGACTTCTTCAGATCTTATGGATAAAATAAATCGGAATAGACACGGTGGGGGGATGGAAGAGGAGTGAAGAGTTATCTCCTCGTTTTTTTCACTCCCGAAGGAATTACTCCCAACTCTGGTTTAACTGAACCGAATAATATATATATATATATATATATATATTACAATATTAGTGAGCACTCTTCCCTTATAGATAATGCACACATTATATACAAGGACTTATATATATATATATATATATATATATATATATATATCAAGGACTTATATATATATATATATATATATATATATATATATAGTTTAAATCCTTGTATATAATGTGTACATTATCTACAAGGGAAGAGTGCTCACTAATATTGTAAAATCCTATGTGGACATAAAAAAATCAGCATACCTAAGTATGTGTTATTTTAACGGATTATTTGATCCTTAGAACATATCGCCACACCTTGTTGGACTGGTCCGTATATAAACTGCCTTAGCTTACAATTTTGTGTTTAAAAACTGTAGTATTTAACAATTATAATTTTACGATAGATTTTACCGATGAGATAGAATGTTTTTACTTTTGACAGCTGGTTAATGTATCTAAATATTCAAAAGATGAATTTGATCATTCAACTTTTCATTAGTTATAAAGCTACAGTTTATATATTTGGATGTTCATTTTTTTATATTTATTTCTATTTTAACTTAATGATATATAGTTTTAGATTTTCAACTACTAAATTGTTATTTGGGAATTACATGTTTTTAATTCGAAAATTTTGTATTTTCTTTTAAATGGATTAATAGTTTACGATATTCAGTTGATCTTTAATGTTTTCGTATCATGTTTTCATATCTTCATCTGGAAATGAGCTTTCCACTTTTTTAAAAATGTTTATTTGCTCCTCTCGGTAAGGGTAATACTACCCCTAATCAGTGTCCTGATATGACACTAAACAATCTGATGGTGAGGTTCCAGTGATGCTTTGGGGAATGCAGAGCACCCCTTCATTGCCATCACTCCCAGGTCCACTCTGGCCCGGAGTGGTAGCACCTGATAGGGCCCTATCTATGGGTTAAATAGAACTAACGGCATACTAACGGCATACTAAACAGAATTATTTGACTAAACTGAATAGCTTGAAATAGAAACGTTTTTGGACAATTAAACCGTACTTACATTTAAATTACGTGCTGATGCTAAAATGAATTGTTTGAAATGAAACTGTTTTTTGACATTGAAACTGTATTTACACTAAACTGAATTGTTTAATATAGAACTGTTTTAATATAGAACTGTGTGGAAACAAACTCTGTACTCATACTAAACTGAATTAGCTGAATTAGCACTGCTTGACTAAACTGAACAGCTTGAAATGGAAATCTTTTTCTCAATTAAACTCTGATTACATTTAAACTTCGTACTTATCCTAGACTGAATTGTTTGAAATAGAACAGATTATTTACATAAAAATGGATTTGGCGTTAAGTAACCTCCAAAGGTTGATATGCCATAAACCACAAAAAAACAACCAACCAACCATCCTCTCGTAAATGTTACAATTTTATAAGCTGGTTTAACTGTCTTTGTTCTTCTTCATCAGAAAATTTGTTTTTTGAGGCGTGTTTTTTTTTTTTCGTTCCATTTGTTTTTGGTTTTCGGAAAGTGATGACATTTTTGTTACGAAATGACATTTTTATGAGCAAATTATTTCTGTTACTTTAAAGTATATTTCTTGGAGTTTTTTTTAGATCTTATAGTGATTTTTGATAAGACAGTCTTTTGGTGAAGTAAACATCTAATAAGCATTCTGACTTAGTTCTGCTGCTTCGTTCGTGATTGTGGCGTTCTGTTTATATTATTGTTGCATATTATATGATTGACGACATAGTTATTGTTTTCTTTGAAAATATTAATATTGAATATTTTGTATAGTTTAATTGATGTTGGAAAGTGTCTTGCGGTAATTCTGATGAAAATTCAATCAGCACTCATTTATACAGTTTCGTTCGATGTTGGGTTTAATCCAATTATGTTTGTTTTTCAACTGCTTTTTTGTACTTTGTTTGAATGTTAGTTTTGACGAAAAAAAAAAGAAAAAATAAATGCTATTCCTTTGTGCTGTTTCATAATCTTTTTGTGGTTTCATTGGAAATTGTTTATTTGTACGAGTTCTCGAATCTGTGAATGATGGACATATGGGATTTGCTTGTTTACGGTGGGATTGTGTGTGACAGAGACGAGTATGAAAACTGGGTAGTCAGTTTCCTGAAGGTTGGTCTGCATTTTTTGGAGGTTGAAATTATCTGCTTTACTCTCTATCTCAGTCTTCTTAGATCTGTGTAAGTGTTCATTATGTTCTATCTATCTATCTATATATCTATCTATCCTAGGGTGTGTCGAAAGTTTGGCAATATTTTGATAACGTGAGGCACAATACAATAGTTCTGGTTGCTTTTACCGATATCGTGAAGGCAAGGAGCCACATGAGACAGTGAAAAACCGAGCTAGCCCGATACTTAGCGAGGGCTACTCGACGAATTACCTCTCTGACTTAAAGCACGGCCTCAGAATCCATGGCTTAGGCCTACCTCACCTTACCTGATCATTGAGCTGCAACTCGAACGAAATTTCTTGAACAATTTGATTCTTGTACAGTGATCTACTGCGCCTTCATCTTTCGCATAAGTGCTTTTGGTTGCTTCTCCGGTGTTATAGTCAAGTTCAAACCCGCAAACCATAAGTTTCTGAATTGCACATCCATCCATGCATATGTATACCCTCGTTGTTGTCATTATTTTTTCTAAAATACCCGATTCTTTCATTATGTTCATATAATTATTCTACTTCCTAAAACTGTTTTGAGAATCTTTAATACCTTCTCTTATTTGAATACCACTTGTATATTTATTTAATATACATTGGTGATTTATATCATTCACTGTTTGGGTAGTATTTGAATTAACTCATAGGCGTTAAACTATGGTAAAACACAGTGAATCAAACCAGTTTAATTTGACAGTTGATGAACCTAAGGTTAAATGAAAGTTTGGCTCTTATTGGATATTTTCAAAAGGTTCTATGAACTGATAGTTAGTCAGTAAGAATCACTCAAGAAGAATGATTGAAAAAACTACATAATATCTCTGCTGGATCCTCCGTAGCTAAAATGTTTGTTGTGAAATTGATTGTCACAAAATGATAAAAAATGATGTGCTCGTAAAAATCTGTCTGCCGTTATTCCTTCCAACACAGAAGTACTAAGAACAGTTATGGTCGAACAACGAACCAAAAAGAAGAGACACTATACCGACAGGATGGTGACACGGCTGAGAACAGAGTGACACAGTCAGAGCAACCTGGCAGAAAAACAAAGGTGTTGAGTGCTGAGTTATGAGAGATCGTCTGATTAAGGAATATGCAATATATTAAGATATTTTTAAAATGTCTTATGTATGTTTGGAGATAAGACTTGATATTTATCCAAGGTGCTAGAAAAAGCGTAAATTAATTTCACGAGAGTGTCCTCTATCAAAAGACTAGAAATAAATCCTTATAATTGTCATGCTAAATCATCACCATCATCATCATCATGTGCTGGTAGCACGGATATCCCTGACCCTCTCTAGCCACTTTTCCCTATCGTTCATCGCCTCAGGCAGGTCTTTCGGACAACATCCCGTATCCTCACATAGTTGCTGAATGTATGTTCGTGCTGGTCGTCCCGCTTTTGCACGGCCATGTGTGGAGTTCCATAAGAGTACATCACTTATGAGTTCGTCCCTGCTTCTCCAGCAGTGTCCTGCATGTCTGGTTCGTCTAACTTGAATAGTTTTCGTGATAGGAGGCAGGTGGCCGTACAGTTGATGTCTTGTGGGGTATTGCCGCCAGGACTTGTTCAAGATTGCCCGCAGCATTCTTGTGTAATTGCTGTCTAGCTTCTTTTCCAGCCGTTTTGTTAGAGTGTAGTGCATCCGTATAGCAGTATCGATGCGACCGCTGCCTGGAAGAAACTGCGTTTCATTTTATCGGTTAGGTCTGATTTCCATATAATCGATAGCCTATTGATAACTGTCCATGATTTCGTTAACCTTGTGTCGATGTCCTTTTCGGTTGATGCGATGCTGCTTCCTAGGTAAATGAATTTGTCTACTAGTTTAAGAGGGGTTCCGTCTCGAGTGGAGATGTCACCCGTTACTGTTGAGAAATCCTTGTGGCGTAATCGCAAACGTACCTGATTGCTACTCGGATTTAATGTGTTCGAACTCCATTCCTGATATTGCGTATTTACCCAACCCCTCCGCTCGGGCAGGATATGACACAAGGTCAATTTTTTAAGCGGAGTTTTAGAGGTTTGAATTCAGAGTTTTCCTTCTCCTAGACTAGTTGCCTTACCAAGGCTGAAGAACCTAGTCTGCCCTACTGTTTACGCATAGCTAGAGGGAGAATTGGATTCATACCTTTCCCAAGGGTATTAGTGCTATGTGAAATGCAATCAGTCTCGTCCAGGATTTGAACTCGTGTCGTCGTGTCCATATTCTACGACGATAACTATTACACCACGGGCACCTCCAGTCCTGATATTACGTTCGAAATAAAATGTTTGTGATATGTATAAACTCTCTTTTTCTCCCAGTTATTGGTTAAATAATAGAACAACTGTTCTGCAACAAAGATGTTCTTTAGTTGGTAGGAATGTTATAGCACATCAACCCTTCTGAGTTATCTAATATGAAATCATGTGTTTACATATACGAATTGCCTGTAGGTGACCTTTTTTTTAACGAGTTAGAACTCATTTCTTTGCGTGCAATAAACGGTTTCAAATATTCTTATCTAACACGAGTAATAATTATTAGTGTTAGATAAGAATATTTGAAACCGTTTATTGCACGCAATAAAGAGGTATGGGGCTAGCGTGTCCTCTTTATCATCTATCTAGACTACGTGCTTAGAACTTCGATCGACAAAACCAGAGAAAATGGCTTCGAGCTGACAAAGAAAAGAAGCAAAAGGTACCCCGCAAAAACAATCACTGACGCCGACTACACTGATGACTTGGCGTTACTGGCGAATACGCCAAATCAAGCAGAGACACTACTGCATAGTGTGGAACGAGCTCCAGCAGGCATTGGCCTCCATGTCAATGCGCACAAAACTGAATATATGTGTTACAACCAAACAGGCAACATTACCACACTAGACGGAGCCTCTTTGAGGCTAGTGAACAAATTCACCTACCTAGGAAGTAGCGTCTCATCAACCGAAAACGACATCGACACACGACTGACGAAAGCATGGACGGCTATAGATAGGCTCTAAATCATATGGAAATCAGACCTGACCGATGAAATGAAGTGCAATTTCTTCCAGGCAGCGGTTGTATCGATACTGCTATATGGATGCACTACATGGACGCTAACTAAACGGCTGGAGAAGAAACTTGACGACAATTAAACAAGAATGTTGAGAGCAATATTGAACAAGTCCTGGCGAGACGCCAACTGTACGGCCACTTGCCTCCCATCACAAAAACTATACAGGTTAGACGAGCCAGACACTCCGAACACTGCTGGAGAAGCAAGGATGAGCTCGTCAGTGACGTACTCCTATGGACCCCCACATATGGCCAAGCAAAAGCAGGACGACCAGCCCGAACTTACATACATCAGCTGTGTGAGGACACGGGATGTAACCCAGAGGACCTGCCGGAGGCGATGAATGATAGGGAGAAGTGGCGAGAGAGGGTCAGGGATATCCGTGCTGGCGGCACGATATGATGATGATGATGATTGCACGCAAAGAATATTCTTATCTAACACTAATAATAATTATTAGTGTTAGATAAGAATATTTGAAACCGTTTATTGCACGCAAAGAAATGAGTTCTAACTCGTTAAAAAAAGGTCACCTACAGGCAATTCATATATATAAATATATATCTGATAATAATCCTTTGTTTTACCAGGTTAAATTATTTCAAGTATTCCAATTTAACACAGATAATTCTAATTGATATCAATCATTTATTTGCCCACATCTAAATGATTTTAAGTATTGCTATTTATCATTAGAAATTCTATTTATCAAGTATACGTATGTAATATAAATAATTCGAACTCAGCGATTTAGTTTCGAAAAACTTATAATTATAATATTAATGGAGGTGCCCGTGGTGTAGTCGTTATCGTCGTAGGAAATGGACACGGTGATACGAGTTCAAATCCTATATGAGACTGATTGCATTTCACATAGCACTAATACCCTTGGGAAAGGTATGAATCCAATTATTCTCCCTCCAGCTATGGGTAAATAGTAGGACAGACTAGTTTCTTCAGCCTTGGTTAGGCAACTAGTCTAGGAGAAGGAAAACTCTGAATTCAAACCTGTTAAACTCCGCTTAAAAATTGACCTTGTGTTATATCCTGCCCGAGCGGACGGGTTGGTATATAGTATAATTATAATATTAATTATAATTCGGAGTGAACATTTCTATTTGACCAATAGATGGGACCCTAACAGTTACTATTAATCCGGTTCAGAGTGAACCTGTGAGTAATGGCTATGAATGTTTACCCCTCATTTTCTTAATCTCTGGGAGTAGAACCTCACCATCAGACGGAATTTAGGGTCATACAGAACACATTCGTTGACACTCTGCTGAGAGACAATCAGCATCTTCTACAGCCCCAACTGACTGTGTTCTACAAGGATATTTTGGAGAAAAAAAACCCACAAAGGTATATATGCCATTAAATAAACCAAATAAACTTCTCTAATCTTTCCTGACTGCAGCAATAAAACCATTGACCCTATATTCAATCTTGACAGGATCCAATCATGTGTGTGTATGTGTGTGTGTGTGTGTATTGATTAATTGGTTGATTGATTGACTGATAGCGTTTGACTCTGTTGAAAATGATGAAAGCTTCAAGCAATTTATCAGTTAGAGCGCCATCTTTGGTCAGGTGTTTTTTAGAAGTGAAAGTGTGATAATAGAAAATGTTAGCTGATTTTCAACGACTCCATATTGATATAACCAATCACTAACTTAAAGATGGCGTCAGAATGCACACCTGTCGTCTACCGTCCCAATATCGACAGCTAGGTGAGGCAATTTGCTTTGAGCTTGTCAATAGTTACACGATTAGGATTTATCAGAAATGTGCAACGACTTTTATTTACGCGAGCGTAGTTGAATACAAGGCGTCTCTAGAGGAGCGTCAAGAACTCAATCGCTATGACCTGTTATACTGCTTGGGTGATTGTGGACTATCAGTAAGTCTGGCTTAGGTTCAATATATTGCTTCACAAATACAGTCGCTTAAAGAAACAAAAAATCTGTATCCGGAAAATCTACCGAATACACCCGTGTAGAAAGATTCCTCTGGGGCTGCAGCTAAAGAGCTGGACTGTGACAATGCAATAAGCGGTTTCGAAATCCAGTCATGCTAAAATGATCACTTTCAAACTCATACTCTTGGAAATGGTATGCATCACCTCATCTTCCAGCTACTGATTAAATATCACTTCTGACCTGCTAAACGGATAGATTTGGCATTAAATAATCCACGAAGATTGACATGCCATTAAACAAAGAAACCGAACTCTGTACTCATGTAATGAACGACTTTCTAAGAACAATTTTTTTAGCTAAAAAAAAAATAAACATTTAAGAAATGTTTTCATAGACAAGCCAAAAGTTAGTGATTGTTCATTACACTCATCATCATCATCATCATCATCATCATCATCATGTTGTGCCGCTAGCACGGATATCCCTGACCCTCTCTCGCCACTTCTCTCTATCATTCATCACTTCTGGCAGGTCTTCAGGGCTACATCCTGTACCCTCACATAACTGCTGTATGTATGTTCGAGCTGGTCGTCCTGCTTTTGCTTGGCCATATGCGGGGGTCCACAGGAGTACATGACTTATGAGCTCATTCTTGCTTCTCCAGCAGTGTATTGCAAGTCTAGTTCGTCTAACTTCATTAGACACAATTCATATACTAAAAGTATCTTTTTGGAGTTAACAATAATAACATCAAGTCGTCCATTACTCGAGTATATACTGTAGTTAAATATAATTAGATAATTCAAAAATATTTGAAAAAATAAAATCATTGACATATTTGTAAGACTAACGCAATTTTTGAATTTTTAAAGAAATTTATTTTTGAGGAAATACGATAGTTTAGATACATTACAGGAATTACTATTCTCATCTGCCTATTTTATACCGATATATATAGATAGATAAATAGATAGATATGCTATGCTATGCTATGCAGAGACTACACTTTGATCTTTGGCTGAACACTCTGATACTATAATCTAATCCTTGATAGAAATAATGATCTATAAGTCGGAAATTTCGTTATTTATTATGAAAACTATTTTTATCTGAATACATTCATTATATTTAATTTAGTCTTACAGAAACAAATAAATCAGAATTAAACTTTCTAAAAATGGCTAAGAAGAGGACTTCTTGTTATAACCCCATGGCAAGCTCTTTAGTTAAATAAGTACATATATAGTGTATTCTGCACATGTGAACCCACACACAGACGTATATGTGCTCATGTGTATGGAATACACTAAATACATACGCATGCTGTGTGTGTGTGTGTGTGTGTGTGTGTGTGTGTGTGTGTGTGTGTGTGTTAGTGTGTAGTCTTTCTCTTTATAATGGTATATGAGTATTGTTACGTAATGTTTCTCATATACAAAACCCATGTTAGCTGATCTATCTCATATATTTAGTAGTCAAAACACTTCAAGTGTTTTTGTTCATTCTAAAAGCGTACGTCTCTAATCTTTTTCTTGACTACAAAGCACTTTACATATGAAACCGTTTTTTTTTCTTTTCTTTTACTCACCAATGACGCCCTCCAATGTATCCAAACATGACACAAAAAAAAAACAAAAAACAAAAAGCGAAATAGTGCATTATTGCCATTACGGATCTCTCATCATTCTTTCTCTAAATTCTTCTAATGTGTACACGCAATTTTCGCGAACAAAAACAGTGATCGTCATTTCTTTAACGAACAGTCTCCCGTTTTGTTTCTTTTCCATTAGACAACTGAACGAAGAGATCACCATGTCTGTTAAGGTTAAATGGGTTCAGTGCAAGTGTTAAAGAATAAAGAAGAGTGAATTGCGTCACTTTTTTACAACTGTCAAAAGTTTACATAACAAAATGATCATTCAAGATTTTTTACCCGAACATTTTACCACTCTGGCAAATAGAAATTATATCAGTTTGATTATAATGTTACATCTCAGCGTCTGTTTGATTGCTTGATTAATTCGTTGATTTTAACGGTATTTCAACTCGTCTAGGATTATTTTATACAAAAGTGTTTAAGAATAACGTTCATATTTACATATTTGGTGTACATATGTCTATTTTTTTTTTCTTTTTTTTGCTCACAGTGCTGTTGAATGCGGATAGCTTTTAGTTTGTTTTGGTTTCTTTTTTAATGGCATATCAACCTTTGTAGGTAATTTAATGCCAAAGCTATTCTCCTAGAAGAACAGTAGTGATACTATTTAACCTATAGCTGGAAGGATAAGGGGGTTCATACCTTTCCCAAGGGTATTTGCCCGAAAATGAACGTATTAGCGCAACTGGAGTACTAACTCATGTACTACGATTCCGCAGTCCATCTTTTTAACCTTTACACCATGAGGACACCCACGAATAGCTTTTAAATAGATCTATTTGATATATGTACAACCACTCTAGTTCAGAGTGACCCTGGGAATAATGTAAAAGAAGGGTCACAGCACGCTTCCCATGTTTCAAGAATTGTGCTGAAGATTGTTCAAACTGCGAAATCCTGTTAATCATAAAAATAGCATTCATATGTTTTCATCATCATCATCATGTCGTGCCGCCAGCACGGATATCCCTGACCCTCTCTCGCCACTTCTCCCTGTCATTCATCACTTCCAGCAGGTCTTCTGGGTTACATCCCGTGTCCTCACATAGCTGCTGTATGTAAGTTCGGGCTGGTCGTCCTGCTTTTACTTGGCCATATGTGGGGGTCCATAGGAGTACGTCACTTACGAGCTCGTCCTTGCTTCTCCAGCAGTGTTCGGCGTGTCTGGCTCGTCTAACCTGTATAGTTTTCTCGATGGGAGGCAAGTGGCCGTACAGTTGGCGTCTCGTGGGGTGTTGTCGCCAGGACTTGTTCAATATTGCTCTCAACATTCTTGTGTAGTTGCTGTCAAGTTTCTTCTCCAGCCGTTTAGTTAGCGTCCATGTAGTGCATCCATATAGCAGTATCGATACAACCGCTGCCAGGAAGAAACTGCGCTTCATTTCATCGGTCAGGTCTGATTTCCATATGATTGAGAGCCTATCTATAGCCGTCCATGCTTTCGTCAGTCGTGTGTCGATGTCGTTTTCGGTTGATGAGACGCTGCTTCCTAGGTAGGTGAATTTGTTCACTACCCTCAGAGAGGCTCCGTCTAGTGTGGTAATGTTGCCCGTGGGGTGCTGTCGCCAGGACTTGTTAAACATTGCTCTCAACATTCTTGTGTAGTTGCCGTCAAGTTTCTTCTCCAGCCGTTTAGTTAGCGTCCATGTAGAGCATCCATATAGCAGTATCGATACAACCGCTGCCTGGAAGAAACTGCGCTTCATTTTTTCGGTCAGGTCTGATTTCCATATGATTGAGAGCCTATCTATAGCCGTCCATGCTTTCGTCAGTCGTGTGTCGATGTCGTTTTCGGTTGATGAGACGCTGCTTCCTAGGTAGGTGAATTTGTCCACTAGCCTCAGAGAGGTTCCGTCTAGTGTGGTAATGTTGCCTGTTTGGTTGTAACACATATATTCAGTTTTGTGCGCATTGACAACTGTAGGAAATGCACATTTATTAGGCTCATTACTTACTCGTAGATGTAAAACTTGCACGATTCATTGTTTGTCACTAAAGATCAAGATTCTACTGAAATTCTCTAATATACTTATAAAGATATATGTGAAGAAATATTTATAAGAATTATACTTCTGCGTACTGATCTTGATTTTTATTGTCTTTTTCTTTCGGTCGTAGTATGCACTAGCCATCAGCAGGTGTCTCTGTAGTTAGTAATTTTCACGGAATTTCGAATTTAGTTACATAAAAGAAGTTGGTGGCTTTCACCTGCTGTCCTTGTTTAAATTATTATTTTAAATATAGTTAAGTGGATCTTGTGATTATGTATAATAAAAACTGTAATGAAATAACTTTCTTTGTAAATAAGTTTATATCTTAACGCTTAAAACTTAGTTATATGCACACAAATGATATATTTAAACACACACACAGACGTACACACAGACGTGCACCCAAACACAACCAAAAAACTCACACACACAAACACAGAAACACACACGCACGCACACATGCACACGCAGACGTACACACACACACACACACACACACACGTGTGTGTGTGTGTGTGTGTGTGTGTGTGTGCATGTGTGTGTGTGTGCATGTATATATACGTATATAATCTTCGTTAAATTCGATATCTAAACGAAAATTTTCGGTTAATTCGCACTGAACGTCAATGTATATATATATATATATATATATATATATATATATATATATATATATAGTGCTGAATATCATTCTTTTATTATCTAAATTCTCAATATATAGGAAATAACAATGAAATACTATTTAAGAATTTTCACTCCGTAGTAAATAAAGTTATTAATATGATCAGAAAACATTGTTACTAGAGGAATCCAATAGATTCGAATGTTATCTGGTATATATATATATATATATATATATATATATATATATATATATATATATATGTGTGTGTGTGTGTGTGTGTGTATGTGTGTGTGTGTGTGTGTGTGTGTGTGTAAGTGTCGGTGTGCGCACAGACTTAGGTACGTCTATAATTCAGGAGGCTAATGATCTAAAGAAAATGATTTTATATTAAATTAATTTTTAATCTAATCTTCTTCCTTGACAGTGCACTTAACTCATCAATCCTCGATTAAGATCGCATTATCGCACAGTCATACCTTCAAATAGATATTTAACAAATAATTGTCTGCTGAAGCAATTATTGATGCAGCATCGTGAATATCTATATCATACTGATCCAATGTTTTTATGTATGTTTACATATCACGACGAAAATTGCACATTTTTGCGAGATATCTTTTAACAAAATAATTTCAAAATGTTCAAACTTATATGATAAAGAAAATGTTCAATTCAATTAGAATATTAATTCTCATAATTGCTAAAAGATAACTATTAATTACTAATTAAAGAATGAAATTTCTTTACTTCTTAATTTATAATTATTTATAAAAATAATCGCTATAAATAGGATTAAACGGCATATCAAATTCAATAGGAACCGATGTTGAGGTTTAACTGTATAGATATAAATGCATTTGTTATGAACTTATAATAATAGGGTTGTCAAAATCGCTGTCTTTATTGATTTTTCGAAATCGATGACCAACCGGCGGTAACGAAGAATCTAGACAGAAGAACCACACCCGTTCCGATCCTTTAAAACATCAACACCGCCCATTCACCTCCTTCCATCTTGAAAAATCAAAAACCACTTTTACTCGCCCAATCCCCATTATTATCTGCATGGGAAGAGTCCAAATCCAATATTTACATGATGGTCGACGCTGATGAATGACATCTACACGTGGCTAAAGAGCTATATATGTTGACTGAATGACTGGTCTGTCCTGGAGGTAGGGGAGAGTTATTACAGATGGTGGTCGGGGTATTTGGTTAGTCAGAGGGTACTGATCGTCCATGGATACTCATGTATAAGTTCTGAGAGACAACATAGTCATTCTAGAAGTCAGTTCTTGCTGATTTAATGCTTGTTTAGTCTGGAAGCAGCCAGCTGCTCTCAGCACGCTTCAACCTCCTCCCAGAGAGAGAGAGAGAGAGAGAGAGAGAAAGACAGAGAGGGGGAGGGAGATGTAGTTATCCATATAAACGAATACAAACAGATGCATAAACGCGCATACACATGCATACAGACATAAACACATCCAAGTATAAATACACACACCTAAACGAATATATTCATATAGATCGAGAAAAGGGTAGCCTCAAACAAACATTAAATGAATTTAGAATTGCAAGGTTCATTTGTTAATGTTTGAAACATTTTATTAAAGTTCACACGCTGGGTGACTTATACCAACAAGAGAGGTGATTTTGTAACATAAATATTTCTTGTGTAGAATAAAAACAGGGAGTGAATCCACGAGATGTAATGGATAAATTGTCGTTTAATAAAGGTTTGATAAATTGTGAGTTCAAACTCCAGTCTGACTATTAAGTTCACTTTTGAAGTAACATTCTTGGGAGAGGTATGAAAGCCATTACGCCCAGATGTGGTTTAAACAGCACCAATATTGTTCTACAAGAGTGGGTTTTGTACTTGATAACCAATGAAACTTGCTACACCATTAAACGAAGAAACCAGAATAAAAGCTTTTATCATCGTAAGGTAAAGCTGGCCGACCGTAGTCGAGGGCGACCCGAAGGCTCTCTTTTCTCTAGATTCTACACCGAAATGTAGCGAAGGGCGCTACTTCTTTTCCTGGATAGCCCTATTTTACCCTTGATACGTACATTTTAATGCTTTGTGTTAAGAAAGAAGATATTAAGTACCAATTTTGAGTTCTTGGTATGATTCGACCTGGGACTGAGCCCCAGTCTTCCAGGCCATAGGTGAACACTGTACGCACTATGCTAATGGGCCGGTCCTCGACTAAGATCACAAACTATACTTTTTCATCATAACATTACAAAATAATTGGAACTTCGTACACACACACACACACACACACATACACACACACACACACACACATATATATACATATATATATATATATATATATATATATATATATATATATATATATATATATATATATATATATATATCATGATGCCATGGTACTAGAACGGATTTCCTTGACTCTCTTTCTCGATTCGTCCCTATCATTCATCGCTCCCGGCTGGTCTTTCAAAGTACATCCTGTATCCGTACAAATCTGTTATTGGTAAGTTTCTGCTTGTCAACCAACACTGGCTCGTTCATGTGAAGGAGTTCATTGGAGAACGTCACTTATGAGTTCGTCCTTGCTTCTTCAGCAGTGGGACACACACACACACACACACACACACACACACACATATATATATATATATATATATATATATATATATGTAATAATGAAGAAAAAACCTTATATAAAAAATAAATTTTAACTTCATTTTCCGTAGATCCGACCAAAAAAAATGTGCCATAATTGGGACGGGTCATGGGAGGTTTGCACATTTTGTGTGTCTCGGGTAGAAGCGTGGCAGAGCTCATCATTCTCTTGGTATAAATCTAGTTTGAATTTAGAGTTTTCTTTTCCTAGACAGGTTACCATACAAAGATTCAATAACTTAGTTTGTATTTCAATTCATCTCTGTCTGAAGGGAAAATAGATGGATTCATATATTTCCCAGGGATATTAGCACAATGCAAAATGTGAACATCCTTTTTGAAATATTGAAGTCGGGTACCCAAGCTCCTTTTCTAAAGCAATAATCATTGCACCACCAGTACCAGTGATCAATAATCCGGATAGAGATATTTGTGAATTAAATATTGAAAAAAAAAACAAGTTAATTTTACGCTTTCACGATCATCAAGAGATAAATAAATCTTTTGAAATTTACATCCTACCCTTTCCCAATAAAAGTTTGCTCAATCGGCTGGGGCTGTAGAATACGACGACTTCAAATTTGCAGAGGGGTAACCCCCCCAATGAGTGTCTTGAATATGACACTAAACAATCTGATGGTGAGATTTCAATGATGCTGGAGCTTTGGGGAATGCGGAGTACTTTTTCATTACCATTGCTCCCAGGGCCACTCTGGCCCAGAATGGTAGCACCTGATAAGGTCCTATCTATGGGTTAAATAGAACTAACTGTATACTTATGCTAAACTGAATTGTTTAAATTAGAACTGTTTGACTAAACTGAATAGTTTGAAATAGAAATGTTTTTGACTATTAAACCTTACTTACTTTTAAACCGCGTGCTTATGCTAAACTGAACTGTTTGAAATGGACCTTTTTTTCACTATGAAAGAGTACTCACACTAAACTGATTTGTTTAATATAGAACCGTTTTGACATTTAACTGTGTTCAAACAAAACCTGTATTACACTAAACTGAATTATCTGAATTACAACTACTTGACAAAAATTAAACTGTGTACTTAAATTTGAACTGCGTGCTTATGCTAAACTGAAATATTTAAAATGGAACTCTTATTTGTATGAAAATGGATTTGGCGTTAAAAAAACTACAAAGGTTGATATGCCATAAAACCTAACCAACCAAACAACCAGAAAAGTGCTCTTGAAATAACAAAGAACTGCCGTGGCATAATTCTTACAACTATAGCTGCTAAGGTTCATAATATCCTGCATCTCAATCGTAACCGACCCGAAATCGAGAAAATTCTTCGGCATTCGATTAAATACTCAGAGGAAAGATAGTGTAAATTCCTTAATAAATTATTACTGCTATAATGATGCTTTACAAAAACACGAAAGGAATAGTTCGCTCACCTGGTGGAGGCACCGACTTCTTTGTGGAGGAGTCCAATAGAACATACATTAACAGTATATTTGTTTACACTCTACCTAAATTTTGTACTACGAACGTCTATAGCTCGAATAAAAGAACATCGCTTCATATATCGTCTGCTTCTTATATTTTTTTTTATCAAAAAGCAGACGATATGCAGGAAAAACTGTGACAGGCGCAGACTACGCAGATTATCAAGCCCTTCTCACTAATACACCAACCTGGGCAGAATCTCAACTGCAGAGAGTTCGCCAATGGTCTGGGAGACCTGGGTTCAATCCCAGGTCGAGTCATACCAAAGACTTTAAAGATGGTACTTGATACCTCCTTGTTTAACACTCATCAATATAAGGTATGTATCACGGGTAAACTGGAGCAATCCAGGGAAAGGAGTAGAACCCCCCACTAACACCTCGGTCAAGTAGTTATTGAAAAAGCAGCCTTCAGGTCGCCCTCGACTACGATCGCCAACTTTAACTACCTCCCATTTCAGAAATCATCCAATTAAGTCGTATAAGACGTGTGGGACACTGCTGGAGAAGCATGGAGCACTACCCGGCTAGCAAAGACTTAGATAAGTTTTGTGGGAACACTGGTGCAGCTAAGAAGACCTGCGTATGGATAGACAGGGAGGGAATGTCAAGTAACTCCGTGTTCTCAGCTCGGCTTGATATTGATGATAACGATTTCTTAGTAATCATATTCCTTATCTCGTTACAACTTTCTTTAAGAAGCAAAATTACTGCGTCCTATAAATACGGTAATAAACATAATGTCCTTGATAAGCAATTTTTTTCAGAGCACATAAACGTTTTGAAATATCTTTCCAATGATTAAAAGTGGTTTTTATGACATTGCCTTAACTTAGTGAATAAACCAATTTTCAGTCGAATTTGCAACGGAATAATCTTTTATGCTTTTTCTTTTGTTCGTGTTAACATCAGTTTTTAATCATTCAAATTCTGAATATAACAGAGATAAGTATCAAACCCGAATCAGAATCCTCCGATCCAAACTAGCCAAAAGCATGAGAAACAGAATGCAACGGAATTCGAAAAAAAAACGTATAACTTGTTTTCTCCTCTCTCGATTCTCAAGCGTTATTTCAGTTGGAGTTATTTTTATTTAGCTGTGTAAAGTATATTTCTCCACCTATCTATCTATCTATCTATCTCTTGCGCGCTCACACTTTCTCTTATTCTTTCTGTCTCTCTATTCTCTGCACTTTCTTTCCCGGAGCCTTCTCGCGCGAGATGACTTCAAACTTCAATACAACTTAGTTAGTGACTCTCTCTATTTGACTATTATATATATATATTATATATATATATATATATATATATATATATATATATGAAAATAAATATAGGATAGATACCCTCGGAAAAATAAACTCTCAGTCAGATTAGAACATACATTTTTAGGAAATGTCGAAAATAACAACATACAGGTTAGCTACTGAAGTGAAAGAAGCAATAAGTACTATCTCTAAAACCCTACACATCACAGACCCAAGAGCATGCAATCGTGTAAGACTCTTTTTGTAAACGCTAGTCGTTTGCAAATGTACATATCGACAAGGATGTCTCATTCTGGGAGACATTTTATGGACAGATGAGATAAAACTAGAACCTTGGGGGTGGAATTTGAAGACATGATTAGGGTCGGCAAGGTGAGATCTCTAATCCAAAGATCACTGTCCCTGACACAAAGTAAGGTTGAGGAAATAATCTTTAAAGATGTTTCTCTGTATGATATAATGAAAAAGAAGACCGGTTTATTGTGAAATATTTGATGTCAACTTGAAAGTGTCGCATAGAAATCTGAAAATGAAGCGCAGTAGGAACAAGAGGTTGAACGAATCTGCAAGAGCATGAAGGTTATACACGTGGATATCTACAAAGTAGACGTTTGTTCTTATTTAATATCAGGTTGACGATAGACGTTTGGAAAAAAATATGGGTAAAAAAAGATATACAATTGACAAGCGTTCTTGTTCCACAAATTTTGAACATAGAATTAGTTTTCTTGTGTTGCAAGTGAACATTTACGATCTATTTTCATATATTTACAAATCTCGTACACATGGCTACCTCTGTTTTGCCAGAAATCTTTGCAGCATAATTATTCCAGTAATTATTTTCGGGTGAATAAAAATATCAGATCGTGTCAAGAACTTTAGCAATGATATATATATATATATATATTACTGCTCATGAATATTTGAAAAAAGTAGACAGTTTGCTTGAAATATTATGGGATTCAGGGCTAAAAATAAAAACTAATTTTCAGTTAAAATCAACATTAAAATAAATGTATTTAGTCTTGTTTTATGATTGAAATATATTATTGTTTTCATAATTATATATCTACATAAAAATATGTTTTTTTCTATTACGCTTTGTACTTTTATTTAACATATCAGGCTGCATTCTTTACACACATTCTTTTACTTTCTCTTCCATAATCTCTTGTTTTCTCAGCTCTCTCCCCCCTCTCTCTCTCCATATATATATATATATATATATATATATATATATATATATATATATATATACTACCAGTCAAAAGTATTTAGAAACCCTTAACATTTCCTTTTCTTATACAAAAAGTGTTATTTTTAATGAAACAAGTTAAAC
The DNA here is from genome assembly GCA_963585895.1 of Sepioteuthis lessoniana. NCBI lineage: Eukaryota > Metazoa > Mollusca > Cephalopoda > Myopsida > Loliginidae > Sepioteuthis > Sepioteuthis lessoniana. Next base: position 46,263,967 of record OY757923.1, read on the forward strand.
GTCACAATGTTTTCTTATACTAAATACAAGTCTTCCTGAGCCGCATTAAATAAAAGTTGAACCAAAAGTTCTTTAACTTTTGATTCATCAAAATGGTCCCCTTTGGCTGCTATCATTGCTTCACTGATTCTCATCATTCTTTCCGCCAAAGACTGGTAGATAGTTCTTCCCTGATTTCCTGCGGGAGTTGTAAAAAGTGAGCCACACTTGTGGGTTGTCTATCTCTGACATTTCGGTCAAGTTCATCGCACACAAGTTCAATGGGATTTAAGTTCCTTGATTGCACCGACTAAGACATCAGTTGAAGGATTTACTCTTACTCATTGGTTTTTATATCTTTCTGGCTGGTATTACTTGTTTTCTTTGGTTCATTATCTTGCATTAGTACAAATTCCTGATCCAAAAGCTACGTTCAATATGGGATCGCGTGATGCGGCAGTATGCTGTGATAGCCGGTCAGATTCAATTGCCCCTTCACTGACGCAAATCCCCGACTATGAAATTCATGCAAGCCCTCTGCCCCACGCCAAAAAAAAAAAGAGCCTCCTCTATGCTTCACAGTTGGTGTGATACAGGGGGTTGCATCTCTTTGACTATCTCTTGCCCGCGTAGACCATCCAATTTGACCGAAATATTTCGAACTTTGATTAGTCAGTTCAAAGAACTTTATTCCACTCTCTAATGCCCAGTAGCTGTACTCCTTGGTCCAATGGAATCTTTTGACATTGTTTTCCTTCGTTGACAGCAATTCAGCCATATACGCCAGCTTCCCAGAGCCTTCTCATACTGGATGGTGACACATTTTATTCATGATATTGGTTCAATTGTGCAATGCTGTTTGGAGCTGTTAGCCTTCTGTCAAGTCAGATGGTGAATGTGATAAAATTGTCCTCCATTCTTGTGGTTGCTTTTGGTCTTGTTTTGACCCGTTACCTTACGTCTCATAACACTGTACTTCTGGGAATTTTTACTTTCAGCTCAAAAGAAGAAAAACACCATCACATCAATTTTTCAAGAAAATATTTGGTTATAGTAAAGTCAAAGTTACTGAGGAAAACTTGTATTTAGTATAATAAATAAAACGTTGTGGTTCTTAACTTGTTTCATTAAAAATAGATATTTTAGGATGAAAAATTGACATCTTTGAAGACGGCGAAATACTTTTAACAGGCAGTATATATATATATATATATATATATATATATATATATATATATAATGAGAGAGAATAAAAGGATAGAGAGGTAGGCAAATAAATGTGCATATACACTGATACACTGAAGAAACTATGAAGGGATTTGCAATCAAAATCTCTTAAGTGCCTTATACAACAAAAAGATGTGGAGCCGATTTAAAAATTTTAATTTTAAAGGCCTCCCATTCTTGATTCACTCATTACAATGAGTTTTATGGCTTAAATTTCCTGTAATCTTCCGGTTTACTAATACAATTCCCTAACACCATCAGAAGATTGCTACACGGGAATAAAACTCTATTAATGACTGGGGTCTGCAAATTTCGCCCATAAGTCTAGCGATTATATATATATATATAGTGAGAGTGAGAGTGGGAGAGAGAGAGAGAGAGAGAGAGAGAGAGAGAGAGAGAGTATATATTGCTAACCCTTGCGGGAAGTACACAATATATACAAACTGATTTTATAAAACCATGTTCAATCTTCGATAAAGATATAAAAAGTAAACTAAAAAAATACAACAACAAAAATATGGTTTTTGAAAATTAACTATTGGAGAAATTCAAAAAGCATATTTTCATTGATTTGAACACAAGATCAGAAGTAATTGTTAGGGAGTCTTTCTTTAGAAGACGAGTGCAGTCAATTTATTTCTTAACACTGTTTTTGTTGGAAACAATGGCCTACAACACTATATGATAATGTATCTAATTATAAAGGGAATGCGCGAAGCAACTGAGATAACGTAATACCATTCAATGAGCAGATTAATTGTCGCTCAGATAGGTTTTCTGACGAGTTAGACATTGCAAGTGATAATGGTGTTTTCGAAGGTTTCCTCTGATAAAAACACATTGCGGCTCCCGGCTGCATACCGCGACTTGAAGAAGTCAAACTGACTCGGGAAAAATTAATAATTATCTATGACTCACCAAAACCATCACTTATAAGTTATTATATCAGTTTATTTCTTTAGAGGATTATGCATAGACATCTCTCATAAGCCGACGCATAGCACACACACACACACACACACATATATATATATATATATAGAGAGAGAGAGATTGAGAGAGAGATAGAGAGAGAGAGAGAGATTAGTTGTGGGTGGAGAGAAACGCCTATATATATATATAAATACCAAAAAATGCACTTACTATCGTACTCAAACAAACACACGCATATTTATCCACATACACACTCACATACACACTTGCACACACACACACACATATATATATATATATATATATATATATGTATATATATATATATGGAAATATACACAAAAGCATACACACAGAACCACACATACTCTCATTCATACACACGCGTACAGATCCGTGCTCACAGTCGCACACAAATATATACGTATATATGTGAGTGTGTGTGTTTATGTATGCTTGCCTTTTTTTCTATTGGTATCGACAAATCATTCATCTCAAAATATAGAAATGACTATATATTCAGGGATATAAGGATGGTAAAATAGGTGTGTTCATTTTGGAAGGGCTCTGTAAAGCCCAGTACCTCATTATGAACCGATATCCCGTGGCCAGTTAGGATCAGTTTCTCTGGAGATACCTGAAGGTTTAAGTCTTCAAATAACTAACGACTAACGAACTAAAAGATTCCATTCGTCATGAAATCAGATCAGTGCTAAAGGCAGTTACTAAGTAAATGCTGCAGAATGGCAGGAGTAAAGACAGGACTTTAGAAGATATAATCTTCAAAATAAACTGATTATGATAACAAAATAAAATGGAAAATATTTTTCTTTCAGAAAGAAAAATGAAAATTTCGATAGAATTGATATTGCCGTTTTTATTTACATTCTAAACCCGAGGCATTATACAGTTTCAATCTTACTCTCTCTTGATATATATATATATATATATATATATATATATATATATATATATATATATATATAATGAACGAAAAAAAAACAAACAGAGGCTTAATCAATAATACGAAAAAAAACGTGTTTAATACATACGTTGGTCTTCACTAGTTGTGGACCAAGGCCATCGATCAAGAATGTTTATTTTGTGCCTAAACTATCTATTCATAATAAAGATAGAGGTAGATGCTTAATTTGTCGATTTTCTTAAATCATGGCATCCACTCTCCTTTGATTCTCCTCGTTTGTTACTGTAATCGGCCGTCCTGATCTATGCTCATCAAACACACTCATTTTGCCTCTACTGCAGCTTTTAGCACATCGAACCCACTTGCGGACATTTTTAACGTCCATACAACCATCGCCATAAATTGCTTTCATACGTCTGTAAATTTCGATTGGTGCACAACCTTCTAGTGTCAAAAATTCTATCACTGATCGCTGTTTTATACGTAACTCGGATTTAGTACTCATGACTTAGGAACTCTTATTACTCAAATCCGTCACACAGTGAAATGACTCTAAGCACGTTTGAACAGGATTTTAATACATGGTCAAACATGTTTATCTCCATTATGAACGATTCTACGCGGTAGGAGACCTTATTTATCAGTCGACTCTCTCGTAGGTTTTCTAGTTAGCTAGTATCATTAACCGTTCATTGATAAAATTAAACAGAAACTGGTAATTCAATCACCACAAACGAAGAAATAATTTTGATAGCTGTGAAAGCTAGATAATCGAAAAATCGTATTTTTTTTCTTATAGAACCCCCTTTTCGTCCAGCTCTTGGTGATGTGCAACCATTAAATGGAAGACTGGACGTTGTCACTCAGTGAAATGACTCTAAGCACGTTTGAACAGAACTGTGCATACAACAGAATGCGTGTGTAATACGTTTCTTTTTTCAGTATTTGTAACGCCGGGCTGCAATGGAATTTATTCATTAATCAACACTGACCCTCCCATATTTAAAGTCTGCTTCCGGCATGGAGACACAAATTACTTCGACATCGTAGCAGGTGTGCAGCTAAGAGACACATTAACCCCATACCTCTTTATCATCTGCGAAGACTACGTGCTTAGAACATCTAGTGATAAAATGAAAGACAACGGTTTCAAGCTGACAAACGATAAAAGCAGAAGATACCCCACACAAACAATCACGGACACAAACTATGCCGATGACATAGCGCTTCCAGCAAATAAATCCATCCAAGCCGAAACCCTGCGACATAGTCTTGAACTATCTGCTGCAGGCATAGGCCTCCATGTCAACGCAGACAAGATGGAAAACATATGCTTTAATACAAGAGGTGACATCTCCACACTAAATAGTAGTTCTCTGAAACTAGTGGACAAGTTCACCTACCTAGGAAGCAGTGTCTCATCAACCGAGACAGACACCAACACCCGACCAGCATAGGCCTGGACAGATATCGATAGTTTATCGGTCATATGGAAGTCAGAACTGACCGATAAAATAAAACACAGTTTCTTCCAAGCAGCGGTCGTGGTCGATACTGCTATATGAATACACTACATGGACGCTAACTAAACCCCAGGAGAAAAAGATTGACGGCACTTACACAAGAATGCTCTGAGCAATATTGAACAAGTCCTGAAGGCAGCACCTGACACAGCAGCAGCTACACGTCCACCTATCACCTATCACTGAACTATCCAAGTTAGACGAACCAGACAGCTAGAACCTATATACAACAGTTCTGTGCCGACACCGGATGTAACCTTGAAGACCGACTAGGATCGATGGACGATAGAGACGGGTGGGGGGGGTAAAGGTCAGGGAGATCCATGCTAGCGGCGCGACATGATATATATATATATATATATATATATATATATATATAAAGATAGAATGAGAAACACAGATAGACAGACAAGCAAACAGACAGATAAATAGAGAGTGTTGTACGTGTTCACTTCTTTTGCAGCTGTCTTATATCATTTTAAAAAATAGATATCTCCTGCCAAAATTGACCAATTAGAATTTACCTGAAGTAGCAACAATATAAAAAGATGTACACACTCCAAAAAAAAAAAGGAGTGAAATTGAAAATAAAATATAAGATTCCATAACACAAAAAATAAAAATTCAATCTTTGACTTTTCTTCACTTTTTTTACTACTTTTTATTATTTGTCACTTACTTTGAAATGTTTTTCGTTTCCGGTACCTTCCTTTCCTCCATCTAATCTCCAATAAAAAAAACAGAAAAAAATAAATTAAATTTCTTGCAAAAACTTTGTTCTATCAAGTAGTTTTTTAAATGTATTTTGATATATATATTTTTTGAATAAAGTATAAAAAAAACAAAAAAACAAAAAAAAACCGAGAAGAATAAAAAGAAAAAGGCATATCTTGTCTCCATAAGGCGATAATTTTTTTACCATAGTAGTCTTCGTCATTTGAACTTCTTCAAGCGTTTGCAATTGATGGTGTGGAAGTTTGTTTTTTTTCTTTTTCCTCCGCGACACACTTCTCAATTTTGAGAATTTAAACGTAGCAGAGAAAATGAGTGAAATTATTGTTCAGCTTAGCGTGAATCCGTCAGATTCGAGACGTTTATACAGAAAATATTGGCAGGTTGACATACAAAAAAGAAGAAAAAAAAAAAAAAAAAAAAGAAAACATTCAAATACGAATCGAAATTAGCGCCTCTTTCAGCAATTTTACTTACTTGCTTACGTAAACGCGAACATTTATGAATAAAACATTTATGCTGCTGATATTGTGGGTGCATACATTTTGTTGCCTTCAGAAAAAGCTATAGCGACATTCATACGCATTTTCATAGGTATTAACTCATGTTGCAATATAAAGAATATTAACTTGGTTATCGAATCTGTCATGCGAAAGAGATATGTCTACTTCTCTCTTTCTTTCTTTCTTTCTTTCTTTCTTTCTTTCTCATTTTGTTAGAATGAAATCTATCTATCTATCTATCTATCTCTTAATTTCTATCTTAATTCATTCCGATCAGTATATCCCTATCAAGACAATAACTATTTTCTTTTCTTCTCTCCCTCCTCTCTCTCTCTCTCTCTCTCTCTCTCACTTACACACACACACACACACACACACACACACACACACACACACACACACTCACATATATATATATATATATATATATATAAGGCCAAGATATATTTGTCACTATTTTGCTTTTATTCTATCTATTCAACTATCCAAGGCTTTATAGATATATGAAAAGCACAAGTCATTTGCTTTAAGCTATGACTCATGAAATACATTCTGAACAGATGATGAATGTCTACACAGTTTCCTTCGTCAAACACGTATTCTGTTAGAGATAATAATAAGTTTTATCCTTCGACCGGTCTTGTCTATTAGGCGACTTAGATTATATTTTCATTATTTTCTTTTTTCTTAAATCATAAAGATTCTATTGAAGCATAAATATTCCAATATCATTATTTCTTATTTTTAATAAACGTTTTGAATTTTAATAGTTTGTCAATATTTTTTTTAATTCTGTAAATTATCCAAGTTGTTCTTCTTTCTTCTACTAAAATCGTTGTCCATACTTTAATGTGATTTGCTGTTGTATAATGACAATCGTCTACAATAATCCATCCGCAATGTTACACTCTACTTTATGTGCATGTTTTAGTTTTCTTTATTTATTCCATTTAAATATATAACTCAAGGATAAAAAGAAGCTACTAAGAGCATTGACAAAGGCTGCGGTTTTTTTAAGCTTGCTTTTAATTCAAGACAGCTGTATTTTTTTTCATCATACAACGTGTGAAAGCACGTGCGATACCCTAACCTCATCAGCCGCCAACCAAGGTGATAACACAGTTTCGGTAGCTCAAGGCGGTACTGCCACTCCTGGCGCTACCGAGCAGCTTTTGCCACCGTATAGGGTATTTAAAAGAAATATATATCTATGTATACACAAGATCAACTAAAAGCGGATATTACATTGGACGTTCGTTCATCTTTATTTTGGTGCAGTTTGTGATTTAAAAATGCGTTTACTTACGGCCGTTGATGTCATAGCAACCGTTTCTTGATTTTGCGTAATTACACGAGAAAGGTGGTTCCGCGTGTATAACATTCATGTTGAAATCCTTTCTATATCCGTTATCTATTCGGTTCGTTTTCTTCATTTATGCGTTACTGCCCAAAAGCACTCGAGACAAATGTCTTATATAATTCTGCTGAAAGATTTTATTTGCTGATCAATGGGCCCTCTTTTAATTCAAATCAGCTGTATTATTCAAATAAGTATGATTTTATATAGTTTTTTGATAGATCGAATAAAACATCATTTTTAGGGACGCTTACTACCCATCTCTAAAAACATCCATATAAGACCAACAATACATGCGAGACACCGCTTGAGAAGCACGGACAAACACAACGTTCTCCTATGGACCCCTTTACATGGATGTGCAAGAGTTGGACGACCAACAAGATCTTACCAAAAACAGCTCTGTACGGGTACTGGATGTAGTCTTGAAGACATCCCAGGAACTTTAGGAGATAGAGGCGAGAGATAGTCAGGAAAATCTATGCAAGCAACACGTCACAATGATGATGATGATGATGATTTGGATAGTTATTTTTAAATTTAAACGCAAGACATGCAAGTGGAAATAAAAACGTATCTCTTGTATCTACTAGGGGATAATCTTTTTCATAGTAATTTTTTGGCTCATTCAACGCCTTTTTTCATAAAATCCTGAGAAATTTAAGACAGTCATTTTCTACTATTCATTCATAGCACACATCGCATAACAACTGTTATAATCTTCAATAATAACTCCTGTAGTAATGATTATCATTGAATATTCCCACAAATAAGATTGCCATAAATATCCATATTGATTAAATGGATTTATACGTACCAGTGGAATGTCCCCCTTTACACACACACACACACATATATATATATATATATGTGTGTGTGTGTGTGTGTGTGTGTGTTAGATT
>OY757923.1:46274550-46442050 GCA_963585895.1 Sepioteuthis lessoniana
AACACTAATTAGATCGAATATATTTGAAACAATATGCTTCTGTCATAGAAGGCTAAAATTTTCTCATTTTTAAAAATTTTCAAATTCAAATATAACGAAGAAAAAAAACAGCATGACATTGCCCAAATCATTGTAAATAAACATAATAAAAAATTAACATTGCATAATATTCAATTATAAATGAACTCATCTTCTGACTACCTTCTTTTTTTGATATTCACGCACACACACACACACACACACACACATATATATATATATATAATGCATTCATTGCCTTGGGCATTCACTCTGGATGTTCTCTGAGAGTACCACGTAACCAGCTATGATACTATATTTGGCAGGTGTCCAACTACGTTTAAAAAATCAGTAAGGATATTGAGGGAAATTCTTCCAATCACGTTGGTAAAACTGTATGGCTGCATTGACTTTGACAAAACGCTTGAAGAAAAAGATAGAAGTGAAAAACACTAGGATAATACGAACGATTTTTTAAAATCCTGGAAGCAGCAACTGACAAAACAGCTGCAGTACAGATATACATCATCTATCTCACAAAACATTCTCGGCACTGCTGATGAAGTGAAGATGAAAGAGACGTTTTCCGAAGGACTCCTACACGTAGCCACACCAATGTTGGCCGACCAACAAAATCTTACATTAACCAGTAGTGTGCAGACACTGGATACCGTCTAGAGGTCTTAACAAGAGCTATAGCCGATAGGGAAAGATCATGAAAGTACAGGGAGCGGAAGTAAAATATGGAATAATTTTTAGAACGTTTTTTTAGTCTGATAAGTCCAATATAAAAAAAAAACGTGATAAACAAAATGTTTATGATTAGCTCTATTATTCAAGAACTGCTTTAAATTAAAATCCAGCCCAATATAAGTGACCAAGAAAAGAAATGACAAAAAATATATGATTTGCTTAACGTCGAAACCAAGCGAAAGTTTCTTTGTCAACCGTATGCAAAGCAAATAAACATTTTTTTACAGAAAGAAAGTTTTATGGAAAAGAGGGAGGGGAGGATTGAACAAAAAACAGAAAGAAACCTTTTTAACTGCTCTCGCTACGGTGATTAAGAAGGGCCCACAATGTGAATAACAAAGTCCGTTAATGAATTGAAAGTTTACGAAAAAACTGTGTGGACAACAACTAAACAAGATTTAAAGCCATACCTTAACCCCTTGGATTACGCTATATGGGGCGTTTTTGAAAACAAAACAAATGCAACTTCCCATCTAAATATTGATTTGCTTATTAGTTTCCAAATATTGAGGTGGAATGAAATAAAATGCCTAAAGAATTTATTTTGAAGGCATGCAAATCGTTTCAAAGGCATGTTGGTACAATAATTAAAAAAACAAACGGTAGCCATTTTGAGTAAATTTACTGTTTTGTGTCTATCTTCTTATTTTGCTGTTTATTTTTTTAAAATTAAAATTAAGCTTGCTTTATTATTGAGTCGTTTATTATCATACAAAATGATTCCTAATTCTGCTCCCGCACCCTTTAAGTCTAAGTAATCTGTGCTGTCGGCGAGCCTTAGTGATGATGACGATGATGATGATTTGATTTTTAAAGAAATGTAATCGTAATCATCATCATCAGGATCATTATCATTTGTAGTGAAAGCTACCAGATTATATTTGTATGAATGCTTGATAAATAAAAACTAATTACCTCCTAGGGCAACCAGGATTCATCACTTGATATACACACCAGTAATAATGCTAATGATACTGACAACAACCACAAATTGAAGGTAAAGTTAAACAAAAAACCGGATGAATATATATACATTGCCAAAGTTCTATTAATGTGAAGAAACATAAAATCACTCAGAGTTGGATCTCTTGAAAGAATCCTGAAGAGTTCAGGTGAGGGACTTTAGAAGCTGAACTTCTGCGAGAAAAGTGGAACTGTCCAACCAGCATTACTGTTGGAATCGGCAAGAAATGAAGAAAAGTCCTGAAAAATTGAATGGATTTGACTCCTTTGAAGTCTACTGAAGAATACCGGTTTGTACTTATGTGAAAATTCGAATTATAGAAAGAGTTCGTGCAAAAAAAAAACACAAACCCTCCAGGCGACACTCTTATTCGTAGATTTCTCCTAGGTATTTGATTCCATATACAGAGTGAAGATGGAGTAATTTCTTCAAGTGTATGGACTTCTTAAAGAAACTGTCACGCCCATAATGATGCTAATAACACGAAAGTAAAGGTTCTCTAGCTGAAATTTAAAATTATATAACAATTCTTTTGAGTGCCTTGTTGGTAGTATATTTAATTACCTTTTGCTTTTGCTATTTGAAGTGAGTTTTTGAAATCTTTCAAATCCTAGTATTTTAAAGTAGTAAGTTCCATTCGAATTGGAATGGTAGAGCAATAGGATCTTTTTACGCCGAATTTTCAAGATTCGCAAATAACTCAACAATAATCATCTTTAATAATCAGTAATAAAATAAAATTTGGCCGTCGAATTTTCGTCTTAGTTATTTTTAGTTGTTTTCAAAAAGAGTTTGTTTCAGAACGGGTCAATCAGATACTCTATAATGAGTCACGTGATGCCGATCCCAGGTTTGTCTTTTGTATTGTTTCGTTGGTTTCTCCCATTAACAAGGCAACCTGTGCAATGGTCTTGTGTAAACAGACCACTAAGGTCTGGATCATTAGCCTCCAAAAAACGAAAATAATGGGAAAGGCAGCTCTTTCTAACAAGCATCGGACTGTGAAAAAAACTTCATACTGAATAATTTTTATGATTAAAAATCGGACTAGCAAAAGGCAGGGAAATCGGTGCATTTTTATTGATCTGTGCGCATATAAGTGAGTGAGAGTATATACAATACATATGTGCTCTCTCGTCAATTTCGACGAATGAGGGCCTTACAGTTCTGTTAAAGATGTAAGCTATTTGACTAACAACACAGGTTATTTATTTATAATAGTGACGCTTGTGTAGAAACATCCCCCCTTTTTGTTTTAAATAAACTGATTAAAAAAAATAATGAATATTTCTAACGTTTGGAATTCAGAGTTTGTTCTTCAAGATAGGTTGCCATAACAAGACTTGAAAACACAGTCAACACTACTGTTACCAAGGTTTGAGAGGAAGAGATAGATTTATGCTTTTCTAAAGGGTATTGCACACACACATACACACACAAACGTATATATATATATATATATATATATATATATATATTCTGAGTATTGTGGAGTAACCTTTCCTTTGGCATTGCAGTCTAGTTTACTTACACCTACTGTGTTAATATCAGGTGGAATCATATGTAGATTCGTTTGAAATAATGTTTAAAATGACTGCTAAATTTATTAGTATATTGGCTCTTAAAGCAACTATGTATGAAGTATTCAATTATTTTAAATGAATATATATTTTGCTATTAAATAGGCTCTTAAAAGTTACGCTAAATATAAAATGGCTACAAGTTAAAAATACACTGACAAGATATATTTTTATTACGTATATATTTGGAGACCCAAATAGCTAGACTGATTTGGTTATAAAATCACTCGACAAGTTTTGACATAATATAAAGTCGACAAACCTATTAACCAACCAGCGAATAAGAACCTCTGTAAAAATGTCTACCATTAAATAAATACAAAACTTGTATTTTCTGCTTTGAGAACTTATAATAACCGAAGGAATCACGAACTCTGCATTTCAACAAATACGATACAATTTTGATTGTAAATCATGTTATTCTATTCGTAGGGTAATTTTAACGCAAGTGCATATATATATATATATATATATATATATATATATATATATATATATATATATATACACATTCTATTTTTATTCCTATTCTATAATTATGACAGTTAGATTAAAAAAATCCACATGATACAATTTGTAAATTAAAAAAAGATAATAAACAAACATATATCTGGAAAAAAATCCAATAAAACGAAAAGCTAAAATATTCTTATTACTTGAAAATGATAAATCAGCACCGCAAAGCCTAGTCAAAAGAAAAAAAAAACCACCGACAAAATTACCTAGGATGAAATGTAAGAGTGCCCAATATATTATGTTGTGCGAAATTAAAATTCAATAAAAAGTTTGGGACAACTGTTTTTAGTCAGAATTATTCTAATATATATATATATATATATATATATATATATATATATGTGTGTGTGTGTGTGTGTGTTTGTAAACAAACATTTTGGCTAGCATAATATAACTGTCTATATATTTGATACGAATTATTATGTCATAAGGTTATTTCCTTCCTGGTTGGACCGAGAACTGTTCTGCAGCATTTGGTTTACTTGCAGTCATTGAATTTTCAAACCAGCAGCATCTGGTAATTTTTGTAGAAGTGAAACTACCTCTTTTGATTATTACAACTCTCTTTTCAGAATTCTTTCCTCCTTCAGTAATACTGAATACGAGGTTGATTTTTCTTCAGGAATCGACATCCTTAATCATTTTTTCACCTATTTTCATAGAATTAGAGGATTACAGTACAGATTAAATCACAAGTGTTCTAAATATTTTCACACCCATTTAAATATTTTAGCTCCGAAGTTCAGTTTCTTTGTTTAATGACATATTAACCTTCGTGCAAAATTCAATGCCAAAGCAATCATTGTAGAAAAACAACATTATTACAAATCAACCCGTGGTGTACTAGTTATCGTCTTGGGAGTTGCCCGTAGTGTGAATGGGTATCGTCGTAGGAAATGGACACGGCGACACGAGTTCAAATCATGGACGAGACTTGTTGCATTTAACATAGCACTAATGCACTTTGGAAATGTATGAATCCAATTATTCTCCCTCCAGCTATGGGTAAATAGTAGGGCAGACTAGGTTCTTCAGCCTTGTTTAGGCAACTAGTCTAGGAGAAGGAAAACTCTGAATTCAAAACTGTTAAACTCTGCTAAAAAAATTGATCTTGTGTCATATCCTGCACGAGTGGAGGGGTTGGTAAATATGGTTACTGATTAACCCTTAGCTGGGAGGAATAAGGGGGGTCATGCCTTTCCTGGGGGTATCCGTCCGAAAGTAAACGTGATAACGTGACGGGAGTTCGAACCCGCTTACTATATTTTACAGTTCATTATAAATTCTCTGTGATAGAAAGTAAACTTGAAAGAAAGTTCAAAACTTGACCCATATCTACAATTCACAAAAGAACAGAAAGAATCGTGGAATTACCACATGACAGTTGTTTCCATCGTTCTTTATGTATTTGAGCTGATTCCAAGGGCCAAGTCAATCAATAGAAGAATCGCAAGTCCAAAGAAGAACACCTCGAAAACAGCAGTCTTTGCTTACAACAATGAAGGAACAATACCAACCACAATATTTCTGTGGACAGCAAATCTGCTTTGTTATCTATATATTATAATTCTCAAAATCTCATTATTCATAAAGCCTTGTAGGTGAAGCTACGCTGACTGCAAAGGGATAAGAACCTCGAAGAAAGGGATCTCATGGGTATGACAAAAACTGGATCTGATAGAGAGACTCTATTTCTTAAGATCTAGAGAGTGTGTCTTACTCCTTCATTCTCATTAGCCTATGGTCCTCTCTGTTATAGAGGAGTTCTGCCTCTAAGTAATGTTTTACTAAAGCTGTTTTTTTTTTAATCGAAAAGCACATGTTGAAATTTATGGGCCAAATAGATGTGCTAAAAGTTATTCGTATTTGAAAGAACCGCGAAAAGATAGTTTTAAGAAACAAATACAAAAACAGTGTAAATATGAACGTACGTTGAATGTAATTGTTTACCACTAGGTATAAAATAACACTAGGCGGATTGATACACCGTTAAAGAGAACCAAGCAATCTCCCTATATATATATATATATATATATATATATATATATATATATATAATTATCCTGCAGCTCACAACGGTACTGACACCCGAATGTATTGGAGTAGTCTTGTAAAATGACAAATTATCAAGAAAAAAAAAAAAGACTCCCAAACTTGAAAGGATCCCAATAAAATTGTATAGACAAAATTTGTCTTTATTATATAATCAAACATGCTTAAATGAAGGACTGATGCCTAACTACACGCATATATATTTAGGAATGTGAGTGTGTGTGTGTGTGTGTGTGTGTGTGTGTAACCGTTACCAATCAGAAACGGCATATCATACAGATATTTCTTAGATTAATATACTTAAAATCTTTCAACTTGTAGAACAAAGCAGCTTACAGACAAATTTGTAACTGGAAGGAATTCTTTGGGGATTTGCGTTGCCACTGAACGCTATTTTTTAACCATCAAAATTCTTGATGTACGAGAAATAACAATGGAATGATTAATAAGATAATTCAAAGCGCCCTAAATAAAAGCACATATCACTGTGAATCGCTTTCAAAACAGTAATTCAACGCCTAGTTAGAATTTTTCCGTTCCCGAAATAGTAAACTTACGTCATATTTTTAAAGACGTTCTATGTACTGCTGATATAGTAAGGACGAAATCCGAAATGACTTTCTCCTATTAACTTTTACACATAGACACACCATTAGTGGTCAACCAGCAAAACTTACATTAATCAGCTCTGTGTGTGGACACTGTTTGATGTCTAGAGGACATATTAAAAGTGATGGCTAGTAGGAACGGATCGTGCTTAGAAAAGAGAGAGGGATTAAAAGATAGAGAGAGAGAGAGAGAGAGAGAGAGTCAAAAGAACCCTTGATGAAAATGATGATAGTGAACTTCAGCATATTCCTTCATTCTAATAGTCGTAGTAGTAGTATTAGTCGGTGTAATCGTTTAAGAGTGGTATTAGTGGTATTAGTGGTAATGCAATTGTAATCGTTGTTATAGTAATAAAACCTATTTTCTTTCTTCTCCCTTTCTTTCCTCTTCACCTTCTCCACCGATCATTTCTCACACTCTTTGCGGTCTTTATTTTCACATTATTCTCTTTTCTCTTTCATTCTATTCTAATGTCACTTTCTTTCACTCCTACCCTGCTTCGTAAAGCTTGGGTCACCTTTTATATTTCCCAATTAAATAAACGAAATAGCGAGGCACTTCGAAGACCGGAAGTCTCAAGAATGACGTTGATAGGAACAAGGAATTATGTGGCTTCCTTAACCTGTATTCTCCGCTGACATCATTGGACCTCACAAGATGTCGCATCCATTATAATCAGTTCTAACGATGCATAGCAAATATCTGGTCACCTTGGAACATTTAAAGTATTTCAAGTATTCGAATGCGTCATTAACCCTAAAATTATAACAGTTTAAGAAAACTGGATGTTTTAAAGTTTATTTATACAGTCGGAATTAAATTAATTTGTGTTACGAAAAAAAAAAAAATTAAAAAATTAATGAATTATTAAGCTATGGTTTGAATTTATTTTTCTATTTGAATAAAAGCACATTTTATACACAAGTATTTTAAAGAAGAAGCTGGGACGAGCTCATAAGAGATGTACTCTTATGGACCCCTACACATGGCCGTGCAAAAGCAGGACGACCAGCACGAACATACATTCAGCAGCTATGTGAGGATACGGGATGTTGTCATGAAGACCTACCTAGGGCGATGAACGATAGGGAGGAGTGGCGAGAGAGGGTCAGGGATATCCGTGCTACCAGCGCGATATGATGATGATGATTTTAAAGAATATTCTACAAATAGTACGAATAAATTCCGACAACTTATAATATGTAGAGTATCTGTACATATATTCGTACACACATGCAAAAGGCATGTATCCATCAACTTTCCTCAAAGCTATGAGTAAATAATTGGATGAACTCGATTCTTTATCCTTGGTTAGGCAACTATATTGGAGAAAGAAAACTATAAATTTCTATAAGCTTTACACCGCTTAAAAATTGTCCTTGTGTTACATCCTGGCTGTGACGGAGGAGGTGGGCAAATACACGCACACATCTATCTCTCTATCTATCTATCAAGTCTCGCTGCTAGCACGGATTTCCTTGACTCTCTCTCTCTCTCGCCATTCGTCCCTATCATCCGTCGCTCCCGGGAGGTCTTTGAGACTACATCCCGAGCCCGGACAAAGGTGTTGTATGTAAGTTGCTATTAGACGGCCAACTCTGGCACGTTCATATGAAGGTCCAAAGGAAAACGTTACTTATGTGTTCGTCCTTGCTTTTTCAGCAACGTCCCACTTGCCTTGTTAGTCATATTTGGATGGTTTAGAGATAGGAGGTAGGTGGCAGTATAGCTGTTGTTTTGTAGGATGCTGCTGCCAGGGTTGGTTCAATATAGCTCATAGCATTCTTGTCCAGTTTCCGTCAAGTTTTTTCTCCATACATTTTGTCAGCGTCCATGAAGTGCACCCATTAAGCAGAATTGACATAACCACTGCTTGGAGGTGCCCGTGGTAGATGGAGGTGCCCGTGGTGTTTAATGGAGGTGCCCGTGGTGTAATGGTTATCGTCGTAGGAAAGGGACACGGCGACACGAGTTCAAATCCTGGACGAAACTGATAGCATTTCACATAGCACTAATACTCTTGGGAAAGGCATGAATCCAATTATTCTCCCTCCAGCTATGGGTAAATAGTAGGACAGACTGATTTCTTCAACCTTCGTTAGGCAACTAGTCTAGGAGAAGGAAAACTCTGAATTCAAACCTGTTAAACTCCGCTTAAAATTTGACCTTGTGTCATATCCTGCCCGCGCGGAGGGGTTGGTAAATAGGATAACCACTGCTTGGAAAAATTGCTTCTAATTTTATCGGATAATTTAGACTTCCATATGATCGATAATCTATCGATAACAGTCCATTTATTCGGTTGGTGCATATTGATCTTATTTTTAGTAGATGAGATACTCTGACTAAGATACGTAAACTTGTCCTCTAATCTCAGGGAACCACCATTTAGAGTTGAGAAACCACCTTTTTGAATAAAACACAAAAATTGTCTACATTCACACGGAGGCGTATGTATCAGGCTGCCTGCTCCTAACTATGTAGCAGGGATCCCGCTTGGGTTGGTGTATTTGCAAGAAGTTCTCGATCATCTACGTAGTCTGCGTCTGTAACAGTTTGTGCAGGGTATCGTCTGTTTCTCTAGTGTATAGCCATTATCTTTAATTAGATCTATCGACATTCAAAATACGTAGTCTCGGCAGATTATGAACTGATATGGGGCTAATATATCCCCTTGTAGAACATCAGAAACAATGTTAAAGACGGTTGTGTCTCCATCCAGCGAGCGAACATTGACTGTCATCTTACTCGCATCATTATAGGTGTGGCAGTTTCATTGGGGAGACCATGCACATGAATTAATTACTCCATCTTCCCTCTGTGTATGGAATCAAATGCCTTAGAGAAATCTAGTAAACAAGAGTGTCACCTCGACTTTTTTTGCACAAACTCCTTCTATGATTCGACAGTCTGTCAGAATCTGTAAGGTTGTGGATCGCTTTCTCCGAAAACTATTTTGATTCTTTCGAAGAATTTTATCAATTTTTGGATCGATGCAAATTAGAAGCAGAGCATTTTACTTCGTGCCTTCAATAAGTTTCCAGACTTTTTGTGTACAAGCATCTAAAATTGTTGTAGACTCGTGAAAATTCAGTTTGTTACTGCTATACATCTTATGAGATGACGGACCAATTTTATGGTTTCAGGTTCAAATGAACAGCTACAGCAGCAATTGAAACACACCCTATTAAAGACCGATTGTCACAGCTCGTGAATTTCAAAAATGCAATCTGGACGTGAGGACACCTTAGAAGAACGATATACAATAAAATTCTGTTTTAAACTTTGAAAAAATACCACAGAAACGTATGGAATGCTTCAGACTGCTTTTTGACCATCCTGCATGAAGGGAGTATCAGTTCTTGAGTGGCATAAAAGATTCAAGACAGGGAGTCTGTGAGGGATGATGAAAGGCGTGGGAGGAGTAAGGAAGTCAATACACCAAAGTTGATTGGCCAAACGGTTAGGGTTACTATGTTGAAGTTTTAAGGTAGTTTAGGAAGAGATTCCGTCGGAAAAGGCCAGCACTCTTCAAATCGGGTCAGTGGCATTTCCACGAGGACAATGCACCAGTCCACAACTCCATCCTTTCACAGACTATTTGACCAAGATGGGCATCAAGACAGTTCCTCGGCCTCCCTATAGTCCAGACCTTGCTCCCTGTGACTTTTGGTTATTCTCTAAGCTCAGAGGCTGTCGTTTTGAAATAATTGAGGAGATGAAAGAGGCTGTGACGAAAGTTATTGACACGCTCACACAAGAGAACTTTCAATGGGCTTTCCAGAAGTTTTGGAACAGTACAACAAGTGCATTACAGCCGAAGGACACAACTTCGAAGGGGTCTAGAGTTTCATGTGTGTACTATCAATAAAAGTGCCCATACGAAGAAAGGGCTCTTTGAAAATACTTGAGAAACGATGCCAATCCAAGAAAATATCATTTGTCGATTGTAAAGTTTGACAAATTGTGTGCACAGCAAACGTTGATATTTTTCTGAGTTATATATATATAATGTTATATGATCCAAGGAGGAAATCCAATGGGTAGGAATATTCAATATAAGTGTTCAATAATAACGGCTATTGATGTATAATTAATTTGGGATTAATGATACAACAAAACTCAATGTGTAGAGCGAAAAAATGTTTCATAAAGACTAAAAGAAAAAAAATCACTTTCTTGGTATCATTATGAATTTATTTCAGGATCTTACGAGTTCTTATAAATTTATCTTATATTATTCAAAATTTTAATTATATATACTTATATATACACACCCACACACACACGCGCGCGCACACATTTTCTCTCTCTCTCTCTCTCTCTGTCTTTATCCGTCTCTCTTTGTCTAACTTTCTTTATATTTCTCATTCTCTCTCTTTCTCTCTCTCTCTCTCTCTATATATATATATATATAGGAACCTTTATATCTATCTATCTATCTATAGATAGATAGATAGATATACCGTCCTGGGTTTGACTCTAACCACCATCTAACCATATGCCTACGGAAATATTGCTAGGAAACTACTTTGCTGACTATAATAACAATACACATGGGTCTTCTATTGCTGAACATCTGATAAATAACCGTGATTGGGCTTCATCTTGAATCGCGGTCCGGTTCCCTATTTTAAGCAGGTCTCACTCGGTTTTTCATCTCAAAGTGCTGGAGACCATTCATATTTTGACCCATAAACCGTCTTTCTGTAAACAGAGGACATGTTTATTGGGTCTTAATTTGATTACCATTTAAAATTCCCCTCCCTGCCGTTTTTTCTCTAACGTTACAGAGTCTGTTTCCTCTTTTTGTGTCTTAATCGCTGTCTTAGTTCAAACTGTGATCAGAAAACGGTTAGTTGTTCATTTTTATTTTTAAACCATGAATAAATTTGGTCTTTTTCTCAGTACAATTAAATTTTGTACCCCCATAAAATAATTATTAAGTGCTCACAGGTATATCTGACGATATGCCAAGACTTTTAATTATATATGCCTGTGCATTATTGACATTGTGTGTATGTCACAGCGGAGAGGCTGGTACTGTGTTTTCGATCTTTACTGCTTTAAGTATGCTTGTCCGAACATCCGACAATTCGCCGCTTCTATGTTTGCAGACAAGCCTGATTTTTACCACGCAAAACACAGAAGCCGTACGCCTAACTCAAGATAGCGTGACAATACACATAACTGCTAATGCGCATGCGTGGAAAGACAATTTTAATTCCCCAACACGAGTTACGTATTCAAGTTACATCAATGTGAACATTAGGTTTGGTGCTTATTGAATTTCGCTCGGCCGTTTCCCGAATTGAATAAGGGGTTGTTTGTGGAAGTGCGCATGTGCATGCGTGGACATATATATCTGTTCTAAATGAAGTTAATAATTGATTAGATGTGGGACGGCTTCAGTTACATGCAGGTTCTCTCAGCGGGAAGGATATGGAAGCGAGAATATGTTTCAAATAAATCGGAACAGATCGATTGAGAAGAAAGAAGAAAACTTGAAACAGAGAGAAATAGGGAGATCAGGAGACAGAGAGAGAGAGAGAGAGAGAGAGAGAGAGAGAGAGAGAGAAGAGGAAAGTGAAAGAGAGAGAAAGAAAAGAGAAAGGAAAAAGAAAAGTAAAGTGGATTATATACAAAAAGGGTCTGAGGAAAGTTTTGAATAGAAATGTATCTGCACGTTTGGCACTCGAAAAAATATTGACGTTAAAGAGTCCGAGTGAGAAAAGGCAGCTTGGGTGTGTAAGTTAGGAAAAAATGGAGAAAACAGAATTCTTTATTTAAAAAAAGTTTCTGCATAAGAAAATAAATTCTAATTCAAGGAATCACACACACACACACACACACACACACACACACACACACACACACACACACACACACACACACACACCTACTTATATATAGGCAGAAAAGAACATCAGTAGCTTCTTGATATAATAATGAACTTTACAAATGACTTATTTATATTTTAACGCAGTTCCTCTTAATTCAAATTAACTTAATTCTTAGTTGGTTTGCAATCATATAGGTAAAAAGCTTTTAAATAAATCTTAAATTCAAAATTTAAAAGCCATCAATCAACCAACGTTCAGAGCCTGATTCCATTACGATCTAGATCAATACTATATATATGTAAGACCGTTGTAATGTACACGTTTACTGATAATAGAGTCAACGTAAGGATATTATATTAGTAGCAACATTGAAAGTTATCATAGTATATAAAATATATAAGAACATCTGACTAGTCACCTTGTTTATATATCTTTTTTCTTCTCTCAAACGGAATTCACCTGATGTAAGTTAAACCGGCTCCAGACATGTATTCACGTGTTGTGTCTTTCGGGAATAGATGTCAGAATATGCTCCCAAGCCATTTTCGTATTTGAATTTAGTTTATACATACATACATACATACATACATACATACATACATACATCGATAATTCGTTTGGGACATCGAGTTTCCTCGTCAGCTACATACCACTGAAATCACTTTTGATTGAATAATTGGTTTGGTTTGATTCATTTTTCTGGCATATCGACCATTGTCGTTTATTTGATGCCCTATCCTGTTTTTACATATACATTAAATATATAATTTGTAAACTCAGTTTTAGCTGCACACAGTTAAAGGATCAAACTGTTGTCCTTCTAACAATTTAATTTAGCATAAGTTAACAAAGTTAAATGGTCCCAAGCATTGCTTTTTATCAATACCAATTCAATTAAACATGAGTTATTTGTTTACACACATTGAAATGATCAAATAGTTCTATATCAAACAATTCAAATTAGCAAAAGTCATTCGTTTGCACTCAGATTAAACGTAAAACGGTTCTATCTGACCCATATATAGGAAGCTCTCAAGTGCTAACACTCTGCGCCAGAGAGGACCTGGGAGCGATGGCATTTAAGGGGGACGCTGCTCCAGAGCTCCATCATTATTAAAGGCTCACCCTCGGAAGGTTTTATGTTATATCCAGACCACTTGTTGGGGGGAGGGGGCTTACTCCTCGGCAGAGATGCAGTCGATGCATTCCATAGCCGCAACCAACTGGGCTGTTAAATGAATTAGAACGGACAATTAAACGCAGAAACTTTTACACGTTTTTTTTAGATTTCCGAGTATTCTGGTTAAAATCAGTGCATTTTTTTTATATAACTGGTTAAAGAATACAGGTCTCATCATTTTTTTTATTTTAATTTGTTTAATGACATATCAATCTTAGTTGGTTATTTGATGCCGAAGCCATCCTTCTAGAAGAACTGTTGTGCTACTATTTAACCCATAGATGGGTGGATAAGGGGGTTCATGCCTTTCCCTATCGTATTTGTCCAAAAGTGAACATAATGGCGCGACTAAAGTTCGAACTCGGTTACTAGGATTTCATAGTCCATCGCTTTAACCATTACACCACGATGACACCAACATGTTAAATTTTGGTTTGAACTTCAAAGATACACAATATACGTTTTATTTTTTTTTTAACTGTAGTTAAAATTTTCCATAAACTAGTATAAAAACATAATAATCAGGTTTAATTTCATATTTTGTTATGTAATTTTCCCTTCTTCAATTAAGAATATTAGTGGTTTCGACTTTCTTTCATGACTTGAAAAGTTGCCTTTATTTTACACAAGCTAAAGTTTTTTTTTTTTTTTTTTTTTGTTAAAAAACTTTTCTACTTTAATTGCTACTTAATTGTTTCTTTAGAAAACAAGGAGACCACTATTTCAAGTCTAAATAGACTGAAAAAATATTACTTATTTCCTAAACGTCTTACTAAATATATATATATATATATATATATATATATATATATATATATATATATATATATATATATATATATATATATATATATATTGATTTTGGGACAGTTGAAAATTGTTTCGTGACAGTTCCTGGACAATAGCGAAAAAAAGGTAGTCTGGATCGCAGATATATGCACATATTTTGCCACACAAGCATACATATATTAGAAAACCGTTTTTGGAAAAACTAGACGGATGGAATTAAAAATATTTCTAAAAAATGTTAGAGTCATATCACTTCGAAATTTGATGCTGCATAACCTTTCAATCCTCATTTAAAAAATCAACTTCTGATTGTTTTATTTCAGTTTGTTATATATCCGGAGACACCGTTGTTAAGTGTCTTTAGGGAATTGAATAGAAATAACACCCCCCCCACACACACATATATATATATATATATATATATATATATATATATATATATATATATATATTGGTTTAGGTAGCAGATTTTTCGCCATAATTCTTGTTAAAAGTAATATGGCTCCTACCATTTGTATTTTTTCACTTGTTGAAAATTATTTAATCATTGCGTAAGAAGTAATTTATACTCTTATCTTTAACTAAGCTACTTGTTACATTGTCCCGTCAAATAAGTTTGAAAACACGAATCTGTAAGCTACGTTAGAGTAGCCTTGGGCTCCACTTATCATAGAGGTTTTCTTGATTAAACTATGGCATTTTGGAGTGGAGCTGGATTTTTTTAGTTTTTGGTGAGGAAGAGTTTGTCGATTTATAATTTTTTTATATTCGTATATATATATATATATATATATATATATGTGTGTGTGTGTGTGAATATTAAAAAATATATACATATATATATATATATATCATAGTCATCATCATCACGTCGCTCTATCAGCATGGATATCCCTGACTCTCTCTCTCGCCATCCCTCCCTATCGTCCCTTGCTTCCGGCAGGTCTTCAGGCTACATCCTGCATCGGACCAGACCTTCTGTATGTTGGTTCGAGCTGGTTGTCTTGTCATTGCTCAGCCCATGTGAAGGGGTCCACAGGAGTACTTCACTTACGAGCTCGATATATATATAAACGAGCAAGAGCTCATGTTTTGCATACAATCAAGTGCTTTCTAGTATAGTATATGATTACAAGATTCTATTTCATACATAGAGGGATCCCTAACAGGTACTACTACTCCGGTCAGTTTGGGCCTAGGAGTATAGCAAAGAAATGTTACTCCACATTCTCCAAAGATTCAAGACTGGAGCCTCACTATCGGATATTCTAGTGTCATATTCAGGAAACTCATTGGAGGTGGTGATTCTTACCCATCTGAAAAGTGCAGTCAATGTATTTTACTGCCCCAGCTGACTGGGCAGAGAGAGAGAGAGAGTGAGAGAGAGAGATACACGTAAGAAATCGTTAAAACAATTTAACGAGGCTAACGAGACAATCAATTTTAGCAATAAAGTAGCACTTCTTATATTTCTGAAAACGATCTCTAAAGATAATTAAAATCTCATTGTCATTGATATTTTTGCTGACTCTGATGACGAACAACGTCTGCTATGTCAACTGACTCGATTTTCAACAACTACCGCTTGGAATATAGTGGTGTGTATCAAAAGTATTTTCTTTTTTTGATCAACTGAACAGAGTATTTATGGGGAACTCCTTAAAGTCTAATGCGCATATTTTATAATCTTATTTGATAACATATGTGTGATATCTTTCAATTAGGCAGCGTTCTCCAAAACATTGTGAGTGGCAGTTGCCGTGTTTTCTTCTCCCTTAAATTATAAAATATCATCACTGGAAACTGTTTATCCTCTATGTCTGGACTTTATTTTAAAGAACAGGAAACTACTCTTTTATCCCTTTATTTTAAGGGAAAAGGACCACAGTTTTGTGGATGGACGATCGGGTATTGATTCATTTTCTTTCACCTCTCAAATTCCATGTGGAGCTTCAGATGTATCGAGACCCAGTTTTAGAATAATTCATAAACAATGCCAGAATATAAATATTTGTTTCCGCTAACCTGGACCTCGCTAGGGGATTGAAAAACAACAGAACATGAAAGTGACGGTGATACCAATTATAGTTTGTGCTCTTGGTACTGTCACCAAAGGATTAGTACAATGACTGGAGGGCTTGGATATAAGAGGACGAGTTGAGACCATCCAAACTACTATATTATTGAGATCAGCCAGAATACTGAGAAGAGTCCTGGAGACTTGATGAGACTAATCGAAATTAAGCTATGTAGTAGAAATGTCACCAAAAGAATAATTACATGTACTGTACACCTAGTAAGATACTCGGGACCATTCTTAAAGTGGACCAGAGAACAACAATGATAAATGTACAAGAGAACCAGAAAACTCATGATGATGCATAAGGTCTTATATCCTAGAGATGACCTAGACAGACTGTATATGTCAAGAAAAGACGGAGAAAAAGGACTTGCCAGCATTAAAGATAACGTCGATGCATCAATACAACGACTCAAAGACTACATTTGTAGAATACACCGGCTGCTTCTCTGCAGAGGGGTAAGACCCCCCCAAACGAATGTCCTGGTTATGACAATAAACAATCTGATGGTGAGGTTCCAGCAATGCTGGAGCTTTGGGGGATGCGGAATACCCCTTCATTGCCATCGCTCCCAGGTCCACTCTGGCCCGGAATGGTAGCACTTGATAAGGCCCTATCTATGGGTTAAATAGAACTAACAGCATACTTATGCTAAACCGAATTGATGCTGGAACCTCACCATCAGATTGTTTAGTGTCATATCCAGGACACTCGTTAGGGGGGGGTCTTACCCCTCTGCAGAGGTGCAGTCAGTGTATTCTACAGCCCCAGCTGACTGGACAAAAACTTTAAAAGAGAAACAGAATCTCACCTTATAGAAGCACAAAAACAACGCCATAAGAACCCATCAAATTAAAAACGAGGATATATAAGATGTAACAAAATAGCAAATGTAGGTTATGTGGAGATAGAGACGAAAGCATCAATCACATAATAAGCGAATATGCAGAAAATTAGCATAGGAGTATAAGACTAGACTACTGGGTGGGCAAGGTGATCCACTGAGAAGGATGCAAGAAATATAAATTTGACAATACAAAAAATGGTATATGCACAACCCAGCATTTGTCCCAGAGAATGACACACAAACTTTTATGGTACTTTGACATACAAACTATCACCTAATCTCGGCCAGGTGACCAGACCTTATAATAATCTACAAAAAAAAGAACTTGGAAAACTGTGGACTTGGCTGTCCCGGCTGACTACAGAATAAAACTGAAGGAAAGTGAAAAGAAGGATAAGTATCTGGACCTTGGTAGGGAATTGAAAAAAGTATGGAACATGAAGGTGACAGTAATACAAATCGTGATTGGTGCTTTTGGTACAGTCACAAAAGGATTATTAAAAGGACTGGAGGACTTGGAAGTAGGAGGACGAATGGATACCATCTAAACTACAACATTATTGAGAACGGTCAGAATACTGAGAAAGTCCAGGAGACTTGGAGAAAATTGCAGTCAATCAAATTCCAGTGAAAGACCCTCAGCTAACGTCGATGTGAAAAACTCTTAAAGGGTAAATTATAATAATCTAATTGATAGTCTTTATATGATTGGATTTAATTTTGCAGTAAATATCTTTAGAAAAATCATATAAATCATTACATGAAGCTAATGTAAAAAGCAAAAAATTATAGATTTGTTATGAGTTTGTGTGTGTTAAAGACCTACACAAACGTTACTAAAAGCAGTTTCCATTGAAATTTAGCCTACCCGAACTGAACGTCAATTACTGCATAACTAATATGTTTGTCCTTCGAGCACTTCTTACAAATACACCTGCTCATACCGAATATCTGCTGCATAGCCGAGAGCAGGTAACATAAAGCATTGGTCTCTTTGAGACCTCCGATAAAACAGAGTTCAGGTGTTTCAATCAAGATGGTGCCATCATATCATTAAATAGCAAGCCTCTGAAATTAGACGACAAGTCATATATACCCCAGTTGTAATATCTCATCAACTGAAAGCGATGTACACATATGCATAGAAAAGGCGTAGACTGCTGTTCGTCGATCATATAAAAATCAGATATGTTTGATTAAATAAAACGGATTTTTTTTCCTAAGCAGTAGCGGACTCGTTACTACTCCTTAGATGCACCACTTGAACTTTTAGGAAATTCTTGGAGAAAAAGGTAAATGGGAACTAAACAAAGATGTTCAGTAGTGTTTTGAGCAGATCCTGATATCTGCACCCAAGATAACGGTAGTTATACCACCACTAATCTTCCATCTCACTAACCAGACGGAAAGAGGTGCTCGGCACTTTGGGTAAAGTAAATACGAATTCGTAATCAACTTTCTCCTACATATGGACACACGACCGTTTGTCAACCGACAAACACTCACATTCCTCAGCAGTTTGTGAACACTAGTGACCGTTTAGAGGACTTTAAAAGTTTGATGTTTGAAACGGAAAAATGCTAAGAGAAAATTAAAGGAATCTGTGCTCTCGGCATGCCTTAATGATCAAAATAAAAGAATCCCTGAAAGAAAAATATCGCCCATTCGTCTAGGGCCGTAGAATACACCGACTGCATCTCCACATAATGCTTAGAATCCTCTCCCAGCGTGTAGTCTGGATAAGACTAAAAAATCTGATTGTAATGCTTCAGTAATGCTGGAGCTTTGGGGAATGCGGAGTTCTCCTTTCCTACGATCACTCCCATGTACCCTTTGGGCAGGAGTGTTAGCACCTGACAGAGTACACTCCATGGGCCAAATAAAACTAAACTGTGTGCTTGTGCTAAACTGAATTTTTTGAGATGGGATTGTTTTGACGTTTAAACTGCGAATTTATGCTATACTGAATTTTTTGAAATAGAACTGTTTTGACAGTTACCTATGTATAAATAAAACATCATACTTATACTTAAATTAATTGTTTGAAATTAAACTTTTTATATGTATAAAAACGGATTTGGCATTAATGACCTACAATGGTTGATGTGCCACAAAACCAAACCAAACTAAACCCAAGAAAATAAGACCAACTCAGAACGTCTAAGGCAATCTGCTTTCTGTTTATTAACAAACCTATTTACTTAAAATATAATTTGTACTCAATAAATGACTTAATTATACTGTCAAGGTTAAAATATTGTAATCACTTTATTTTTGAAGCTTCTTAAATGTTCCTATAGCAGAATAATTTTGATCAAATGTATTTCTTATTTATTAACTAAGTTGTTTCGTTAAAATTTGGGCGTGAAATCTTAGATTTTTATATTTGAGTATATAGAATAAGTAGAATATAGGAAAGCAGATAAAGTGAAAATGATTTTAAAAAATGGTTAGAAAATAGAGTACGTGGACAGCAAGAAACGAGAAAAGGAAAAAGAGATAATAAGAAATAGGTCTTCAAGCTCAGATTAGAGTGCATTAAGCCGTGTTCTTGTCCCGAGGATAAGAATTTTGTGGTATCATCAACTCTATTTCACAAAAGAGGGTGGTGGGAGAAGTCTGACATCTGTAGGACAGTAGTTGCTGGGAACAAGGCTATTTTTGGATTTGTTCGCATTGGCCCGCTAGTTAAAGTGACTATGTGTCGCTCAATACACCCAATGGGATGTAATTAAATGCCGTTTCAGGTGTCATTATGTATGAGTCTGCGTAAATAGATATGTGTGCGTATATTTGTGTGTGAGATAGAGTGAAATATTCAGTGTTTCAGAAAAAGTTATACTATTCCGTAGTCTAATATTTAATTGGTAAAATTATAACTTTACTAATTATCATTCAAATGGTCTCAAATTTTAACAGCATCTGTGGAAAACAACCTGATTTCCATGTATAATGTTTTCTACTTTTTTTTTCAGTTAATAAAAAGGTATTTAAACATTATGCATAAAATTATGCTGTTAAAATTTGAGATCATTAGAACAAGAATTGTTACATAGCCATATACACGAATATGGCCATGTGCGAAATGGGTGAAATGGACATCGAATGTTCAATACGATAGAACATATAAAGAACATAGGAATCTCGGAATTCGAAAACACGTTCTTGTTCAGGTACGAAACCTTTTTATTAACTTTGAGTTAAAGGTCTCGACGTAAGGAGGAGAGATACAATCTTCTATGCTGTCTTATTCATTTGGCCCCCATCTCGAGCGGCCCCCATAGGGGGAGCAAGTTCGCCTCGCGTCTGCGAGCTCCAAAAGTCGATCCTTCTTGTTTGGCGTCTAATTCTCAACTCTCTAACTTCTTCAGATTCTCCCACAAACCTCCGCATGCTTCCGGTGCGTGATGTCACCCGCACCCTGTCAACCCGTTTCGTCTCGGACTATCATGACATCTGTGTGATACCTCCATCCGCGAGCGCGCCCGCGTTAACACCTGCCTCAATGTTGCACCCAACTAACCCATGTGCTGAGCCGAAAGGTTCTTCGCCTAACTAAACTCAAAGGCATGAACCGAAATCCCTCGGCTATTATATAACAGAATCGGGCAATATATATATATATATATATATATATAGAGAGAGAGAGAGAGAGAGTACTTGTGAGTGTACTTGCTTTGGTGCATTGAGAGGCCAGATTGTCAGTGAGGCAAAATAAATGATTGGACTTAGAAGAATTTTTCTGCTAACAATTGCTTTTGCAACCCAGGGAATGTGATAAAAAAAATGTTGGGGTCAGGATCACGGTAAATGTTGCTCTATACAAAACGAATAACATTTTAGCTAGAACCTGAAAAAAAAAGAACGTTGATAATTTCATTCGACTTGTGTGCTTCAGTTTTTGGGTCCTGACTGTTATCATTTTTGTAAACAGAAGGAAAAAATATATATTAAAAATATATATCAGTAGTTAATATATATATCAGTAGTTACAATTGCTTTAAAACTTGCTTCAGACACAAGCGAAATTAGAGAGAATATTATTTGTCAAACGCATTGAAACATTAGCAAAGAAAAATGTCTTTTTGTGATTTGTTTTCGTTGTGTTTCTCGTTTTATATAAAGGTCTCTAAATTTAAATATATATCTTCTGCACCACCCAAATATATAAATAATAAATAGAACATAGATTATACTCTCTCTCTCTATATATATATATATATATATATATGTGTGTGTTATTCCATGTTATATATCATCATCATCATCATCATCATCATGTCGTGCCACAAGCCCGGATATCACTGACCCTCTCTCATCACTTTTCCCTATCGTTCATCGCCTCTGGCAGGTCTTCAGGGCTACATCCCGTATCCTCACACAGCTGCTGAATGTATGTTCATGCTGGTGGTCCTGCTTTTGCCCGGCCATATGTGGGAATCCATAGGAGTACATCCCTTATGAGCTCGTCCCTGCTTTTCCAGCAGTGTCCTGCATGTCTGGTTCGTCTAACTTGGATAGTTTTCGCAGTAGGAGGCTGGTAGCCGTATAATTGGGGTCTTGTGGCATGTTGCTGCCAGGACTTGTTCAAGATTGCTTGCAGCATTCTTGTGAAATTGCCATTAGCTTCTTTTCCAGCCGTTTTGTTAGCATCCATGTTGTGCATCCATACAGCAGTATCGATACGACAGCTGCCTGGAAGAAACTGCGTTTCATTTTATCGGTTAGGTCAGATTTATATATATATATATATATATATATATATATATATATGTGTGTGTGTGTATGTGTGTGTGTGTGTGTGTGTTTGTGTGTAATTCAGACTGTCGTGATACACCATATTTTGAGTTCCCTATCGTTTATCCCCCTTAGTGACCCTTGTGTTTTAGGATACACTCCCTATACTTTTCACCGGGAGACTACTTCTAGTTTTATTCCATGACTGAAGAAAAAGCCCAGAACTTCGATGTCTTAATATACATTTCTTCACTCATTTATTTCAAGCGTTGTCGGTAAGAAATATAATATCTTTCCTCTTGAAATCCATAATTTTCATGATATTTTGACATTTAGTAGCATTTACTCTAACTAATTGTATTTTTCCTGGACTCTAATTACTTTTATTTGTTAGTGTACTCAAATAATTCGTATTCTTAAACACATGTTAGTGTAATATCGGTTTATTTCGTTAGCTTCGTTCTTACGAAAAAAGTATTTATATTCTCCGCTTCCTGGAGTTGTTTTAGCTAGAATAACCACCATTTATCGAAGAACTATAATATGTATCATCATGACTACGGATCCATAAGTTAATAAAAGAAATACATCTGCAAACGTTATCGTAAACTGTTTTACACATACGTTTATCAAACAGCATTTCATTCTTTTTTTCCGTTTTTACTCCTTTCTGGTGACAAATTTACCTTTTCATGACTCTGATCTTTGCTTCAGTATTTTGATTGTCGAAAGGTATTTATCAAACCATAAGAGGTCGTGCATCGTTTCCCCGAATCGGTTGCTTGTCAAGGAAGACGGTATACAAACTATGTTACAAATTTAAAAACGCACATTAAAAATTGTTTATAAAATAATTTTTGTATCGGATAGATGTAATCTCAGATATTTTTTTATATTCATGTTTGAACTTTTTTATGCAGTAATACTGAAGTTGTAAATACAAAAATCCATAGATTATGTCCTGAGATATCCGTTTATGAATTCAAAATTGAATTGCAACTACGACACAACGTGTTACCATATTTACCAACCCCTCCGCTCGGGCTGGATATGACACAAGGTCAATTTTTTAAGCAGATTTTAACACGTTTGAATTCAGAGTTTTCCTTCTCTTAGACTAGTTCTTCACCAAGGCTGAAGAACACAGTCTGCCCTATTATTTACCCATAGCTGGAGGGAGAATAATTGGATACATACTTTTCCCAAGGGTATTAGTGCTATGTGAAATGCAATCAGTCTCGTCCAGGTTTGAACTCGTGTCGCCTTGTCCATTTCCCACGACGATAACCATTACACCACGAGCACCTCCCAACGTGTTACATCCTGTGTTCCTTTCTTTTACCCCCCTCTCTCTCTATCTATCTATACATATATATAGGAAAATAGATAAAGAAAAAGAACCCGACAGGATGGAGAATAATTCTTCCACGAACAAAATAGGAAATAACTTAAAAAGACTTGGTATTAAAACTGTCTCTTTATCTTCTATAAGTGTTTGAGATTTGCTTCACTTAAGTCCTGGACACGATATCATTTCTGACCCCGGTATTAATTGTATTCTATACAAAGACTGTACATTAAAATATCTAGGTGAAACGGCAGAAAAATCTTTTGAAACGTATATATAAACATAAACGATATATTGGATTGGTTAATCTTAATAATGCATTTCTCCAACATATATCTAAAACTAAACACATCATAGATGTTAATGCAGCCACAATGTTAGCTCACATCCATTACAAAAGATTGAGACAAATTTTTGAAGCCGGCGTAATTTCGTTTTTTCCGTTTGTCAATTCTAGACCGTTTTTTTTTTTTTTTTAAATATATTTTCTCTTTTATGAAAAACTTCTCTTGAATAGCTACAATATATTCAATCTTTAATCAATTTTTACCTTACATATTGTTCAGACTTCTTCCCACTTCCATTAAACTATACTCACTTATTTCTAATTAACCGTATTTTACGCGCCGCTTTCCAATTTTGTCTCTCTTTCTTTGGTCGATATATTTATCAGTCTATTATAGCTACATCCATCATATAAAACTTCACCCACCTTTCTTTCCCGCTACAATTTTTCTACTTTTTAATTTATAGACATATCAATTTACATGTGGTTGATTTTTTAAATAAATTTACCCTAATTAATTATTTTCTTATGTCTGTTTTTTCTACTTCGTTTATCTTCTCATTTCTATCCCTCTATTCTTCTTCTTCTTTCTACCCCTTGTTTATCTTTTCTTTTAATTTCTCTCCATATCTCTCTCTTTTTTTTCCTTTCTTCTCTTTTCTCTCCCTCTTCTTCCTCTTTGTATCTTTCTTTCCCTTGCTTTTCTTCTTCTTCTTCTTCTTCTTCTTCTTCTTCTTCTTCTTCTTCTTCTTCTTCTTCTTCTTCTTCTTCTTCTTCTTTCTAATCCGTTGTATCTCTTTACATCATTGCCCTACACAATCACGTATCATTTTTTGAAATATGAACGCTTATATAATAATTGAACAATCATATATTCTTTGTTCGTATTCATAATTTCCACACTTCGTTTTTGCATTTTATTTACCGTTGATCTAAAAACACACAGTATCATCATTTTTAAAGTCCTGATGATGGTTTATTTAAACCGAAAGGGTATAATTTCGACTTTCTTTCACAATAAATTAATCATTATGTATTACTTTATTTCTCTCTCTCTCTCTCTCTCTATATATATATATATATATATATGTGTGTGTGTGTGCATGTGTGTGTGTGCGCGCGCGCGTGTTAATTGGAAGCAGTCTTTCATTTAAGCATGTTGATTAAATAATAAAGACACATTTTGTGTATATGATTTAATTAAGATCCTTTCAAATTTCCTGATAAGTGTCTTAGTTTCAGATTGGAATTAGTGGATGAATTTTCCAAAATGTCCCGATCGCTTTCGGGCCTTTTATGGGCCATCATCAGCGGTAGCTTGCGCGTATAAAGAGTATTTTTAAAGAGTTTTGAAAGTTTTTTGTTTTTATAACATAACAAAACTACGCAAACGCAGAGTTGGATAAAACTGAGTTGCTAATGAACTTAAAAATAGAACGCTATCAAAGGAAATAGAATATTATCAAAAAATTCGGAATATCAAACAAAAATCCAAAGGCATTTTATAACATTGTTGCTATTTTCGAAAGTAATTCTATGGATTTTAGTGTGTTTTTTTTTTTTTTTTTTTATATGTAGGGCTTCTTGGATTTTTAGCCGTAGCTTATAATTTCATGTGCTGTTATAATAGTGTTTTCAATTAGAATTTTTCGAATCGTGGATTTGGGCATAGAAGGTTTTTAAGATGTAAGGCTATGGAGCTAGAATCATTAAGGTGCATTGTAGGCCGTCTAGAAAGAGCTGTAGTGGTAAGACCAAGATACGCTTTATTTTCTTTGAAGACACAGTCTCCCAATATTTGAACATATATACGATGTTTGTCTTATCAAGAAGTTGGGTGGGTGGGGGTAAGTGTGATTAGAAATAATTAGGTTGGAGGTTTTGAATTTGTTGTAGTAAATGATAAGTCTTACTTTTTTGGTTGGATCGGTCGGGAGAACATTTTTTGAATAAGGTCTTTTAATATATGTTAATATATCTTATAATTACTATGAAATTAGTTTTTGTAGTATAGGTTTATTGATTTTTTATGCTATAGGATATTGTCTATGTCATGTTCAGTTTTATTTATGAAATGTTTAATTTCGGTATCAACAATGTACTTGGGAAACCCATGATTGATAATGGTTTGTTTTATATTTTTAGTTCATAAAGGAAGATTGTTTGAGAGGAAGATAGTTGATTAGCTCAGGAAATTAGTGTTTTTATTATTGTTCTTTTATGGTGGAAGGGGCATTCACTTTGGAAATTGAGGGTGCAGGTATTAATGTTGGTAGGTTTTTTATATGTGGAGGTGATAAATCGGTCAATATTGCTTGTGTCTATTAGTATACCAAGAAATGGAATTTTATTGTTGGCATTGATTTCTTGTGTGAAAATGAGAACAAAATTGTTTTGAAAGGTCTCTTGAATTGTGTTAATTTCATCAGTGCTATTAGTAAGAAGGAGTTTGACATTTGCATACCTTAAATAAATATTAGGTTTATTGATGTTATTAAACCCCTTATTTTCAAGGACTGACATATAAAAGTTACTGAAAATGGGTCCCAAAACTGACGCCATCGCTATTCCATTGCGTTGGATGAATATTTTTCCCTGGTGATCGAAAATTGGTACCTCAGTAGTGCAGAGTAAAAGTATTTTTCGTAAAGTATTGAAGTTCATTTTGAGTGGAGGGAACATTGGATGTTGGTAAATATTATTTATGATTATATTGATTGTTTCTAGAACTGGAACATTTGTGAATAAATTTTCCACCTCCAGAGAGGATATTATTCCATTGTTTGGTTTATGGGTTTTAAGGATTTCGATAAATTCTTTTGTATATTTAATTCTAAAACCATGGGAAAGGTATGGGCTAATTAGATCATTAATAGTTTTTTGTAAGTTTGTATGTAGGTATTGTTACCTGTGAAATTATTAGTCGGAATGGATAGCCAGGTTCTGTAAATGTAGCCAAGTTTGTAATTGCCAATTATTTTTGGTAAGTTTATATTGTGAATGTCAGCATTATTAGAATCAATGAGTTTGTTAATTTTAGACTTGAGTTGGTTAGTTGGATTAGAATTCAGTTTGGTGAATTTGTTTTTATTGTTGAGGATGGTCTGTAGTTTAGAATGGTAATCAGATTTATTAAGTACGCTAGAGATATTGGTTTTATCTGCTTTTTAATAGTAATGTCCAGATGTTTATGTAATTGTTCGGCAGCATTTTTTAGTTATCGAGTTAGAATGGTGGAATACTTGTATTTATTGTTGGATCTCTTTTTAGTAGCTTTAGGGGTTTAGTTTTGACCTGGTTTTGTTCTCGGAGTTTTAGTATATTTTGATATAAGATTTCAATTTCAGTTTGTTTTTTTACATGGTTGAATTCATTAAAAATATGACAGGTTGGACCCAAGTTCAGGAAATCCTTCTAGGGTTGTGTCAGTTCGTGGTTTGAGGTGTTTAGGAATTTATCATCCTTATTCGAAAATAGAATGGAGACATGAGAGAAGTTTTCTTTGTATTTTGAGTTCATGTTGATAGGGATTTCTTCAATAATGTATAAAAGTTTGTGTTCTACGGTTTGTAATAGTTGAGGTAAGAGGGATTTTTAAAATTTCTTATGAATATTATGTGCTTCATTATTTAGCACACGAAATTGATAAGCTACAACTACAAATCCTAGAAGCCCTACATATAAAAGCAAAAGAACTTAAAATCAATAGATTTAATTTTGAAAATAGAGACAATGTTTTGCAATGTCGTTAGATTTTTTATTCCGTATTTCTTGATAATATTCTGTTTCCGTCGATAGTGTTCTGTTTTTAAAATCATCAGCATCTCAGTTTTATCCAACTCTGCGTTTGCGTAGTTTTGTTATGTTATAAAAACAAAAAAAAATTTCAAAACTCTTTAAAAAGACTCTTTACAAATGCAAGCAACCCCTGATGATTGCCTGTGAAATGTTCGAAAGCGCTCAGGACAATTTTAGTAAATTCATCCACTAATTCCAACCTGAAACCTAAACACTTATCAGGAAACTTGAAAGGATCTTAATTCAATGATATAGAGAAAACCTTTCTTTATTATTTAATCAAACATTCTTATATATATATATATATATATATATATATATATATATATATATATATATATATATATGTGTGTGTGTGTGTGTGTGTGTGTGTGTGTGTGTTTGTGTGTGTGTGTCTGTGTGTGTGTGTGTGTTTATAAAGACTTCTTTCGATCTATCAGCTTGATTCTGCATAATAGTTGAATCAATTCTAGGGCCATCAGCAGAAAAGAAAAAATAATGTAATCACTGAATGAAGTGCAATTGCTAACATTCTTCGAGTAGCAGTGCTACCAAATTCCCAAAATAAAATGTAACGTAGAATACACTATTTCTTTTGGTTCCCTAAACTTCTGCGCATTAAATATCTTTGCATGAGGACAAATTTTAAGGTGAAATAACCAATCTTTCAAGAATACATCAAGTTGTGTTCTTGTTTATGAATTTAATTCGCTTACATTGCCCTTTCTATCAACAGGCCCGAGTATACTAGGATCAAACTTTTGATATTAATTAGATAGTGTCACAAAGCATTGTTCATATTCTTAATCTTGAATTCTGGTGTGAACAGACTTTTGGAAATTCTTATTCTTATTATTATGTGTTGAAAAATTAAGTTGTTTCGAAGTTGATAATTTTATCGAAAAATGAATGGTAGAATTTATGCGTGATCATTTATCATCGAAATTGTGATGCATTCTTTGAAACTACGTTCTTGCTCTATGATATGCTAATTTAAGGAAAAAAAACACCCACAAGGTTTCCAGAAAAGTTATGAATTTTTTTACTGAAATATATGGTGTTATTATTTATTCCATAATTTTTACTTTTTTTAACCGGATTTTAAGGTAAGAAGTGCCTAAGGTTTGGTCTATAATACCGAAATATTTTTGGGATATGAAGAGAAACCATACGCCCTTAAAGTAGAACATATGACTTATATATATATATATATATATATATATATATATATATATATATATATATATATATATATATTTAGACCTATTTGTAATGTTCAATCCAACAATCCATGAAATGAGTTATTTAGCCCACTGGGTAGGGGAAGTGGAGTGGGAGTTTTCTATGAACATATTTTCATAGAAAACTATTTTTTTCTGTTAATCAGACCACACGGTTACGGGCGCAAGATTCATTGTTCCCGATAACATTCTTATTTACTGAAAACCAATACATATATATATATATATATATATATATATATATATATATATGTATGTATATATATATATGTGTGTGTGTGTGTGTGTGTGTGTGTGTGTGTGTTTGGGCAGAATTTCTTCATAATTTCATATTTCATTAAACAATATAGACATATTTTGTCTACACATTTTTTGTATATGTCCTTTCGAGTTGCCGAATCGATTTTATGGTGTCCGGCGGGAATTGGTTTATGAAAATTCCATAACAAACCCATTATCTATGAAAGTTTGTTTTATATTTTAATAATGGTTTCCCTAACTATATTGTTGATGACCAAATTAAACGTACAATTAGAAATGTCAACCAACAAAATATACACTGCAATTCTTCTCTCAATTAACAAGTATTTATCAAACCTTTTTATCGCAACCAAATGTACAACAATAATGAATGAGATGAAAATATCTTAAAAACGTTGATAACATGAATTATACTCCCCACTGGAAACTTATCATATACTATTAGCTCCAACTTAGTTATTAACAATAATTCCTCTTCTGCGATTGGGGTTTTGCAAAATCAAACGTTATATATCAATTTAAATGTACTTTAGGGGGTTTCCTCGTGGTGTAATGGTTTAAGCGCTGGACTGCGGAATCGTAGTAAGCGAGTTCGTACTCCAGTCACGCTATTACGTTCACTTTCGGGCAAATACCCTTGGGAAAGGTATGAACCCCCTTATCCTCCCAGTTATGGGTTAAATAGTATTCCTACTATTCTTCCAGGAGAATGGCGTAAGCATTAAATAACCTACAAAGGTTGATATGCCATAAAACAAAGAAACCAAACCAAATGTCTTTTAGAAGATTATCGCTGAGAATAAAAGTATATATGTTGGTTCAACCTCAACAACCCTATCGAGACGACTCACTATGATACCAGTTCAATTGCACAACATTTAAAAAACATTACTGCTCAAAAACTGAGTTTCGGAAAATTCTGATCGAAAACACAACAATATTAGAACAACAAAATCAGAAACAAAAATAAAAATCTTTAGGCGCTCCATATGAGAATTAAACAACCTAAACTCAATAGAATTAACTTCGAATACAGTACTAACGTACTTAAATGTCTTTAACTACTGCTTCTACTTATAGAAACGAATTTAAAAATAAAACGCTACAACAATACGCCAGTATAAATGATAAACATTTCCAAAGTAGTAGTTTACATGGCCCAAGATAAGGCAGAAAGTACTAGGGCACCAATTAGTTATAGGAGTTTCATTAACCAATTCCCGCTAGATACCAAGGAATCAATTTGGCAACTCGAAAGGACATATACAAAAAATGCGTAGACAATAGATGTCTATATTGTTTAATGAAATATGCATTTATATATATATATATATATATATATATACTACCAAACGAAGAAAATGGCCACTAGGAATTTTTTTCATTCCTCATAATTAATGTGTTATTTTTAATGAAACAAGTTAAACACCGAAATGTTTTTATTTATTTATTATACAATCTTTCTCAGTAACTGTGACCTTAGTATAACGAGATATCTTCGGAAAAAATTATTTAAAGGCGTTTTTTCCTATTTAGAAGATAAAATTCCCTGAATTACAGTGGATTATACTTTTGGTAGATATCAGGAAACTTGACCAAACACGAACAAACTTTCGGTTGGTAGACATAATGCGACAAGATCAGAGGACAATTTCGTCAGAGTCACCAGCTCGCGTGACAGAAGACTGACCACTCCAAACATCACTGCGCAACAGAACCAATGTCAGGAAAAAATGTGTCAACATTCACTGTTAGAAGAAGATTCTGTGAAGATGATTTTTATGGCTGACTTGCTGTCAAGAAACAACTGTTGAGGAAACAAAATAATCTCAAAATGTCCCATAGGGCCAAGGCGTACAAAGACTGGATAATAGAGCACTGGAATAAAGTCATTTGTACTTACAAACCAAAGTTCAAAATATTTCTGTCAAAAAGAAGGGTCTATGGGTGACGAAGAGATGGTAAAGAAGCTGTAACATGCTGCATCACTTCAACTGTGAAGCATGGGGGAGGACCTGTTATAATATGGGATGCTTTTGCTAATCACAGAGTCGCGAATTTGCTCAATGTGAAACGCAGATTGAATCAGACTGGCTCTCACAGCATACTTCTGCATCACGCAATCCCATCTAAAATGTGAGTCAAGGAATTGTACTCATGCAAGATATTGCCCCCCCCAAGTAGACTAGTATACTAGAGATACATTAAAAAACAAAGAGTTTTGTTTTGGTTTGGCTGTTTTGTAGATTACATTTTTAAATGGGCTTGAGCTCACTTTTTTTTCAAAGTTAAATGGTTTCCTTTATTTCGATCTAATACGAATAATTCTCTTTACTATCAAACACTGACAATTGAATTAAATAAAATTCAATTGATAACATACAGTTGAATGTAAAAACAGTTTCATTTTGAACAATTCTGTTTAGCATAAGAACATAGTTTAAAGGTCCAAATACTCTGCATTCCCCAAAGCTCCCGCATTAGTGGAGCCAACCCAGCAGATTTTTTAGTCTTATATACAGGACACTCATTGGGGAAGTCTTAACCCTCTGCAGAGATGTCCTCGGAGTATTCTGCAGCCTCGGCCGACTGGGTTATAAAATCAAAGAGGTACATCACGTTCTTCAACTGATGTCTTGACCGGTACAATCAGCGGGCTTAAATCCTATTGAACTGGAGTAGGATGAACTTGACCAAAAAATCATAGGTAAGTAACTCCAGGCACAGCTCACCTTTAGCAACGCTTGTAGGAAAGATGGGAAGAACTATATTCAGTCATCCTCCCGTTTTTTGTGGAGAAGAATGCCGAGAATCTTGAAGCAGTGATAGCGGCCAAAGAAGGTCATTTTGATGAGTCAAAAATTGAAGGATTTTTTTGTATTTTTGTTTTAATTTGTGTATAATGTGGTTTAGGAAGACTTGTATTTAGTATAATAAATAAAACCATTGTTGTGAATTATTTGTTTCATTAAAAATAACATTTTAAGGATGATGAATAAAAGTTTTTGACTGTGGCCAAATTATTTTGACCGGTAGTGTATTATATATATATATATAGCGAAGGAATTTACGGCTGCCATTCATATAATGCAAAGCTCTTCGAATGAATTGATCGCTCTGGTATCCGGTAAGGCAAAAATGTAAACAAACGAAAGCTGCTGTACAATGCCCTTATAATACTCGACCTGATGTGGTTCGCTTGTTGGCTGAGCGGTAAGATACTAAGTTCAACGTAAACTTGGGCGAGTTTCGATCATAGCTTCGAGCGTTCTCCGTGTCTAGCCACACTGAAGAGTTGATACAAAGAAACAGTCTGTCTGTGGATGACAATATATATATATATATATATATATATATATATATATACGAGGATCATTAAATAAGTTTCCAGACTTTTTTTGTATAGGCACTTTTATTAATAGTACACACATGAAACTATAGTTCACTTCGAAGTAAGCTCCTCCGGCTGCAATGCACTTGTTGTACCGTTCCAACGATTTCTAGAAGGCCCCATGGAAGTCCTCTAGTGTGAGCGTATCAATGGCCTTCGTCAAAGCCTCTTTCATCTCCTCAATTGTCTCATGATGACAGCCTCTGAGCTTAGGGAATAACCAAATGTCATAGGGACCAAGGTCTGGACTATAGGGAGGCTGAGGAACTGTCATGATTCTCACCTTTTTCAAATAGTCTGTGACAAGGATGAAGTTGTGGACTGGTGCATTGTCCTACTGGAAATGCCTGTGACCCGATTTGAAGAGTACTGGCCTCTTCCGACGGAATCTCTTCCCGAACTCCTTTAAAATCTCAACATTGTAACCCTAACCCTTTGGCCAATCAACTCTGGTGTTCTGACTTCCTTAC
Source organism: Sepioteuthis lessoniana (assembly GCA_963585895.1). Taxonomy (NCBI): domain Eukaryota; kingdom Metazoa; phylum Mollusca; class Cephalopoda; order Myopsida; family Loliginidae; genus Sepioteuthis; species Sepioteuthis lessoniana. The sequence goes on from OY757923.1 coordinate 46,307,315, forward strand.
TCCTCCAACACCTCTCACTATCCCTCACAGACTCCCTGCCTTCCTTGAATCTCTTATGCCACTCAAAAACTGATGCTCGATTCATGCTAGATGCTCCAAAAGCAGTCTAAAGCATTCCATACGTTTCTATGGCATTTTTTCAAGTTTAACACAAAATTTTATTGCATGTCGTTCTTCTAAAGTGTCATGACGTCCAGATTGCATTTTTGAAATTCACCAGCAGTGAAAATCAGGATTTAGTAGGCTGTATACAAATTCCTACTGTAGCTGTTCATGTGAATCTGAAATCATAAAAAATTGGTCAGTCGCCTCATAAGATGTATAGCTATAACATATTAATTTTCAAGAGTCTACGCCAATTCTTAATGCCAGTACAAAAAAATCTTGAAATTTATTGAAGGCGCCACGTATATATATATATATATATATATATATATATATATATATATATATATATCCACCCTTGTGGGTTGAGCTCTCCAGTGGGGATATGTTCCCGCTGACAAAAACGCAGAAAACAAAAGCTCATATCAGGAATTGAGCCATCCATGCAGCCGATAATGTAAAAAAATATACGTAAAACTCCTTTACTTATGCTGAGGGGTATGATATCCGACCGATGTAAAGTTAGTTGGGTTTTGATAACAGCTTGAAGCATCTCGCGGGTATAGCCGCACTAAAGAGTTGTGATACAAGGAAACAGCTCGTCAGTGGATGACATTGAAATTTTATAAAGAAATATGAAAGTAAACAAAAACCAAAAAAAAAACCCTGAGTTTGTGCATAATGAAGAAAACGAAGAGTAAGTAACATAAATACAATAATCTGGTAAAACTGATTTGATTAAAATGTACATTTTTACTGACACGCTACCCCAAAGCTTGTCCACTAACTACGGGCCTCTTAACTCTGAAGAACGACACCTACTCATTTTGGTCAGATGATGAAGTAGGGCTCACTCCAGAAAACGAAGCCAACTTAGCATAACATGTTTAAGTGGGCATGCCTTGTTTTACGTTTGGCGATTCAAGTGTTTTTAAGTGGCTTTTTGTTTATTGACTGAGCAGCACAATGTAGAAAGTAACATACAGAAACAGACTAACACATACACACACACACAATGTAGGGGTGTTTGGTTTTGCGTACGTTTAGTGAATCTTCTATTCTTTTATTGCATAAAGAACTTTTTCTTTTTTCTTTCAAACACACATTAAGACGGATAATTGAGAAACTCTTCGTAAAAGAACAGAAAATTTGTAAAATACATGCTATCAAGCACCCATATATATATATATATATATATATATATATATATATATATATATATATATATATATATTCCTGGTGTATCTGTGTGTTTGTCAATCCATTCACCTGTTCTAAATAAAATAGTGTCCCCGAAACAACCTTTTTTCCGGCCTCAAATATGTATCAGGATAATCTGAAACATAACTTGATAAAAGGCGATAATATTTCTTATAAAGCATTTTTTTCATCCTTTTTTTTTATAATATTCAGTTTAAATCGCTTATTCAGAAATAAGGTGTGTGGAAATAAATGGAAGAGTGAACATGAATAATCTTTTAAAACATTTTCTTCAATCTCACTTTTAAAAATTTGCATTTTTTTGTCTAAATTTAAAAGGCGGAGGTAGATAATTTTTATCACTTAGAGTAATCGGAAAATTCTCTTTATTATTATTGTTTTATGGTTCACATAACAATGAAGAAGTGACTATAGCAATAAAGATAAAGATAATCGTTTGATTTTATTTTCTTTTTTGATTAGTAGTTGTTATTTGGGTAGCTTTTATAATTAATCTTGGCAGTGATACTATTATTATCAGCCCTATCTTTCTTCCGAACCGGCAATGTTTGGCTTAATGCAAATCAACCTCCCAAACAATTTTTTTTGTTCATATATAAAATTAATGTATTTGTACCACTTACTGTAAAATGGAAACTTCTTTCACTCAATTTCTTTGTTGTTTTCCCTTTTGCTAGTTTATATTTCATTTATTATTAAGAATACTTATCGTTATTAATTCAATCCATTTAAAATCTGAAATAAAATAAGGATTTTCTCTAATGATATATATAGTTTCATTCATGAAATTTTTATGTACGTATTCTGTGACATTTTCATTGGTACTGGTAACACATTAATATACAAAGTATCAAGTAGTCTAATAATCTATTCTGCTTAGTTTTTTTTTTACAGGGAAAGGTACTACATGAAATGTAAATCACTAATAATGGCCTGCGACTCTAGCTTGCTAACAATTATATCATCTTCATCATCATCATCATCATGCCACGCCATCAGTACAGATATCCCTGACCGTCTCTCGCCACCCCTCCTTATCGTCCATTGCTTCTGGCAGGACTTCAGGGCTACATCCCGTATCGGCACAGAGCTGCTGTATGTATGTTCGAGCTAGTCGTCCTACCTTTGTTAGTCCATGTGAAGGGGTCCACAGGAGTACATCACTTATGACCTCGTCCCTACTTCTTCAGCAGTGTCTGGTTCGTCAAATTTTGATAGTTTTCTCTATGGATGGTAGGTTGCCGTACTGCTGCTGCTTTGTGGCGTGCTGCCTCCAGGACTTGTTCACCATACAAGTTGTAAAAATACATGCCATTTTGGTTACTAATAAAGTGTAAGTTACTTTTGTAAGAAAAACAAAAGCGAAAACATATTTCTTAGAAAAAGTATTTCACCTTATTCTGGTGAAGAGAGGTTTGGTGTTGAGAGGGGTGAAACCTCCCCCCTCCCAAAGAGTGTTCTGTTATAACACTAAACAATCTAATGATAAAACTATAGTTAGGGGGCTTTCAGGAATGTGTATTACCAGTTCACTTCCATTACTAGTATGTCCACTCTGATGCGATGTAGTAGTAAACATTAGAGTCCCGTTTAGGGGTCAAATAGAAATATCTAATCATTTTCTAAACTTGAAACTTTAACTGTGTCCAAAAAAATGACTGATGTTATATTAATTACTAAAATTGCACGGAAATACTTGGAACTATGTAACTACGAGCAAACGAATGAATAATGTTGATTAGAATTATTAGTGTTTACTGAATAATGTTGATTAGAATTATTTGTGTTGAATAAATTGAAACGATGTAACTACGTCAAAACAAATGATCTCTGGCTTCGTTTACAAATCATATATATATATATATATATATATATATATATATATATATATATATATATATATATATATATATATATATATATATATGTCTGGGTGTGTAAACAGTATTTGCCAATAAATAACTTACAAGGGTTGCTATGCCGTAACACGCAACCAGGCCAAATTTGTTTTAGCAATAATTTAAATAACTGCTCAACTTCCTATTGAGTAAAGTGAAATACATTTTATTTGATGGCTTCTAAAGAAAAACCTGGGATCATATTTTTGAAGAAGTTCGCTCTACACTACAGCCAAACACTCGTGATGATAATGAGATGAAATAAAAAACCTATAATTTTAGGAATGTTTTTCTATCAATCTTCTTTAAGTTTTGCCACATGGAAAATTTAGGATTATAATTTGCATTTTCTTAAAAAAAAAACAACTTTTTAAACAACTTACTGCGACATGATTAATTTATTTAAAAACAATACCGCTGAAACTATTTATGATAATTGTCGTAAGTTTAGTGACATTGGTTTTCCTTTTGTGAAAGAAATTTCAAAATAAACATCTTTCTTTTTGTAGCTTTATTCTTACTTGAATTGTTGAAACGAGAAAGAATAGGAAGTTCAGCAAGAGATAGGTCTTTTCTTCATGTATAACAACAAACTCAGTCAGCCCGGAATAGCAACGGGAATATTTACACGCCCGTTCCAGCGGCTAATTCTTTGTGAGTTTGACGTCATCTTGTGTTTAATCATCCGACAATGAAACTATATAATATATAAAAGTAATACTTCGTTCGATAAGCAATGGATTGAGGGTATTCTGTCATAGGAATTTAACATTATTGTTTTTGAACAGATATCAAGTGAATTATTTTTAAAAAAATATCATTTTTCATGCTTTTTTAAAAACTAAATTAATTTTTGAAACAATTCTTAACAAATAAAAATCCATATTTTGCAGCGTTCATGTTTTCTATTGGATAATTTATTTTTTGGTACGTGCGTATAATGACATGCGCACATGTCACATAAGTCTTGGAGATGGGTTGGGCACCACTTAGTAAGTCCCATTGCTTTGATTGGTTTGGTTTGTTTGGTTTTATTGCATATCAACCTTTGTAGGTTATTTAACGCCAAATCCATTTTTATGTAAATAATCTGTTCTATTGAAAACAGTTCAGTTTAGCATAAGTACAGTTTAATTGTCAAAAACATTTCCATTTCAAACTATTCAAGCAGTTATATGTAATAATTCAGTTAAGTGTAAATACAGTTTTAATGTCGAAAAACAGTTCTATTTGAAATAATTCAGTTAAGCATAAGCACGCAGTTTAAGTGTAAGTACGGTTTAATTGTCAAAAACTTTTCTATTCTAAGCTATTCAGTTTAGTATAAGTATGCTGCTAGTTCTATTCAACCCATAGATAGGGCCCTATCAGGTGCTACCACTCCGGGCCAGAGTGGACCTGGGAGCGATGGCAATGAAGGGGTACTCTGCATTCCCTAAAGCTCCAGCACTGCTGGAACCTCACCATCAGATTGTTTATTGTCATATCCAGGACACTCATTAGGGGGGGTCTTACCCCTCTGCAGAGGTGCAGTCAGTGTATTCTACAGCCCCAGCTGACTGGGCAACCATTGTTTTGAGAGATTCCATGGTGAAAAATGACCCAAAATTATACCTCGACAAATTCACAGATTATAAAAGATATTTTGCTTATCATTTCCATTTCTTTTAAACTAAAACTACTTCTAGTCATTTACTCCAAGTGTTATTAAAGTCTCTTGAAAAATTTTCATTTGCGTAATTGTAAAATCTCACATCGTTACTCAAACTCATCTACGACTGAAACTTATTTCAATTGTTTTCCTTTACTTTGTTTCCAAAACACGCTCCTGAAAAGAATCCCCTTTGAAATATTTTCTGGCACATTGATCATAACCTTTTAAAAACATCTCTGATAGATTTTCGTAGTCTGTGTTTGTGCAAAAGTAAAAAGTTCCTACTCTGTCGCAGACAGATGGCTGTGAATTATATGGTATCAGACGGTAGAATCTCTAAGACGCAAAAGAAATTTTGGCATTTCTTTCTTGTTGTCGACTTTATAATTCTATTAATAGAATCAGTATTTTTAAGACTGTTTTAGACACCACAGAAAAAAGTCACAAACAGAATTTGTAATCTTAAAAACAGTCCTGTAACAACACCAACTACAGCAGCAACGACAACAACAACGGCAGCAGCAGTAGCAACAACCACAACAACAACCGAAATAATAATAATAATAATAATAATAATAATAATAATAATAATAATAATAATGTCAACTTGCCTTCTGGTGGATTTTTTCACTGGGTGAAAATAGAAGAATGCTAAAATATAGAAAAATACTCGGACCTTGACGGAGAACTAAAAAAATGTGGAACATGAAGGTGAAGATGGTGCCGAATGTAAGTGGAACGCTTGGGGCAATCTTTAGAGGGACTGGAAGAATTAGAAATCTAAAAGAATCGAGACCATCTAAACTACTGCATTGCTGAGATTGACCAGAATCCAGAGAAGAGTTCAGCATACTTACTGCCACTCATACTTCAGGGAAGGGCTACCAGTTAACGCTGGTTTAAAAAACTCACAAGGCTTAAAATAACAATAATAATAATAATGATAATAATAATAATAATAATAATTACAATCATCAGAAACGATACGGACAACACGATAGACGAAAGAATGACAACAACTAGGAAACAAAAATGGGAGGGAAAACAACTCTCTGGCCGCTTTAAACGTCTAATAAACATATCACACCAGAGAACTTGGACCTGGCCAAGAAAAGGAAACTTTAAGAGAGAAACGGAATCCCTCGTAAGAGCAGCACAGGACAACGCCATAAGAACCAATCATATCAAAGCGAGAATGGATAAGACGTAACAAAACAGTAAATGTAGGCTATGCGGTGACAGAGACGAAACGATCGATCACATAATAAGCGAATGCAGCAAATTAGCACAGAAGGATTATAAGGCGAGACACGACTGGGTCAACAAGGTGATCCACTGGGAAATGTGCAGGAAATTTCAATTCGACCATACAAACAAATGGTATATGCACAACCAAGCACCTGTCCTAGAAAATGACTCGCATAAACTCCTATGGGACTTTAACATACAAACGGATCACCAAATCCCGGCCAGAAGACCGGTCCTTATAATAAACAACAATAAAAGAGAATTTGCAAAATTGTCTACTTTGCTGTCCCAGCGGACCACAGAATAAATCTGAAGGAAAGTGAAAAGAAGGGTAAGTACCTCGACTTTGCAAGAGAATTGAAAAAGCTGTGGAACATGAAAGTAACGATTGTGCCGATTATGATTGGTGCTTTAGGCACAATACCTAAAGGATTATTAAAAGGCCTGGAGGACTTGGAAGTTGGCGGACGGGTAGAGACTATCCAAACACAGCATTGCTAAGAACGGCCAGAATCCTGAGACGAGTCCTGGAGACTTGAGGAGACTTGCTGTCACTCAAACTATATTGAAAAACCATCAGCTAACACTGATGTGAAAAACTCTAAAGGGGTAAATAATAATAATAATAATAATAATAATAATTAACAAAAGAGAGAACTTACAAAATAGTGGCCTTTGCTGTCCCGTATGAACACAGAATAAAACTAAAAAAATGTGAAAAGAAGGATTAGTACCTTGCTAGGGAATTGAAAAAAGCTATGGAACATGAAGGTGACAATTATACCAACTGTGATTGGTGTTTTTGGTACAGTAACTAAAGGATTAATACAGGGACTGGAGGACTTGGAAGTTTGAGGAGGAGTGGAGACCATCCAAACGACAGCATTATTGTGAACGGCCAGAATACTGAGAAGAGTCCTGGAGACTTGAGGAGACTTGCTGTCACTTAAACTCCAGTGAAAACCCATAAACTAAAACTGAAGGGAAAAACTCTCAATGACTGGCGCTGATGTGAAAAACTCTAAAGGAGTAAATAATAAGCTGATGATTATTTGCTACTATAGCACAGTAAAAATTGAACATCTTAGAGAGGTTTTGTTAGCACAATAAAGATATATTTTCTTGCAGTATGAAGCATTTTCCGGTTAAAAAACCAAAATGGCTTCCTAAGAAATAGATCCACGACCTCACAAATATTAACCATCCGCAGAATCCTCGAAGGTGTACGGGCAAAGAACCTACAAGCGACATTAATATTTGTCGACTTTACCAAGGCCTTCGACTCCATTCACAGAGGAAAGATGGAACAAATCCTACTAGCGTACGGCATACCTAAAGAAACCGTAGCGGCAATAACGATTCTCAATAGAAACACTAAAGTAAAAGTACGATCACCGGATGGAGACACAGAATACTTTGACATTGTAGCAGGAGTACTACAAGGGGACACGCTGGCCCCTTACCTCTTTATCATTTGTCTAGACTACGTACTTAGAACATCGATTGACAAAATCAAAGAGAATGGCTTCGAACTGACGAAGAAAAGAAGCAGAAGATACCCCGCAACAACAATTACCGATGCCGACTACGCCGATGACATAGCGATACTGGCAAATACACCTGACCAAGCCGAAACACTTCTGCATAGTTTGGAACGAGCAGCAGCAAGCATAGGCCTCTATGTTAATGCACACAAAACGGAATATATGTGCTATAACCAAACGGGGGACATCTCCACTCTAGAAGGAACCCCACTTAAACTAGTAGACAAATTCACGTACCTCGGTAGCAGCGTCGAATCAACCGAAAAGGACATCGAAACGAGGTTAACGAAAGCATGGACAGCTATCGATTATATGGAAATCAGACCTAACCGATAAAATGAAACGCAGTTTCTTCCAGGCAGCGGTCACATCGATACTGCTATATGGATGCACTACATGGACGCTAACAAAACGACTGGAGAAGAAGCTAGATGGCAATTACACAAGAATGCTGCGTGCAATCCTGAACAAGTCCTGGCAGCAACACCCCACAAGACACCAACTGTACGGCCACCTACCCCCTATCACGAAAACTATCCAAGTTAGACGAACCAGACATGCAGGACACTGCTGGAGATGCAGGGACGAACTCATAAGAGATGTACTCTTATTGATCCCCACACATGGCTGCGCAAAAGCAGGACGACCAGCTCGAATGTACATTCAGCAGCTATGTGAGGATACAGGATGTTGTCCTGAAGACCTACCTAGGGCGATGAACGATAGGGAGGAGTGGCGAGAGAGGGTCAGGGATATCCGTGCTACCAGCGCGATATGATGATGATGATGGGGTCAGCAATGAACTGACTTAGAGTATTATTGCTCAAAGGAGATAAATATCGAAAAACTACTTCTGAGTGAAATCATATGGAAGTTGCAGGTTCAGTCCCAACAACCAGTAAGTCTAACAAGGAATGCTTACTCTAACTTAACACTTGTACCCGGTGATGGTTGACTAAATTGCAACAGTTCACCCCTTTGGTTCAAATTAAGAGATTCCGTGGAGACTCCTGAATTCGACATGAAACACATGAGGAAATCCGAAGGACATATCGGCTGAACCTTTGGGATTATAACCATAAAGATGAGGTCAATAGTCTGAATGATTTAAGAAATAATAATAATAATAATAATAATAATAATAATAATTATAGAGCACTTATCGCAAATAATTATAATTTAAATTCTCAAAAGAGAATTAGAACTAGATTTTCATTACTGATCCCTGAAGTGAATACTAAAACTAATAATTATATTTACCAACGCTTCCGCTCGGGCAGGATATGACACAAGGTCATTTTTAAGCGAAGTTTAACAGGTTTGAATTCAGAGTTTTCCTTCACCTAGACTACTTACCTCACCAAGGCTGAAGAACCTTGTCTGCCCTACTATTATGGAGGGAGAATAATTGGATTCATACCTTTCCCAAGAGTATTAGTGCTATGTGAATGCAATCAGTCTGGTCCAGGATTTGAACTCGTGTCGCCGTGTCCATTTCCTACGACGATAACCATTACACCACGGGCACCTCCTACTAAAACTATTTATACGAAAAAGGAAAAACAAACAAATACCTGGACATTGGTAAATAAATTAGAAAACATGGAAGCAGGAGGGTGGTAGTAATATCAATCTTATTCGGAGCCCTTGAAACAAGTGAGATCATCAAGAGTCTATCACTGTTGATATTGATACAAATACTGAAAATATTCATGGAAAACTGAAAATAACTGCTGTCACTCGGACTTCTGTGAAAGATAGTTGAGATTATTGATGTAGAAATCTTGCTAAGCCCGTAACATATTTTTGTTAGAAAAAAAATTACATAAAATATCATACATCTTAAATAATGAAACGAAATTCTTAAAAAATAATATGTGAGGAACGATGAACATTGATCTATTAAAATACATAACAAGATCCTGGTTAATGCCTGAGATAGTTCTCTGTTTCCATTGGTGACAAAATTTCAAACGCAAGTAAAATATCGAATGCAGAATTTCAAAGAATAAAGTAAACTGAAAGGTTGACGCTTACAAAGGCGAATTTATAGTCGGATCAAAAAAAAGTTCGTAATATTTAATAAAATGCTAAGGAATTATTAGAACCGCTTTCGGAATTTGCTCTCCAACTCGTTGTCGTTTTGGTTTTTTTTTTTTCCAATAATTGTTTATAAAAATCTATTTGTTTCACTTTATGATTGTGGGAATCATACAAGGCTCATAAAATAAGTTTCCAGACTTTTTGTATGGACACTTTTATTGATAGTACACACATGAAACTCTAGTCCCCTTCGAAGTAATCTCCTCCAGCTGCAATGCACTTGTTGTACTGTTCCAACAACTTCTTGAAGGTTATATAGAAGTCTTCTTGTGTGAGCGTGTCAATGACCTTCGTCACAGCCTCTTTCATCTCCTCAATTGTCTCATAACAATAGCCTCAAAGTTTTTCCTTGAGCTTAGGGAATAAGCAAAAATCCCAGGGTGCAAGGTCTGGACTATAGAGAGGCTCAGGAACTGTCTTGATACCCATTTGGGTCAAATAGCCTGTGACAAAGATGGCGTTGTGGACTGGTGCATTGTCCTGCTGGAAATGCCACCGACCCGATTTGAAGAGTGCTGGAATCTCTTCCTGAACTCCCTTAAAACCTCAACATAGAATTCCTTGTTGACTGTCTGTCCAGTGGGAACCCAGAGCATGTAGATCTTGCCAGTGCTGTCAAAAAACGGGATCAACAAAAGTTTGTCGGTGGATTTGCTTTGCCTGGCCTTCTTGCGTCTGGGAGAGCCAGCATGCTTCCACTAGGAACTCTGCCTCTTGGTCTCTGGGTCTTAGAAGTAGATCCAGCTTTCATCGCAGGTCACCGGAGCATCAAGAACTGTTGGATCTGAATTGATCAGCTCGACCATCTCCCTGCTGTAATGACAACGTGTTTCTTTCTGATCTTCTCTGAGCCCCCTTGGGACAAACTTCACGCAAATCTTCCGCATCTTCAGTTCCTCGCGAATAATTGTGTGTATAGTTCCCACACTGACATCAAACTGTGCATTTATTGTCTCTATAGTCACACGACGGTCCTTATCCATGAAATTCTTTATATAGCCAATCAATGGTGGTGTTCTGACTTCCTTACTCCTACCACACCTATCATCATCCCTCAAAGACGCCCTGTCTTCCTTGAATCTCTTATGCCACTCAAAAACTGATGTTCGATTCATGCAAGATGCTCCAAAAGCAGTCTGAAGTATTCCATACGTTTCTGTGGCATTTTTTCAAAGTTTAAAGCAGAATTTTATTGCATATCGTTCTTCTAAAGTGTCCTCACGTCCAGATTGCATTTTTGAAATTCACCAGCTGTGACAATCTCGCTTTAGTAGGGTGTATTCCAATCCCTACTGTAGCTGTTCCTTTGAATCTGAAATCATAAAAATTGGTCAGTCATCTTATAAGATGTATAGTAATAATATATTGAATCTTTACGAGTCTACGACAATTTAAATGCCAGTACAAAAAAGTCCGGAAACTTATTGAAGCCACCTCGTAAGTGAATATTAAAAGCATCTCTGTCTATTCCTTAAGTTTAATGTTAAAAAAGATGCAAATGATCACGGAACTTTATGCAGTAATAATTTTGTTAGAACCTGTAGGTGACAGAAAGCGTTAACACTAAAAAATAAAAAAATAAATAAAAAAAAACGAATAAACTAAAAAAACACGTGAGGAGGGGGAATCCCAACGTTTTAGTGGCTCTTCTTTTAAAGCTTATTTAGAGATTTTTTGAAGATGTTAAGGCATTCTTTTTCAGTATTATTGATGGTTTAGAAACTCACTGGCGTGAATCATTAAAACATAAATAAAATAGGGAGGCAAACTATAATTGGGTGTTGGTCAATTTTTTGTCACTTGGGATCAAGTGACAACTTTGAGAGACCCGCAATGTAACGTCATCTCTCAATAGTTCGTATGATTTAGAAATGCATTCAAGCATAATGATAATTTTTATCATATACAAGATATATATATATATATATATATATATATATATATATATATGTATATATATATATAGTGTGTCACAAAAGTGAGTACACCCCTCACATTTCTGCAGATATTTAAGTATATCTGTTCATGTGACAACACTGACAAAATGACACTTTGACACAATTAAAAGTATTCTGTGTGCAGGTTATATAACAGAGTTTAAATAATTAAAATAAATCAAAATATAACCATTAAAAGCTAAACCCCTGCCAACAAAAGTGAGTACACCCCTAAGAAACTACACCTCTAAATGTCCAAATTGAGTACTTCCCTCGAAAATATCTTGTGACTCATAAGTGTTACTAGGCCCATGTGTGCATAGGGAGCAGGTGTGTTCAGATTTGTAGTGCAGCTCTCACACTCTCTCATACTGGTTACTGAAAGTTCCAACGTGGCACCACATGGCAAAGAACTCTCTGAGGATCTTAAAACACGTATTGTTGCGCTACGTGAAGATCGCCAAGCCTTCAAGAAGATTGCCAACACCCTGAAACTGAATTGCAGCACATTGGCTAAGATCATCCAGCGATTTAAAAGAGTGGGGTCCACTCAGAACAGACCTTGGGTGGGTCGTCCAAAGAAGCTGAGCACACATGCTGAGCGTCACATCCAAATGCTTTCTTTGAAAGATCGGCGTAGGAGTGCAGTCAGCATTGCTGCAGAGATTTTAGAGGTGTGGGGTCAGCCTGTTAGCGCTCAGACCTAACGCTGCACTCTGCATCAAATTGGTGTGCAAGGCTGTCACCCCAGGAGGAAGCCTTTTCTGATGACGATACACAAGAAAGCCCGCAAACAGTTTGCAGAAGACATGTCAACAAAGCACATTGATTGCTGGAACCATGTCCTATGATCTGATGAGATGAAAATTAATTTGTTTGGTTCTGGTGGCTTTAAGCATGTGTGGCGGCGACCAGGTGAGGAATACAAAGACAAGTGTGTTATGCCCACAGTCAAGTATGATGGTGAGAATGTCATGGTCTGGGGCTGCATGAGTGCTGCAGGTGTTGGAGAGTTACATTTCACTGAGGGAAACACACCTCCAAGACAACCATTGCTTTACTGAAGAGGCTGATGGTAAAGGTGATCGACTGGCCCATCATGTCTCCAGACTTGAACCCAATAGAACATGTTGGGGGGATCCTCAAGCGGATGGTGGATGTGCGCAAAGTCTCAAATATCCGCTAGCTCCGCGACGTCGTCATGGAGGAGTGGAAGAGCATTCCAGTGGCTACCTGCGAAGTTCTGGTAAACTCCATGCTCAGGAGAGTACAGGCAGTTCTGGATAATGATGGTGACCGCAAAAAATATTGATATTGACAGTTGACATGGTGTATGTTAATATTGGCAAATTTCCCTAAGGGTGTACTCACTTTTGTTGGCAGGGGTTTAGCCTTTAATGGCTATAATTTGAGTTACTTTGAGGGGAAAATAAATTAACTCAGTTATATAGGCTGCACACAGATTACTTTTCATTGTGTCAAAATGACATTTTGTCAGTGTTGTCCCATGAAGAGATATACTTAGATATCTGCAGAAATGTGATGGGTATTCACTTTTGTGATACACTGTATATATATATATATATATATATATATATATATATATATATATATATATATATATATATATATATATATATATATATCATGAATAGAAACATGGACATAAACAAACACAAGTACACAAAAGACTTTTCTCTCTCATAGGCGCCTCTGGTGGTGTAATGGTTAGCAAGCTCGACTAGCAAACCTACACGAGTGAGTTCGAGTGTCATTGGGTGCCCCTTTCATATGGCCTTGTGCCACATCTAAGCAAAAAGCTTAGTAAATTTCCACTTTTCCCTCTCAATATATTGAAAATGAATGCGCGCACACACACACACACACATATATATATATACCAAATAAAAGAAAAACCTCTAAAAATTACTCATATTTTTTTAAAATACTAGTTAATTAAGCAGACGGTATAATTCTTAAATGTTAGATCAGCATCTTCAAACAAAGAAATAATGAGAAATTTCTAATGAATATTTAGCAAAAAAACCCACAAAATTCTGGCCACCCTATCTCTCTAACCCAAATTTCATTTGCTTTTTAATGTTTTATTTTTTTATTAAGTAAAGACCAGACCATTTGTTTTTCCTGTCTGGTTGACAAATGACATTCAATTCCGGTATCAAGATGTATCAATTTTTGACTTCTCTTAACTCTCCACTTCTTTTTTTATGTAATGGTACACAAACTTTTGAACCCAGATGAATGAGATAAGTAAAAAAATATCGAACAAAGAAATAAATTGATTTGGAGAGAGAAAATTACCTACTAAAAACAACTTACATGGCAATTAATAACGTATTAACAAAATTAAATTATATTAAAAATATCATATTGAATATGAATACAGTTTTATCAAAAAACTAAGAAAATTGTCATTTTTATACTATTCAATATAACTGATTATATGAAAAGTAAAAAAAATAATTATACAAGTTACTGTTTGGACATTATCTAAAATTATATATAAATACAACATGAATTTATATATTCTCAAGATTACAATTATCTCATACATATTATCATAATATTCATATTATTACTAAACCTCAAATTCTTATATTTATAAATAAAACCATACCAAATATTATAGATTATACCATATTAAGAATTATCATTACAATTAATATTATAATTTAAAACTATTAATACTAATCGTCAAACTTATTAGTATTATAAACTAATAATCGACTCATTATTACCATAAATATTAGGGGGTGTCCTTGTGGTGTAATGGTTAAAGCGATGGAGTGCGGAATACGCGAGTTCGTACTCCAGTCCCGTTCACTTTCGGACAAATACCTTTGGGAAAGGTGTGAACCCCCTTATCCTCCCAACTATGGGTTAAATAGTACCACTACTGTTCTTCTAGGGGGATGGCTTTGGCATTAAATAACCAACAAAGGTTGATATACCATTAAACAAAGAAACCAAACCAAGCCATATTAATATCAACAAAAACAACATACATCTACAACTACCACAGTGTGTTATTACTTAATATAATAATTAACATTTAATAATACAAATAACAAATCATTCTAATTAATATTAATAATTATTATGTACTACAAATATATCATTCATAATGTGCACTCTGTAATCAAAATAATAAATACCTTATATCACTTATTACATAATTCAAAGTACATTTACTTTAATCATATATATATATATATATATATATATATATATATATATATATATAAAGCGTCACCAACTTATATATATATATATATATATATAAGTTGTTGACGCTTTTTTAACTACACACACGCGCGTGCACACACATACACACACACACACACACACACACACATGTATATATGCATCATCCTCATGTCACGCCGCCAGCATGGTTCTTCCTGACCCTCTCCCGCATCCGTCTCTATCGTCCATCACTCCCAGTTGATCTTTAAGTCTACATCCTGTATCAACACAGAGCTGTTGTATGAAGGTTCTAGCTGTTCCCCCTGCCTTTGCTCGTCCATGTATAGGGGTCCCCGGAGTATGTCACTCATGAGTTCGTCCCACTTCTCCAGCAGTGTCTCGCATGTCTGGTTCGTCCTAATAAGATAGTTTTCTTGATGGGTGGTAGGTGGCCGTTCAGCTGCTGCTTTGTCGACTGTTGCTCCCAGAACTTGTTCAATATTGCTCGCAGCATTCTTGTGTAATTGCCGTCAAGTCTTTTCTTCATTTTTTTTTTTTGGTTAGCTTCCATGTAGTGCATCCATGTAGCCGTCTCGAAACGATCACTGCTTGTGTTTTACTTCATCGGTTAGGTCTGATTTTCATATGACTGATAGCCTATCGATAGCTGTATACGTCTTTGCTTGTCGAGTCTTCATGTCTCTCTCGGTTGATGAGACACTACTTCCTAGGTAAGTGACTTGTCCACTAGTTTCAGAAAACTACCATTTAGTGTGGAGATGTCGCCTCTTTCATTAAAGCACATGTATTATGTCTTGTCTGCGTTGACATGGAGGCCTATGCAAGCAGCTGCTCGTTTCAGACTTTGTTACAGAGTTTCCGCTTGGGTAGGGTGTATTTGCCAGAAGCGCTATGTCACCGTCGTAGTCTGTGTCTGTAATAGATTGTGCAGGGTATCTTCTGCTTCTTTCCTTTGTCAGCATGAATCCTTTGCCATTCATTTTATCAAGAGACGTTCTAAGCACGTAGATATATTCAGTTACGAGGTCCCTTCAATAAGTTTCCAGACCTTTTTTTTGTACAGGAATTTAAAATTTTCGTAGACACTTGGAAATTCAGTATGTTATTGCTATGCATCTTATGAGATGACTGACCATTTTTTAAATGATTTCAGGTTCAAATGAACAGCTACAGCAGGAATTGGAAAACACCTACTAAAACCTAATTGTCAAAGCTGGTGAATTTCAAAAATGCAATCTGACACTTTAGAAGAACGATATGCAATAAAATTCTGTTGATTGGCCAAAGGGTTAGGGTTAGGCTTAGGGTTATTATTTTGAGGTTTTAACGGAGTTCAGGAAGGGATTCCGTCGGAAGAGGCCAGCACTCTTCAAATCGGGTCAGTGGCATTTCCACCGGGACAATCCACCAGTCCATAACTCCATCCTTGTCACAGACTATTTGACCAAGATGGGTATCAAGACAATTCCTCACCCTCCCTATAGTCCAGACCTTGCTCCCCGTGACTTTTGCTTCTTCCCTAAGCTCACAGGCTGTCGTTATGATACAATTGAGGAGATGAAGGAGGCTGTGACGGAGGTCATTGACACGCTCATACATGAGGATTTCCATGGGACCTTCCAGAAGTTGTTGGAACGGTACAACAAGTGCATTGCAACTGGAGGAGATTTCTTCAAAGGGGACTAGACTTTCGTGTGTGTACTATCAATAAAAGTGCAAATGAGAAAAAAGTCTGGAAACTTATCTAATTATCCTTGTATGTGGCTAATGTGTCTCCTTGCTGCACAGCTGCTACAATATCGAAGTAGTCTGTGTCTCCTACCAGAGAGCGGACTTTTACTTCCGTGTTTTTATCAGAGCATCATTATGGCTGCGACGGTTTCTTTTGGTAGGCCCTATGCGAGTAGAATTTGCTCCATCTTCACTCTGTGTTTGGAGTCAAAGGCCTAGGTGAAGTCGACAAATAATATTGTTGCCTCCAGGTTTTTTTACACGGAGAACTTCTAGAATTCGTCGGATAGTCAAAATTTGAGATGTCGTAGATCGATTTCTCCTAAAGCTATTTTGGTTCTTCCTGAGTATCTTCTCAATTTTGGGTTCAATGTGATTGCCTAGTAGAGAATTGCACATATTGGCTGCTATAGATGTAAGGGTTATACCTCGGTAGCTCTTAGCTTATCCGAGGTGACCTTTCTTAGGGAACGGAAGGGTTCATCCCTTTGTCCATCTGTCTATTGTGTTTAGATAATATACGGCATTACAGTGTTGGAGTTGTATGACGTCGAATTCCCTATTCTTCCATACTTCTGGGTGTATTTCATCGAGCCCTGCTGCTTTTCTATTTTTATTTTTTCTTAGTAATGAGTTGAGTTCTTCTTGCATAAACTGTCCTTGTTTGATTGCTAATTGTTTAGTAATAACTCTCGTGATTGGTTCATGCGTAACTTTCTGAGGGTTTCAGAGTAAATTCTCGAAATATTTGGCTGGTTGTGTTTTATTGCATATCAACCACTATCGGTTATTTAATGTCAAATCTAGTTTACATATAAATATCAAATATATTTGATTTGTAAACAAATTTTATAACAAGCCACAGCTCGTTTACTCACACATGAGTAAATGGTTTCAAGTGTTTCAATCAAACATGAGTTTAATATAAAATAATTCTTTTGCATAACTAAGTGGTTGTAATGATTTCTCACTACTAATTTTCGTAGCATAAATTTAATGGTTTCAAGTTTTGCTATTTAGCAATAGTTTATTTGCACTTTGTTGGTTGATTGGTTGTGTTTTTAGAAATGTGCCCAATGTTATATTTTTTGGTATAACCCTGTCTCTTTGAAGAAAGAACGTTATCTATATGGACGTTGTTAAGCAAATCCTTCATGTTTCTTATTTGGAAGTAGAGCTTTCTTGTGGTATTTAATGCTTTACATTCACGGTGAACGTGTTTTATGGTGCAGGGCGTTTGGCATGTCGAACACTGTGGTTGCTGTTATTGCCTGAGTAAGAAAGAATGCGTAAGTCTTGTGTCACCAATTCGCAATCTTGTTATTGCATCATTGTTCTCCTTTCGATTTCCTGAAAGCTAGTCTCCTTTCTCCCAAAATGGGCTTAATTTGGAATAGTTTGTTACGGATATTTTATCCCAGTGCTGTTGCAATTTTTTAAAGAAGGAAATTGTTGATTTTGGGTTTTAAATCAGTGTATGAGATGTTGTATTTGTCGGGGGTCAAATCTAAAGCCAATTTAGCTGCCGTGTCTGTCCCATCATTTCCTCTCACTCCAATGTGGCTTGGAAACCTGTAAGAAAGGATTTTTTTGTTTGATATTGAGTCAAGTCTACAAAGTAGTTTGATGATTAGTGGGTTCTCTAGTTTTTTATTGTTTAATGATAATAGGACTGAGAATGAGTCTGAAAATATGATAAATTGTTCATGTTTTTCCTTAGAGACGATGTCGAGTGCCAGGTCTATTGTACAGACCTCAGATGTAAAGATTGAGATTTCCATTGGAAGAGCCTGTTTTATGTATTTTTTGTTTAAACAGTTGTGCATGCTGTTTTATGATTGTCTTTAGAGCCATCTGTCAAGATATATACGTAGTCGGGATGCTGTTGGAGGATATTGTGAAGTTTTTCCTGGTATGTGCTGGGATGTGTTTTAGTTTTGGGGAGTTCATTTAGTTGGAGGATTACTTTTGGATTTTTTATAGTCCAAGGTGGTGTTTGTGGCAAATGCTTTTATGGATATTAGTTAGAAAGATTGTGGATTCTTGAAAAATAGTCTCCATCCGGGGGCCAAATGGTTTAATTGATTTTTCTCTTTTTTTAAAAATATTGTCTGTAATTGGGATTAAAAGTGCAGTTATGAACAAGATTGGATGGACAAGATTTCAGTTTGGTGTAATAGTCTTTCCATATTTGTATTCGTTCTCCTTGGCTGGTAGCTTTCAGATTAGTTTTTGCTTCGTTCTTCCTTCTGTTCAATTTGTTTACCATTTGCCATGCTATCCTAGATGGCCTATCTTCAACTGTGCATCTAATCTTATTGATCTGATTTTGATATTGGTTGGGTTCCTCCTATCGCATTTGGAAGCAGTTTTCATTTCTGCACGCTTTTTTAAACCGCTAATGTCTCCCATGGGACTCTAGGTTTAGCTCTTTGTTTAATTGGTATGCATTCTACTGCTGCTTCTAAGTGGGCATTGACGAAATTCCCATATTCGTCATTCGAAGTATATGTTTCTGGTTTCTCCTGAAGTGCATCGAATTTGTTTCTTAGTGTTAACGTATATCTATGTCTAATGTCCCTGTTGTTAAGCAGGGACCAGTCATAGAGTACGGTTAATGTTGTTCGGGCTGCATTCTTCCGTAGACTCAGCCGTATCTTTGCCGTGACATTTCAATGATCGGAGGACACCCCCTTGAAAAAGAAATAAGCCTCGTAGTTCAATGTGCTATTATTCCATTTCTTATTTATAAACACGAAGTCTATCTCTACTTTAGTATCATTTGCGTTGGTGTAGGTCCAAAGTTTTCGCTTCCTATTCTGAAATTTAGTATTAAGACATGTTAATCTATTTTCTAGCGTGAAATCTGTTAGGTGTTGCCCATTTCTGTTTGACAAGTTGTGTAGGCTGAATTTGTGGTTTACGTTTTTACCAATTTGCGCATTCATATCTCCACTAATGACGAGAACGTTGTGTTTCGGGATGCTACGTACAAGGGAGGATTGCTCATCATAGAAATCGATGAGATCAGTTTCTTCACTAATATTGGTGGGGCTCTAGCAGGAGATGATTGTTGGGCTGGGGTTACCATTAAAAGTAACTACCATCATCCTCAGTTTTATTTTCTAGATGCTGTTTAGTGATTTTAGAGCCCGTCGTCTTATAAGCATACCTACACCGCCTATTATGGCATTAACAGAGTTTTCCCATGCAGATGCAGTGGCTAACGTCCATCCATTGCCAATATCGTGATATTTGATATCCTTGCTAGGATTGTACCTGTGTTCCTGTTTGCATATTTCTTCTAATGATTTATCGCCGATTTTGTCAGTTTCGCTAGTTAGCCTATTCTATTTAAAGTTCTTACGTTGAATGTCACTATTCGTATTGTGTATTTGCATTTTAGTAATTTTTGCTTTAGCTTGAGCTATGTAGCTGATTTTTCGAACGCTAAGGTCAGGGCTCCAACCTCAGCAAGTCACGTCCCTTTATTATCCGTGACAAGAGCGATGCGGTTTGGGCTGGTGCTTTGAGTGTGGGTCATGGGAATCTTTTGACGGCTGTTTTTATTCTCATCTATAGAAGCCACCCTTATAGATGAGCAGTAGTAGTTCCCCGATCGAACTATTTGAACCTGGCTGTTGAACCGTGGGATTCATACGCCCAGGGCCTCGTTAGGCATGCCGTTTAACCGTCAGAGTTTTGTCCGTTCGCCTTTACGTCCACCATGCTGCTTCCCATGGCTTTCGAAAATAATTTTTAATATATATATATATATATATATATATATATATATGAAGCCAAAAGTCATTTCACATAAACTTATATGTGTTTTTATGGTGACATTTAGATATCAATTAATTTCTTTGATTTAGTAATTTCCCTTATTTCTATATTCTATACTATTTTTTTATACTATTTTTATATTATTTTTTCTTCTTGACAAAGATTAAATCAACTTCTGAAATTACTTGGGTTGGTTGATCTTTAAATAAAATCCCATCTATATAATGGTGTAGCGCCACTATCCTTCAATCTTCAGAACCATTTATAAAGGGCTGTTTGGTTTCTTAAGGAAGGGTTAGAAAAAGAATGCCTACCACTATAAAAAGAAAACTCTGAATTCAAACCTGTTAAACTCCGCTTAAAAATTGACCTTGTGTCATATCCTGCCCGAGCGGAGGGGTTGGTAAATAGTACCACTATAAAATCTTTGCTTCCAAATTCCAATAGAAATTCGAAAGTATATTTTTATTTCCTTTTTGCTTTCCATTGGGAAAATTGTTTCCTTGTACGTCACATTCTCGGAATTACATTTACCATCATCAAGACATTCTTCTCTAACTCTTCAGTTGCATAATGGTTTACTCAACACATGGTTTTTAGATTACATTTTTATTATGGTTACTAATGATTTTGCATATTTTTTTTCAATGTGTTATTTCCATTGAAATGTTTATCTATAAGCCTTAGGAAGTAGTACTTACCTATATCAATATTAGATGATTTACAAAAAGTAGGGTTGAACCATATCACATTTCTTCTCCTGTGTTTAATCTTTTCATTTCTACAGCTGTTATCATTGTTATTTCTATCATTAGAGTTATTCAAACTATTATTTGTCTCACCATTTACAGTCCAACTATTACTATAACTATTATTATTGTTGTTAACGTTTTCATTATCATTATTTTCATTGTTAGAAGTCTCAAAATTATCTTTAAAAATTTCTAGGTATTCTACTCTTTTTTAAATCAACGTTTTTCAAGGGCTTCATCATATCTCCTATCTCCTATTATTTTCATAAAATATTTTTTATTTGAAGATAATCTATTGATTCTTTTATTAACAACATTTGGGATTTGCCCAATCATTGATCTAAGGTGGTTAGAATTAATATAAATATAGGAGGGGATTTATTTAGCTCTATGGATTGGCCCAGCGGTTAGAGTGTTCGCCAATGGCCTGGGAGACCTGGGTTCAATCCCAGGTCGAGTCATACCAAAGACTTTAAAAATGGAACTTGATACAACCTTGCTTAACACTCAGCATTATAAGGTACGGTTCAAGGGTAAAGTGGAGCAATCCTGGGAATGGAGTAGCGCCCTCCCCTACACCTTGGTGTAGTAGCTATCGAAAAGGGAGCCTTCGGGTCACCCTCGACTATGGTCGCTAACTAACTTAACTTAAAGTTATTTTAAGATAGATTAAAATTAGACATAATCTCACTTTTAAATCCCAGAAATTTAAAGGCCTTGGACATTTTCTTTTGAATTCTTGATTTTTTGGAACCATTACAGTCGGGGATAAAAATGAGGCCATCATCCTTAATAGAGTCTTTTTCCTTAGGATCGATAATCCTACTTAAAGTATCTAATATATATATATATATATATATATATATATATATATATTCCCACCAGGTCAGCAATTTGCGCAGTCATATGCACCCAAGGGGACATCAAAGTTTCAGAAGTACTTTTAAGTCGATTTTTTATAATGAATAGTGGATTTTCTGCGATTTAATATTATTTCTACTTGCTCATTGGTTATATCAATAACGTTCCTAAAATGATTTATACTATCTATGATAGATGGATAAAAATCCGTAATATCAAAATGAATAAATGTAGCATTTCTTTTATTGTTAATATTCTGAAACCATTTCATAACGTCATAAGTTTTCTTCCAACAGTTATAATTAGAGTTTTTCTAGTATATTCGATGCAATATTTTTGATAAGATTTTTGGAAATTATAGTTAGTTCATTTTTTGATGGGTTAATTATCCTACATTGTTTTTTTTCATAAAATCTTTGCTGATGATCCTTAAAGAGAATGTAAGCATTTTTCTATCATTTTTCCCATTCTGTCTTTTATGTTTAGCTTACTCGGCGTTGGATAATATGAGGATATATATATATATATATATATATATATATATATATGTATATATATATATATATAGAGAGAGAGAGAGAGAGAAAGAGAGAAACGGCAAGATGTGAACAATAAGGGGAAAGTGGACAAGCCAACACATAAACAACCGAATTAAGAATGATATTTCGTGTTATTTAAAAAAAATATTACTTCATTAGAATGACCTGATGATCTGATGAAGTCTTTTTGAAATAAAGACGAGATACCATTTTGAATCGGTTGTCGGTGTTTTGGTTTATCTATTTTTTCTTTTGTTTTTCAAACACACACACACACACACACAAACACACACACACATATATATATATATATATATACGTAAATAAAGAAATATGAAAAAACAAGGGATTCATCTAATGATTAAATTATCTGCCGACCGTAACTTTTTCTCTTTTATGTTAAAACATCATTTGGGCAAAGTTAATATGTGATAATTGAAAAGAAAAACAACGAAAAAGAAATAAAATGAGACAGGTAAAAAGGTATATATATATAAATATATATATATGTTCAATTGTCATTATGAATTTATTTCGCTGAAAAGTCATCGGACGAGACGAAGAGTATAATAATATTCTCCGGTGAAATAGATTTATAATGACAATTGAACCAGGTATGAGATTCCTTGTCATTGCAATATACACGGTCTGTATGTGAATCTTTTTTTTATATAAACTTGTAAGGAAAAAGATATGTAGCAATAGACAGACATTGAGCAATCACATTGATTTATATGATATTCCTCATATATTCTATACACGAATAATCCACACCCATTGTCATAGGATGCTGACTGGATATATATATATATATATATATATATATATATATATATATTGGTAATCTAATCATATAGCAGTACTCTGTTTTGAAATATCTATTCAGTTCGTTGAATGTAAAGCAAAATGTTGGAGAAAGTTTGAATAGCATCTTGATAAAGCTTCATCATCATATAAGCAAATCCAACAAAAGTAGTTGGTTGTGATCTGGCAAGCAGGAACACGGTAGTGTTTGTTTATTTTATTAAAGTCAATGTTCTCGAGCATTTTTTCCAGCTCGATAATAATCTGTAAACAATGAGTTTAAAAAAAATCATTTCTGAGGCTGATTGAAATCCTCCATCTAAACCACTGGTACCTTTTTGCCATATTACATTCTTCATTTGGTGAGTAAACACATAAGCTGTGTTCGTTACTCATCTTCTGACGTTTCCATAAATACAGCCAGTTTAGAGTTAGTCAATGAAGTGTAAAGTTTGAGGAAACTCTGGTGAATTGATTTGCTGAGCAACTTCTTCCATAAAAACCTTCAGATGCAGAAAGTTGGGATCTTTGTGGTAATTCACAGAAGTCTCATCTTAATTAGGGGGAACTGGTGATAGACATTTAGGACGAGCAAAATAAATATATTGCTCAAATTCAAACAATTCCCCTTTCAGTTTGCGCAAAATTCTGTCACCGTATTTTTCACGATGCCGAGAATATGCACTTAATCAATACGTATATATATATATATATATATATATATATATATATATATATATATATATATATATATATGTATATTTACGCAGCATTTCTTCGTTAATGCAAATTTCATTAAACATAATAGACATTTTATGCTTACATATTCTCTTTTGGATCTGTTCGAATTCCCGTATTACTTTTATCGTATTCGGGGGGAATTGATTTAGGTATTGTCCATAGTTGTATGTATCCCTAGTACTTTCTGCCCGACTTTGGGCCATCATCAGGGGAGAATCTGTTACAAAAGTGATGTAACTTTTGTTTTAGCAAATTACTACTGTGTAAGGACGTCTTTGCTGTTAGAGATTATGGTGCTTGCTTATATATAAATTTAAATGTCCCCTAGGAGATTGTATCTCTGATAATAATAATAATATATATGTTGGTTTAACCTCAACTACCCTGTCGAGGAGACTTACAATGCCCCTTTCTGACACAAGTTCAATAGCTCAGCATTTAAAAAAACATTCATGCCCAACAACACAACTACGAAAAATTCTCACCGACAACACCACAATACTCGAACATCAAAATAATAAACAAAAACTTCAGATTCTCGAAGCACTATATATTAGAAACCTGCAACCAGCACTTAATAGAATTAATTTTCAAACCAGTGCTAACGTACTTAAATGTCTTTAGCTACTGGCACTATTTACAGAATTACATTTAAAAGCAAGCGCCATAATCTCCAACAGTAAAGACGTCCTTGCACAGTAGTAATTTGCTAAAACAAAAGTTACATCACTTTTGTAACAGATTCTCCCCTGATGATGGCCCAAAGTCGGGCAGAAAGTACTAGGGATACATACAACTATGGACAATACCTAAATCAATTCCCCCCGAATACGATAAAAGTAATACGGGAATTCGAACAGATCCAAAAGAGAATATGTAAGCATAAAATGTCTATTATGTTTAATGAAATTTGCATATATATATATATATATATATATATATATATATATGCATATATATATATATATATATATATATATATATATATATATATTTCCTTATATATATATATATATATTTCCTTATATATATATATATATATATTTCCTTATGTATATATATATATATATATACTTCCTTATATATATATATATTTCCTTATATATATATATATATATATATATTTCCTTATATATATATATATATATATATATATATATATTTCCTTATATATATTTTTTTTCTTATATATATATATATATATGTTTCCTTATATATATATATATATATATTTCCTTATATATATATATATATATATATTTCCTTATATATATATATATATATATATATATATATTTCCTTATATATATATATATATATATATATATATATATATATATATATATATATATATATATATATATATAAGCAAATTCGTTATGCCTTAGAATATAGTTTGTACTACTATTACGTCAAATAGTTTTGAAACAGAGCGCTAATGACAGTCGTAGAATGGCTTGAATTTAAATTTTTTTCGTTTCATTTTAAAATTGAACACAATTCGGAAGACATTGTCCTGATAATGGTTTGATATAAACACCGAATCATTTGACATTATAAGATAATTAACCTATAAATTAAATCTTCATCTGAATAACGTGTCTTTTTCATATTTCTATATTTATATACCATTAAACTTGCATTTTCTCTCTCTCTCTCTGTCTCTCTCACACACACACACACACACATATATATATATATATATATATATATATATATATATGCTACGTAATGAACGCTGTATCAGAATTTGAACTCGTTTCAGGAATTAATTTATTTATTTATTTATTTATACGTCAGTTACTCTGCATCTACTCACACAGGAAATATTTCCTATATGTTATAAGAATATTATATCAAATAATAAACACTCTGCATTTCTATGCATATGACGTATTTTGATGCTGTATAATTAGGTAAGAATTCATGCAGGTGCGTCCGATTCCCTATTCGTCATTTCTAAATTCAACTAGACGACAACACTTATCGGCTTCCTTCAACATCGAAGGTTTCATGGCACCGGTTTTGAATAAGTGCCAATATATTCTTGTCTTTGGAAGAGGAAATTCTAATAATCAGCCTCTTCGCCAATTATTACGAGAGGTTTGCTATGATATCAATGTGCACTCACTGCACTTAACCCTCACCCTACTATCGGCTGATTCTTTCAAATATTTCCTTTCTTTCTTTTGTTCTCAGCTCTCTGCTGAGGATCATCTAATCTGCCGGCCAGTTCCAATGTAAGGATTTTTGTTGGAAATTTCCCCTGATAATCACATTGATCAAAAAGAGGGAGAAACGCCATGATGGTGTCATGATGTATCGAACGAAAAGACGTTTTTCAATCGGACTCAGCGACTTGGATGATATAAATGATCCTTTGTTAATTTGCACAGGGGTTTCTTGATTGTTGGAGAGCAGGCTACATATCATAGCGGGTAATCTTAACAGCGGTCATCTGGTTATTCTGAAGAAGAAGAAGAAGAAGAAGAAGAAGAAGAAGAAGAAGAAGAAGAAGAAGAAGAAGAAGAAGAAGAAGAAGAAGAAGAAGAAGACCAAAATGAATAATGTCAGCTTCAGTTAGATGAATGAGCAAGTCAATGTGTTGTTTAGCAATGTTTGTGCATTGAAATTGCGATGTGGAAAATATCAAAGGAAAGAAAAGGCTTGACAATTTACAAATTGACCCCAGCAAACAAGTGTGTTTATATATATATATATATATATATATATATACAAAAACTCATACATAATATGTGTGTGTGTTGTTTTTTTGGGTGTGTATAAACTCTTTCCTCAAAATTACTAAGATTTTACCGAGAAAGATTGTATTTTACATAAATATTTTAAGTGTAGAAGGTTGGTTTCTTATATTCAATGACACACCAACCTTAATGCGTTATATAATGCCAAAGCCATTCTTTTAGAAGAACTTCAGTGTTACTATTTAACTCATAGCTGTTTTCATATTTTTCTCAAGGGTATTAGTCCAAAAGTGAATGTAATAGCACAACTGGAGTTCAAATTCACTTACTTCAAGGCTACATTCTAGCACTTTTGTCATTACGCCACAGTGACAACCATGAAGTATTGGGGAGATGAATCTAATTTATTTAATTTGGATGATTGTTATATAATTACGGAAGGATTTTTTTTTATATAATCATTTTTCGTTGGTTATATCTTATCATTCGGCTTGGTTAGGCTTAGAACTATTCGGCTTCGTGCACGTGCAGTTGAACACATTGAGTACAGTTCACGCTCGCGCGAGGAGGATGTGACAATCACAGATGTCATAATAAAAACCCCAGATAGGAAATGTGACTGGGATGTGAATGACGTCATGCCTGGAAGCAATGGGCTGGGAATTTTGGTGATTTTTGAAAAAAGCAATCATCTGAGATTCCGACCTGGGCAAGACCAGTCCAGTTGTGGTCTACGGGATGCGCCACGCGTTTGTTGGGTCAGTGAGTTGAGATTTTGACTGTGGGCCGAGAGTTCAGCTGGGGAGTTGACTGAAAAATGATGTGGAAACAGTCAGCATAGTAAAATTTGTGTGTCTCTCTCCTCGTGTTAAAAAACTAAAAGTCAAAAAAAGTTAATAAACGTTTCGTACCTGAACTAAAGAAAGTCGTCAGTGTTTCTGGATTCCTATGCATGTGAACGTTTTACATATCCGTATATTTGTATGTCCGGATCATGACTATGTCACATGATGCTGGGAATCATCTTGGACATCACTATTGATTTCCTAGAAAAAAGATGAAACTAAAAACATAGCTTCTTATTGCCATCTTCTTCTTCGCCTTATTTATTGTACATTCTGATCTTAGACTGTGATTATCTGTTGAGGATATTCAGAAATCCTAACATCATGATTGCATACTTGTAGATAAGAAGCAATGGTTTATAAAGGTACATTTCATGAATTAAAAGAGAAAAAATATATAATAGCCTGAAATATACCGATAACAATAGCAATACCTGGCAGCACATCCTACATAATCCAGTTATATATATATATATATATATATATATATATATATATATATATATATATTTGGGGGTCTTTGACTGGGCTATGAATGATCACCACTTCAGGTAAATATGTTAACCTTTAGACAGCTCACTCATGATTTATTTATCGTGTTGTAGACCATAGAAAAAGTAGCCATATTTTCTGCTGAATCTGTATTGGTATATCAACAGATACATCGATCAACACCTATGAGATGGTGAATTTAGAGATTTACCTTCTCTTAGACTGGTTACCGGACTAAAGTTAAAATATCAAGTCTACTCACATATTTACTACTTGCTGAGAGTAGAAGAAAAATGTTCATGCCTTCTTTATATGCATATGTGTGTGTGTGTGTATGTGTGTGCAAGTGTGTACATTTGTGCGGAATAAAAAATTACCTTTATATTCATAAAAGCTGTATATCCCAGAAGCATTCAAGAGAATACCGTATTTCTTACCAATGCTTTCTTTCTTTCCATGTATGTATTTATCTGCTCCTCCACAGGAGCAACATGCAAGGTAAGGCCAATCTTTATGCAGAGTTCAACAGGTTTGAATTCAGAGTTTTCCTTCTCCTGGACTGGTTGCCGTAATAAGGTTAAAGAGCCTAGTCTGCTCTACTATTTAACCATAACTGGATGGAGAATAGTTGGATTCATACCTTTCCCAAGGATATTAGCACTATGTGAAATGCAAACAGCCTCGTCAAGGATTTGAACTCGAGTCGCCGTGTCCATTTTCAACGGCGATAACCATTACACTACGGGCACTTCTCTTGTATGTATTAGCCTGCATGTAATAATGATATCCCTTAGGACTTGTTCAAACATCCGAATACATTTTATTATACATTCGGGCTATGTTTTATTAATAGATACAAGAAAATTTACCTGGTAGGTTGCTGAATATTTTTCCAAACCATAAACAATAATTTCTATGCAGACTACTTCTAGAACTATTGATAAAGTATAGATTCTCCGGAAGATTTGCAGCCGAAAACATTTTCGAAGGAACCAAAGCATAACTAAATGGCTTCGGTCTATTTAACAGTTTCTTTGGAAAATGGCGTCCAAATTAGCATTGTCTAGTTGAAATCGAAGGTAGAGAACGAGAAGTAAAAGAAGGTATGTGTTATCCCAATTATGAAGCATTGTGGAGTTTATATTCTGATAAAGAGTATCTACGTTGCTGCTGAAATTGGAAACATCTGCTTAATAAAGTGTATAATAGAAAAAATAATAGTTAAGCAATACATATAAATGATGGTTATTCGACTTTACAGACGTGAGTTTTAGAAACAAGAAGATAATGATAAGAATATAAAAAGATAATGAGCCAAATTATCTGACAAATAGAGGAAAGGCAAAAGTCTTCTTACGCCGTGGACTGGGCAAGCTGATGTAAGATTTGAACAAGTTCATGTTAAAGAAAGCATAATTAAGTTTTAAGAAATATAATGGCGATACACTAAAAATCTCAGGCGTAGGTAGTGGGAAAGATGTCTTATTAAAATAAGCCACTGAAAGTCAAATAATCAAACATCAAAAAGTGAAACCTTGGTATCAATCAATTTCTCATAATTATTCTATACTTATTACCATTGTCTTTTAAAAGTTTCCCTTATATATATATATATATATATATATATATATATATATATGTAATTTTTATAATTATTTTCAAAAAAAAAGATATAACAAATGAAGTGGTTTCTCCCCTAAAATATACGGGAATAGGATTAGTTTACGTGTGGGAAATCGAAATGAAACATGGAATAAATTCAATATTAAAATGGAAAATAATTAAAAAATGCTGAAAAAATAAGGCTGCTGATAGATATTGTCTCCTATGTATGGAGGAAAATTTAGCTATCGCTTCATATAATAACACAAATGATTTACTCAATCAGAGATCTGGAATACTAAATGCTTACAGACCTAAAAAGTCTGGCTCTTTAGCTGATAGAACGTGGATCTTTTTTTTTTTAATTTTTTTATTGCATTTTTAAATTCTTTCCCGTGGTCACTTTAATCATAAAATGTCATCTGGGCCAGTCCTCTTTAGTCAGAATTAACCTAAAAATTCATTATATATATATATATATATATATATATATATATATATATATATATATATATATATCAGTATGGAAGGATGGCTTGGGAACTTTGTTCATTATGAAATGAAGGTTAACAGTCGAGGCGTAGAGGGAAAAGGCGAACGTTAATCTGCACCCCTGGAAAATTATTTGCCTCCTTCCAATTTGTAAAGGAGATGAACTAATTCTAATGAGAGAAAACAAATCGCTTCTACCAACAGGCCCTGCTTCAAATCTGATAGTCCTCTCCCATTAACTTTATGCCTTCCCTCCCTTCATCAGTAATACCCTGGTGACGATCATGACCTATATTGGTCACTATAGAAAATAATAAAATGTATGAGTTACTTAAATGTAAATGTAAATCAATTCAATTCTTGTTTTTTTTTCTTTTAGATAAATTTATCGATCACAGTTGTAAAAAAACCTCATCAATATGCTCTACCTTTTCTTCAAAAGGTTTCTTTTTTACTTAATTGCACTTCACTTTGGGAACACCTTGTATAATTATTTACACGCTTTAGGGAAGAAGACAATCTCAGACAGGAAACAGATGTTGCAGGTATGGACAGAATCAGACGAAAAAATCTAATTGAAGCGTTTTAAATGAACGTACACTTTTATTGGATTTGAAATTCAAACAGCATCTTTCAGAATTTTGAAGTTGGAACGCCGTATCAATTTCCTACAACGATACCAAAATGCAAACATGAAGATTCTTTTTGGTGTATTTTTTTTCTTTTCTTTGTTTCAATTTTTCATCCTTTTACCTGTAATTTTCAATTTTTCTTTTTGGGTTGCTTTCTCAGTCGTATAGTTTTTCTGTCCAAGATGTTTTGGGATTTTTCCTCTTCCATTTTGCATTATTTTTAAGTTCCGATAGGAATTTTGGATTATAGGGGGCGGGGGGAAGTTCTTTGATTGGAATAAAAGTCGCGTTTGTGATGTATTCGTGATAATTATTATGCAATGTGTTTTTCTGTCTTCTAGTAGTTCTACTTGATCTTTTAATTCCAATCCCAGGTCGAGTCATACCAAAGATTCAAAAATGGTATTTGATTACTCCATGCTTTTAATTTCGTTGGAATTATTGTGAATTGAATGACCATAACCAGAAAAATCCGGCGAACACTTGCGTGCGATATACGAAAACACTGGATAGCTGTTTCGACGTTATTAAATCGACAGTGTATACCCTGATCTCTATCACTGGAGATTGAACCAGTAACCACAGAATGCATTGTAATTCTGTAGAGAAGAGAAAAATTTCGTATTTTGGTTTGGCGCGCAATTTAATTCGACACTTAATTTCACCCAATCAGGATGACTTATCCTCTTCAGCCCGTACTTTCATTTCCGGCCACCAAATCTTGTAAGCTGCCAAATACACTCTCTTTGGCTGGAGAACGCCGAACAGTGCAGACATCATACTAGCCGTTCTTCAATAGCGATGCTTTTCAGCTGGACCATGCCGCTCAGTGCGGACGCCTCATTGCAGCTCTAGAATAGCACCAGCAGCAGCAGCATGGACAAACGAGGGAACCCATCTAATTTATGGATTCCTTACAAGGAATCCCAGTTGAATATAAATTAGGCGCATTCAACATGCCTTGCACAGGCACAACTTTTTGTCACCCCAAAATTGGCAATGTCGATCTGAGCGTAATCCCGCTCTCGACACGCTAGCTCTCAATTCACCTCTGGTCCACCTTAATGGAGATAACGCATACTCTCCCCAAATACCAGACACACAAAACTACACGGTGACATCCAAAGTTCAATTCCTACAACTGCAACAATGTCTTTCGTCAAAATCCAACGAACATATTCCCTCACATGTCCGACGACATACGCTGCCATCTCAACCATCTCAACTTCTCATAACTCAATTTCGTCTCAATACTCACAACCCTTCACGAGTCTTGCAGCACCAAAAGCAAACCAATATTCCATACTGCAAATAAAAACCTTATTCTAAAAACACCTTTCGACCTTCGCCATCTTACTTCTTCATTCTACCTTTATTTACCCTTAAACCTTAGCGAGGGGACTAACAACACTAAGCGAGGAAACAACACAACGTAAACACACATACGTTACAACCACCTATCCTCGCTAACAAAAAAAACTTCCCTCGCTACTAACAAAATAATTTCACCTACGCCTACAATTCAATTCACAAGATAATTCTTCTACTTAAAAAGAAAATGTACATCTTCTTAGATTTAGTTTTGATTTTATTTTTCTTCTCCTCTGAGTCCTTTAATCTCAATTATTTTGTTGGTGGATTAAATCTTTGTAAATTACGGATGTTTCTTTCTTTTTAGCATTTAAAAATGCTATCTTCTTTTGTTTTGGATGATTTTTTTCCACATTTAAAATGTTTGTTTATTCGCTTTGTAGGCGTCATCTTGTACGTGGATGTTCACTATATTCTGTTGATATCTATCTGAAGTTTCACAAACATTTACCGGGAATTTCGCATTGTTCTGCTCGGTTTCATTTTGTTGGGATGTTAGGTGGTTAATAACGGAGTCTATTTATTTCTACTTTGATAAATCTTTGTTGTCATTTAATATTGTAAGTGTTGCGAGTTTTTTCTTTTATGATGTATTTTTCCTTTTACTGCTTGCTTTCGTTGTTATGGGTCTATAAAAATATTGTTTTTGGTCTAACACTAGAAAATGAATATTATAAAATAGATAGGTCCTCCAATGATTTCTTATTTTGGTTATTTATCTATTTATTTATTCTTTTCCGTCTCCTAGTTGTACACTTGTTTTATTTAAATATTTACTTTTCTCTCATAGGACCAACACCAATATTTATATATATATATATATATATATATATATATATATATATATATATATATATATATATTAAGCTTAGATCAGATGCTTTAAATTTTTGCTTCTGCTGTCATTATCGCCTGGTAATTATGTTGATTTGGGTTACTACGATTGGATTTTGTGCCTCTTTCCATTACTGAACGTTTTTTTTTCTGTTAAGTGTCCTTGGGCGAGAAACGGAAGCCACACTTTTCCGTCTCTATATTCCAACGATGACTCTGCGTTCTTTCCCTGCCTTTAAGGACAAATCAAACAAACGTGTTCTGCATTCTTTCAGCTTGAGTATCTTTCTCGCAAATACTGAGCGCAACATCCGTTCGCCTCAAAATTTTAATGATCCTTTTTTTCACTAATTCTAAAAAGTACATCACTCTGAGTTAGTTGCATTCACTGAATACATTTTAGGCACAGTGATGTCTCACTTGAGATTTTCAGTCTAAGGCCAACAAACTGAACCTGAGATAAGCGATGAATAAGGGGTAACCATTTTCGAATATTACCACTTAATATGAACGGAATACTTATTAGCCTCTTCAAAGGATATCTCATACATAACCTTTCGTGCTTTCCACATTTGAATTACCCAATCGGCTGGGTGGGGGCTGTAGAATACACCGAGTGCTTCTCTGCTGAGAGGTAAGACTCTTCCCAACGAGTGTCCTGGATATGACTCTAAAGAATCTGATATTGAGGTTCCCGTAATGCTGGAGCTTTGGGGAATGTGGACTACCACGTCATTGCCGTCGCCCCCAGGTCCACTGTGGCTCGGAGTGACAGCACCTAATAGGTAACAGCACCTAATAGGTAAAATAGGTATGGGTAAAATAGAATTAAACTGTGAACTTATGGTAAATTGAATTGCTTAAAATAAACTATTTTTGACATTCGAACTGCGTACTTATGCTGACATGAATTGTATGAAATAGAACTGTTTTGACATTTAACTGTGTGTAAACAAAAAACCATACTTATACTCAACTGATTTTTTTTAGATAGAATTGTTGTATGGATAAGAATGGATTTGATATTGATAACCCACAAAGGGTGATGTGCCATGAAACAAAACCAAACAAAACCAAATTCACTTTTGAAAAGACAGAA
Source organism: Sepioteuthis lessoniana (assembly GCA_963585895.1). Taxonomy (NCBI): domain Eukaryota; kingdom Metazoa; phylum Mollusca; class Cephalopoda; order Myopsida; family Loliginidae; genus Sepioteuthis; species Sepioteuthis lessoniana. The sequence goes on from OY757923.1 coordinate 46,341,539, forward strand.
AAATTCTTCTATCAGGCTCTCTCAAATCTTACTCATACAATTTCTGAAGCAATTTTAGTTTTGGAAAAAGTTGAAGTAAAATTTACGAGGATCGGCTGGGAAGTGATTCGCAGGACCTAGATATTCTTTTGAAATTTCTCCAAATGAGGCTTTTTTTTCTTGTACACACACACACACACACACACAGACACAGACACAGACACACACACACACACACACACACACACACACACACACACACACGAATTCATGTATGTGTGCTTGCGCGTGTGTTTATAAAATCTCTCAAAAATCTCTCTGTAGATTTTTAAGCAGACGTCCTACTCCTCAGCAATCTCTCTCTCTCTCTTTCTCTCTCTCTCTCTATCTATCTATCTATCTATCTCGAAATACACACACACATACACACACAAAAACACAAATATATGTATATATGTATGTATGTGTGTGTGTGTGTGTGTGTGTGTGTTCATAAAATCTCTCTGAAAAATTTTAAGCAGGCGTCCCACTGCTATACTATCCCTGTCTCTCACTAGAAATACACACACACACATACACATACACATACATGTGTGTTTGCGTGCGCACGAGCGTGTGTGTGTGTGCACGCGCGTCTGCGTGTAGGGGTTTATAAAAACTCTCTAAAATCTCTCTGTAAAATTTCAAACAGTTGTCCCACTCCAGGGCTCTCTCTCTCTCTGTCTCTGCCCTTGTCTCTGTTTCTCTGTCTCTGTTACTCTGTTTGAGTCTCTCTCTCTCTAACATTGCATCAGTATATTACAGATTTTTTTAACATTTCTGAGGTTTCGAATTCTGGAATTTTCCTTCTCGATTAGTTTATTTACCAAGATGAAAGAGTCCAGTTAACGTTTATATTTCCCCTTAACTGAGTGTAGAAGAGAGGGTTTCCTGTCTTCCCATAATGCATTAACGCAAAGTAATACACTCAAACAGCCTTTTCCACGATTTGAACTCGGCTCGTGGCGCTCACTTCTTACGGGAATAATCATAACATCACGCAAAATGTTCAAGAATATGTCTCTCACCCCTTAAAAGAATTTGCTTACTTTTTATCCGGAATTTTCTCAGTATCATTTTTGATACATTGGAACTAATTAAGAAGCTATTAATCATCACCCTGGCAGCAACACCCCACAAGACACCAACTGTACGGCCACCTGCCCCCTATCACGAAAACTATTCAAGTTAGACGAACCAGACATGCAGGACACTGCTGGAGAAGCAGAGATGAACTCATAAGAGATGTACTCTTATGGATCCCCACACATGGCCGCGCAAAAGCAGGGCGACCAGCTCGAACGTGCATTCAGCAGCTATGTGAGGATACAGGATGTTGTCCTGAAGACCTACCTAGGGCGATGAACGATAGGGAGGAGTGGCGAGAGAGGGTCAGGGATATCCGTGCTACCAGCACGATATGATGATGATGATGAAGTATTTTCCCAGCAAGGTGGGGGCAAGATCCCGAAAAAAACATTTTTATATGAGTAACTTACGTATCGCACTAAAACGCGTTTGATGGTTTATCTCTTGTTCTGGAGTTCTCAGGGGTGTTGGATTCCTTTATTACCATTACTCTCTGGTCGTCTCATTGAAATGCCAAATAAATCTGTTTAAAATAATTCATAGAAGATAGGAATTTTATCCTATCTAATAAGAATGATTTTATATATATCAATTTGACTCATGTCTAAGTGGAACTGCGTGTAATGGTAATGAAGACCTTTTAAAAACAACTCCTCAAAAAGGTAAAGGTGAATGCGATAAAATAACCCTTGATGAATACACATGCTGTTAAAATCAATTAATCAATAAGACTCAGCGAAAGCCACTATTGAACAGCAATTATTACGGTCTATTAGTTGTTTACTAACAACTACGGTCTATTAGTTGTTTACTTTTGGTTATTGTCGTCCATACTAAATAACTTTTGATCGTGTTAACTAAAGTAAGAAATCGTTCATTAAGCGAAATAGGGTAGCTGAGACCACAGCCAAAACGAGGATATTGTAAACAAAAATATTTCCTGGTTTTTTCATCATAATCTATGAATTTTGCTTAATAATAAAATCTAAATCGACTTTAAAATTCTTTAATAAAAATTATATATATATATATATATATATATATATATATATATATATATATATATATATATATATATATTTATATATATATGGTGCCTTCAATAAGTTTCCAGACATTTATATACTGGCATTTAAGATTGTTGTAGACTCTTGACAATTCAGTATGTTATTACTATACATCTTAGATGATTGATCAATCTTTATGATTTCAGGTTCAAATGAACACCTACAGTAGGAATTGGAATACACCCTACAAAAGCCTGATTGTCACAGCTGGTGAATTTCAAAATTGCAATCTGGACGTGAGGAGACTTTAGAAGAACGATATGCAATAAAATTCTGTTGTTTTTTTTTTTTTTAGAGTGGAGGTCTTACTTTTCCGAAAGAGATACCACCAACGAATTCTCTTCTTCGCCGACTTGGCATTATATACCTGTATCTGTTTTGATAGAAAAGACTCAGTGTTAACTGTACGAAAAGTTCGTTGCAGTATAGGATGAGACTCCTGCCTTAAAGATTTTCTTGCAAAATTTAAATTCCTCAGTAGCATCGAAGGTTTTAATTCTTTTTTCGCTCTCTTTAACCGAGTTCCCTTTTAAAGCCTATCATAAATTCCAAGGGACGCTTAAAACATTTTATGAGAAATACCCTACTCCTTGAACTTTCTCTATGGAAATGGAATATATGGAATCTATTTATTTATTTATCTATTTATTTATTTATTATTCATTTTTCTTTCGTTTCCGCTAAAAGATTTGTGTGTTCTTTGTTTCTATTTCTCTCTCAGGCAAACAAATGTCAGTGCGCTAGACCTGACGATCTCCCTCGAAGCGCATGATAAAAGAACATGGAAATAAGAGAGATGGAAAGAGGGAGAGGGAGAGAGAGAGAGAGAGAGAGAGGGAAAGAGGGGGAGTGAGAGATAGAAATGCATTCATCCATGCAGAATTCACCGTTTCTTATCTTTCCACTGTAAAAAGAAATAGAATGTGAAATATCCATCCATCGCGTGAAAGGCATTTTGGAGCGGAAAATAGATTTTGGGCCGGCTAAGCGGTTGTGGGTGAGGTTCAAGATCCGGGAATGTCGGGAAAAGTCGATGTGACGATTTATCTGTTTTTCTTTTCTGCAACACGGGCAAGCATAATTGTGGGATTTTTCATCATTCGTTTCTGCCTCGATTTACATTCCATTTTCTTATTTACTTATCAATAGGCATCTTGTCCTTTTTTTCTAGCCACACGAACAGATAGGAGAGGACAGGGAACGATAGTTACAGTAAATACTTCATGTTCGTTGTAAGACATTTTGTAAATATAAAACCAAAAAGTACTTCACAAAAACGAGCGACACGCTTGTTCGTTTTTATCTGTAAAGCGGTGAATTATAAAACGTATCTACTCTAACAGCTTTAGTTTTGAGATTTGTTCGTTTGTTTTTTCTTTTCTTTTTTTTTTTTTCATCTGGGATTCTTAAATGTCATCGTATTCATTCTTTGAAAAATATTTTCTTTTTTTACTTTTTCTGTAAGTCTTTCTTTACGCTATTCATGATTCTATTCACTTTCTACTGGCCTTATCTGTACATTTCTGAAATTATTCATCGAGGGTTTAAATTCTTTAGTCAGGAAAGTTTTCTTTCATATTCTTGGCTATTTATTAAATTCCGTTTTTTTCTATTTCCTTTGAACTCTTTATTTCTTTTCAAGTTTAACGAAACCTTTAAAACAAAAACAGCATAACCCCCCCCCCAAAAAAAAAAAACGAAAAAAAGAAACGAAAACAAAGCGAAAAAAAAAAGAAAAAAAAAACAAGAGCAAAACAAAAACAAAACAAAAGCACCAGAAACGTATCAGTCTTACTGTATTAATCTCAATGTAAGTAAATCGCATGATCAATTTTATATAAATTACAATGTGGATTTTTAATGATTGATTTCATTTAATGAAATTTCATTTCATCTTGGGTTATTTTCGCCAACAGGAATGGATGATGTGTTCATTTGAAGCTCTTGTTAACAATTTTTGCGTGTTTGTTTCTGAAGAAGTTTTTGGGAACTTTTTCCTATTTAATGCGAATAAGTTTTAATTAGATCTATTTGATCCATAGAGGAGACACGTTGTTGTCCTGAAGACCTGCCTAGGGCGATGAACGATAGGGAGGAGTGGCGAGAGAGGGTCAGGGATATCCGTGCTGCCAGCACGATATGATGATGATGATGATGATATATATATATATATATATATATTCAAATCATACATTTTACTTTCCTCTCTATGGATCCAATGGATCTAATTAAAGCTTCTTCGCATTCGATAGGACCACCTGAAAAAAACCCATTCGCTGTCAACGTAGAATGTAAACTAACGGAAACATTTAATACATATACGTGAAATTATGTCCCTTACGGTGGAATTGTTGTGAACTGTGAGGTTACGCTATCAAGCTGACGTAACGTTGGCTGGATTTCGATCCCAGCTTGAGATATTTCGTATGTCCGGCAACACTGATGAGTCGTGATACAAGGAAATAGTCTCTCTGTGGATGACAAATATATAGTGTATTTCACAACTGTAGAAACAAAGCAGCCGCTTTTCAGATATTCCCTGTTGAGTATATTTTCTTTTTATTTCCGGATTATTTCTGGAGAATTGTTAAAATTTTCATATATTCATTTAAATATGACAGAAACATATCATGGGTGATTGAACAGAAAATCATTTATGTGCAGGCATATTATGAAACTTAGTCTTTCAATAAGGTAGTTCAATTTGAACACATTTCTAAAGCTCCTGTCTTTTGGGAAGATCGTAGAGCAACGGTTTCCTCACTATCTTGGCCTCTAATACCAATCTAAACACTCAAGAATGTCACGAGGATTCAAAAAGCAAAAGGCAAGAGTTCACCTAGATTTTTGATGCGGAAGAGCCAAGAAATCAGAATCTTTGCATTTTCTGTTCGAGGCATTCTGATTTAGGATCTAAAATTTTATCCCTACCTGATCCAGATTAAGCACAATCTTGACCCAGGTCATTATTGTAAGTAGATAGCTATATGCCAGTGGTTTTTTTCCCCAAAGAGCCGACGATAATGAGAAATTCATGAATGATGTTTGGTTTTCGGATAAAGCACACTTCCTCTTGAATGATCATATTAACTCCGAGAACCTTAAAAGTCACCCTTATGCGAGGTATCTAAAAAATACAACCCATTAATATGACAATGATTTATGGCTAAAACAAGCGCCGGAGTGGTCATTTAGAATCGTCATACCAAAGATTTTTAAAATGTTACTTGATACTTCCTTGCTTAACACTCAGCAATATAAGGTACGTATCAAGGGTAAAGTGGAGCAATCCAGGGAAAAAAAGTAGCGCCCACCCCTACATCTCAGTGTATTAGCTATCGAAAAGAGAGCCTTCTGGCCGCCCTTGAATAAGGTCGCCAACTTTAGTTACTTTTTTTAGAACCAGTCCAGTAAAAAAATGCATCCTTTGAAGTAGAAACATCGAATCAATGGGTTTTTTTTAATTGTTACTATATCAGCTTTCAGAACATACGATCTTTTTTTTTTTTCTAGTTTATTGTCTCAGTAATGAATCATTACCATATTAATGAGTTGCATCTATTTTCAGACAGTTTTCAATGATTTTGTCTCCAAATAAGTAGTGACACAAAATAGTTTTCTCTTTTGTTCAAGACATTGTGATTTACATTTGTAATAGTATTTCGTCAATGGCCAGGGAGAGCGGGATTCTATCACAGGTCAAGTCATACCAAAGACTCAAAAATAGTGCTTGATGCCTCCTTCCTTAACACTCATCATTATAAGGTACGGATAAAGGTTAAGTGGAGCAATCCAGGGAAAGGAGTAGGGCCCTCTCCCCCACCTTGGCATAGTAACTATTGAAAAGGGAGCCTTCGAATCGACATCGACTTAACTTTACTTTCATAGTTTATTATTTTCTAATCTGAAACAAAAAAAAAAACAAACACTGCATTATTATTAGTAGGGTTATTATCTGTCACATGTGTCCCATGTATATAGATGTATATTGAAACAGCCTCGACTTGACAATCGTTTACTCGTGTATTTCTTATACATGTTTATATTTGTATATATATATATATATATATATATATATATATATATATATATATCAGGGGCGGAGATGGTACTAGTGCTACTCGTGCCCGGCACGACCAATAACTTGGTCAATGTTATTCAAAATGGATTAAAAATCATCCATTAATTTCAAGCAAACATACTTAGTCTGATCTCAATTAAATTACGTATCTATTCAAGTTTCGATAACTAAGTAGCCAAAAGTTCATAAATATATCTGGGAATAATACAACGATGCTGTTTTGAACGGATGGTCTTCGTCCGGCCACCGTCAGATCCATTGAACATCCCATAAAATCAGCTATAATGTTGAACATGCGTAATCCGTGCCAAGCACAAGACACTTATAATAACAGTAATGTTAGAGAAATCTCGCTTTTGGCTGTATCCAATGGCAAACGCAAGTCAAAATACCGTACTCAAAAAAATTAGCACAATGTGACTGCTGACGCCTGTCTTGGGAAGAGGGAGAGGGACCGAGAGAGAGAGAGGGTGGCATAGCAGATTATAGCCGTCGCCGACGTCATCATCATCATCATCATCGCTATGGTAAATGTTGGTTAAACGGCGTGTTTTTTCACTAACAGATCTCTATTTCTTTAATGAATGTTGCATATATTACATTCTGTAACTAAAATTGCTAACCTGGTTAGTTGTCATTGTCATCAATTTCTTTATTCTAATAAACATATTTTTCTCGCTATAGTAATGAACATCTTCTCTTTTCTTCTATACTTTTGAAAGGAAAAAAATTATCTTATCTACTGTATTAACAAGACTACAAATTATATAGTATCTTGATTGTTTACAAAAAAACCACCATGCAAGGTACGTTAGTCAATCTGTGCTATACAATGGAGAATCACGCAATAGCAACTATGAAGACTTACTTTGGGTCCACAGACCACGGGTTGGGAACTGAAGTTGACAGAGGGCGGGGGGGACACGAGTAGCAAAAATAGGCTACAGTCGCCACTGATATATATATATATATATATATATATATATATATATATATATATTGTCACGTGATAGCTTACGGAGACGAAGAGGTAAGACTGATACTATTCTCCCGTGTTGCTATTAGCACTATCTAGCAGTCAAAAAGTGACCGTTAGGAAGGAATGTGGGTCACACAGAAGACCAGATGTTCGCACTTAAGTAACCTCAGGTCGCCGGACATCGGAAGGGGAAAGAGAGAGAAGCCAAATGATTGGCTGGGACCCCAAAACGGAAGTGGGGTTCCCTTCCCCTCAGCAGAAGTAAATAGTAAAAAGTAAGTTTTTGAGTAAGGCTCGTGGCAGACGGACCATAGCCATTTTACTCCGGGCTAAAGACAAAAGATTAACTGAGACACGAGGGACTCCAAAATCCTTCAAGCCAGTACTAAAAACAGAACAAAGTCTATTAGCCCGTGAAAGAAGAAAAATTCTCCAGTGGAACCCCGTCGAAAATAAGATAAGTAACTTTGGGACATTTTTCCTTTACACCCAAATTTTGTTTACCACTCTCTCTCTCTCCCAATTTGAAAAAGGATAAAAGCCAAGAAAAGACATTCATATTCATGGACAATCCAATTATATGTTTTTGACATTTTGAACGTATATATATAACCGTAGTAAAAACCTATGTATTTTCATTTTACCATGTGGTCTATGTTGTTATTCCATGCTTTCTTTCCAGCTTCTATTCGCCTTATGTTATCTTGCTTAGAATTGTCCTATTAATTCCTAAAGTATCACACAGGAAACCGGAGTTGCCGACTACAACAATATTAATATTATTACGACTAAAACCTATAGGCTCAACTCTTCCATTATCTCGGGGAAGGAAGAAAGCTGCCTGGTGGGTGTGTGATAGTGTGAAATTTGGAACCCCTTGCCAGCGGCGGTCATTCTGGCCCTAAATTATTCCCTCACGTAATATGCCAGTTCTTATCTGCCTGAGAGAAGAACTCTGAACAGGACTTATTCTGTAGGGGATCAAGTGCCAACCTGCCCCGTCTTCACACGTGCGAAAATAAAGTCCCGTTTTGGGATTATAGTCAATTTCGCGTCACAATATATATATATATATGTTGAAATAAACTTTGTTTTCATAATGCGAAGCATTTCTCTGTGAAACTTAAAAAGAAATAAACAGCGAGAAAGAGTGAGAAAGAGAGAGAATTTATCTTGCTAACTTACACTAATTTCTTTTTCTCCTTTTTTCTCTGCCCAGTTGACTAAGATTGAAGAATAAGCCGACTGCGTCACTGAAAAGAAGTAAAACCCTTCCTAGACAAGTATCCTGGATATGACTCTTAACTGCATCTGATGAAGAGGCTCCTGTCTAGGAGTTTTGGAGGAGAGTGGAATACCGCTTCTTTTCCATTACTTTCAGGTCCACTCTGAACCGTAGTGTTAGTACCTGTTAACCTTACATCTATGGGTAAAATGGAAGTATGAAATTATTCTAACTTTGAAACCATTTAACCTTGTTCAAATACATTACTTATGTTGAATTGTTACTCCTGTTAAATTGAATTATCATCATCATCATGTCGTGCCACAAGCACATATATCCCTGACCCTCTCTCGCCATTTCTCCCTATCGCTCATCGCTTTTGGCAGGTCTTCAGGGCTACATCCCGTATCCTCACATAGCTGCTGTATGTATATTCGAGCTGGTCGTCTTGCTTTTGGCCGGCCATATGTGGGGGTCCATAGGAGTACATCACTTATGAGCTCGTCCCTGCTTCTCCAGCAGTGTCCTGTATGTCTGGTTCGTCTAACTTGGATAGTTTGAATGGCGAGAGACAGATGGCCGTATAGTTGGTGCCTTGTGGGGTGTTGCCGCCAGGACTTGTTCAATATTGCTCGCAGCTTTCTCTTGTAATTGCCGTCTAGCGTCTTCTCCAGCCGTTTAGTAAGCGTCCAAGTAGCGCATCCATATAGCAGTATCGATACGACCGCTGCTTGGAAGAAACTGCGTTTCAGTTTATCGGTCAGGTCTTATTTCCATAAAAAAGTATTATATAACAAGACTTGAAGCCATTTAACAGAGTGAAAATAAATCAGCTATGGCTCGTTTAAAAATGTTACCTACAAACTATTCGTTGCAAATCATATATATTTGTTATATATGTTATGTAATAACAGCACCTAGCATTTAATAAACCGCAAGGGTTGATATACCATAAAACAACAACAACCAACCAACCAACCCCTACCTCTCTCTTTTTTACGTTTCCGTTTTTAATTCACTCATTATAACTTCCAATACTTCAGTCTTCTATTTTTCATCACTTTTTTTTTTTCAATATTTCTTTCCGTTCATATTATTCTTTCTTTTGTTTACTCGAAGGATTTGAAAAGATTTAAATGGAACAAAGGTCTTGTCTTCTCAACTCGACAGCATAACATTTCAAAATCATTGATAAGAAAAAGTCTCGAAAATAATACTAGAAATTATGATGGGCATTATGTCCTTTTGTTTCTTTCTCAATAAATTTTGCTCAAGCTTAATCAAAGGTAGTTATAAATTTAAGAGAGACTTATCCGGGATTCGAATACTCTTTAAGATATTTTATGTATAATTGAGTAATTATTTTGCTGATTGAAGGAAAAGATGGCATTAAGATGTTTTTCGTACATGATCATGTTAAAGCTCTCGCCTGCTATCACAACTATGATACTATCTCTCACTGCTTTTCAAGCTTTTACTCAAATAATGTCGATGAACTTTTCCCACAATGTGTAATTCAACATACAATGGTGGCAGTTTGAATATTTTAACTAATTTCATTTTGAATATTATAACAAGTTCAGAGGTTTTTTAGTGCTTTTCTTTATTTTTTTAATTAACAGCATCTGTCACATTTTTTCAAAAATACTGATCACATTTTCACAAATAATAATTTGAAATAATGGAAACTAAATTAATCATTTTCTTTGAATTTTATTACATTTTGACAAGGTAGCCATCACTTTGAATTTTATTTCCTAGAAAAAAACGTTAATGACTTTTGGGGGAAAATAAGTCGTAGTTTATCTTTATTGTTAATACTTTTAAATTTTTTTGAAATTTTCAGAAAGTTTGTGAAACTTTCTATTGAGAAAATGAATTTAAAAAAATCTAATTCTTATAAACTATGAGATAGAAATACATCAACTCTGAATTTTAAACTACACTGGTGCGGCCAGAGAATATTTTGACCGAAACGATACAGAAAGAATGTTTCTTAATAATTGCGAAAATAAACTCAATATTTCAAACAAAGTTTTCTTGCGAACTCATCTGATGTCAGATTATTCTGGAGCAGAGCTTTCTAAAGGACGTGATCGTTTAATACCGAAAGAAGACAACATGCAGTTGTAAAATGATATCTGAGATCCCGGAAACGACCACTTGGAAGACCTCTGCGACGATAAGAAGACGAAATTGTAAACGGATTTAAGCCATCATGGAGAAGAGTGAGAACGAGGAGGAAATCGAAGTACAACATCAGGCAACCTGGTTAATAAGTGAAAAAGGGAATACTCTTTTAATTATCAGCAGAAATATGTTTATTCTTTTACGATATCCCTTTGTTAAACATGGCAAATCATGTTATTCTCAAAACGTGTTATAATGACATTAGCATAGAGCTCGTAATAATTACATATTTATATACGTATGAACTTGCTATTCTGCCAAGAAAATGAGTATCTCTTTTCTCTGACCAGAACAAGAGTGTTTCTCTTTGGTACTTTTTATTGATTAATCTATTTCAACGGCAATCCTACTCATCTAGTGTTATTTTATGTTAAGAGGTCGGGGAATTGCATTCATTGAACATTCCTTTAAAATTTTTGTAAGGCGGTTTCTGAAGAGTTTATTTTATCGTAAATTATTTTTGCATTCGGGCCAATCTCATACGAATATTTTTAAACATATCTGTTTGACTCTTCCGAAAAGAAACTACACCTCTGGATCAGAGTGAACCTGCGAATAATGTCAATAGAGAGCTACTCCACACTCCCCAAAGCCTCACGATCAGATCCAGTTCCAGTGTTAAATCCAGGACAATCCTTTAGAGAGGCTTACCTCATAAACAGGATGCGGTCAGCGTATTCTAAGCCCCACAGATAGAATTTTTCTTTAGAACCAGAATTTACGTATTTGATTTTTTAGATAGAATTGGTAATCCTACTCCTAAGGATGTTAATTTCAGGAAACAACTCCTTCTTTAAAAATAAGGAGAGGGCTTTGTAACATGGGGCGAGGGAACTGGGGTTATTTTGTTCTGGCCCACATATTAAACCAAGTCTTTGCCAAATTTGTTTCTGAGCAAGGCGAATAAATACTTCATTCTGATCTTAGAGAGGTATCAACAACTGCTCTTTGGTCAAAGATTGAGCATGCAGATATAACATTGTCATTTTCGCAAAAGCTACGAACTGACAATATATATATATATATATATATATATATATATATATATATATATAATCAAAATACCAACAAGGAAATTGAAAACGCCACGCTCTTTTGTTTTCTGATCTATTTACACTCTTAGATTTAACCGGATCGTCTAAATAGAAAAAGTTACATTCCGAAAAACAAAATCGACTAAGTTTTCATATTACACGTGATTGGATAATCCACGTCTCTTTGTGTCTTGTTTCATTTTGTTCCTTAACATCTACTCACTAGAATACTATAATGACTTAACTAGAAGTAAGTGACTGAATGAACAACTGGGCACACCTATGCCTAGCGACTACTATTATCAACATATTCCACCTTGACAAGGTCTATAAGATTTCTCTCTCCCAGTCTCTCTCTCTCTCTATCTCTGTATTTTCCGGTTTTAAAGATGTAGCATCTTTTAAGAAATTAAAAATTGATCGCATATTGAACTTTTGAGCTGTAAATGGGCACTGCCACTTGGGTTCAAATCCTGGACTAGGCTGTTTGCATTTAACGCTGCACTAAAACCCTTGGGAAAGGTATGAATCCAACTCTTCCCCTTTCAGCTATATGATTAAATAGTCGGGGAGATAGCTTTTTAACCTTGATATAGCAGCCGGTCTGGGGGAAGGAAAACTCTAAATTCGCACTCCTTAAGCTCCACTTAAAAATTGACCTTGTGTTACATCTTGTTCGTGTGGAGGAATTAGTATATATATATATATATATATATATATTGATTTAATTTAGCAACATCGCTACTCAGTCATATCATATATCTTCTTAGTCCATAAAAGGACTTTTTTTAAAGTCAATAACATACAGACTGTAAAACCTATTATGGTGTTTCTTGATGGGCTTGCAAAGGGGCTAAATTAAAATATTTTCTTCACTTAAACTGGTTGTTCAATCAAGGCTAGAGCTATTTTACTCTTAGCTGGTGAAGAAAGAATTAGAAGATTTAAGCCTTTTCTATGAAGATTAGGATGAAGTGAAAGAATTTTAATGCATTTAAACCGTTGTTTTTGTCCTGTTTTAAAATCTTTATCTCTTCATATACTGCTGCAAACACCGTCTCTCGACTTCTTTAATCAGCATCTTTTCCCATTCAAAATTTCTTTTATTTGGATTTTGTTCAGTTTTTATCGAATTTTCTTACGTTCTACATTTCCTCCCACACCCATATTTTACTCTATTCCTCTGTTTTGTTATCTCAAATTTCTTATTGTGGTATCTTCTTCTTCTTCTTCTTCTTCTTCTTCTTCTTATTATTATTATTATTATTATTATTATTATTATTATTATTATTATTATCATTATTATTATTATTATTAATTGTGGAAGTACGTTATGTAATTTGTATCGTCGTAAGAAATATACCGGACAAGTAAAGTTGGGAGTATCTGAACTAAACTGATGCACCGTTTGTTATCAGATAGATAAAAAATTTGGATGGTTCAATGCAAGTCTTCACTACAACCTAACGGTTCGCATCGTTAAGAGAACCGCTGGAAACTTACATGTCGTGCGCCTCAGAATCTGCAAGTATTGTTATAATTAGTAATTGTAGCAATATTGTTTCATTTCTTGTTTTTCACATCAGCTTTAATTGGTTTTTTGAGTTTTTTTTTCTGCAAGTCTCCTGGACCCTTCTGAATATTCTTGCTGATCTGAAAAATGCTGTGTCTGGATGTCTTCATTCTTCCTTTAATTTCAACTTCTACAAATCTCCTTTTCAATACATAGGGGAATGTTCCAAGTACACCAGCTACAATTAGTATCATCACCACCTTCATGTTCTACAGATATTTCTACTCTCAGGCAATATCCAAGTATTTGTCTAAAATTTGCATTTTTTTATTTTCCCTCTGCGTCCTCTTTGATTACCAGGTTTCTTATTAACACTAAGACGAGTCTTCTTGACAGTATTTGTTGAATCGTTCGTATTTTAAAATCCTAGATAATTTTATAGGTCTCAATTTTAGAAAAGGTTCTGCTTTGTATTTGTACCATTTAATATAATGGCCACATTTTAATCTCTTGCGTAATTCCCATTGATTTTCTTTTCCGTCCAATTATTTCCTAATTTTGTATTTCTTTTTTGCTTGTTTATCGCATTTGCTCATCATATGATTAACCGTTCGATTAGCCTAAACTTGCTATTTGGTTTGTTTTATCAATTTTCGCCTTGATACAATTGGTCCTAATGGCATACTTTTTGCTGCTATTAAATGAGATTCTGTTTCCTTAAAGTTAACTTTTTACCCTGTCAAAGCAATCTCAAACAAAATAAAATAGAATAAAAGTGATTTTTTTTTCATTTTAATAATATTCTAGAGTACTTTACAAGGCGGATTGTTCAGTTATTTATTCCTTTGATGATATTTCTCCCGCAGGGTTTGATTTCGAGATCCGTTCTTGTTCTTTTGAAGTACTCTTTTGAAGTACTCTTTTCTTACTTTTTCTTTCATATCTGTTTGGTGGTATCCACTTCCAAATATTTCCGAGTACTTGAAATTTCTTTTTCAAGTGTTCTCTTTTCTCTTTTCTGTGATCAGCTTGTCAGATTTTTTCAATGCCAAAATCCATTCCTATATCCTGGCTGTAAATTGTTATAGTTTTTAAGGGTTTCCAGGTATTTTTTTTAAATTTTTGGTAAACATTTTGATATCATCAATTTTACATGGTGTAGTCTGTCTTGTCCAGTGATTTTGTAAATTTGTAGCTTCCTGTGTATTTCCTATGTATCTAATTCAGTGTTGTCATTGTTTGAACAAATAGTACTGACAAGTGCGTGAAACTCCCACGAAGATGCCTCTTCGGATTCTTATCGGGAATAAATTTTGTCCTACGGTGACACTATGAGTTGGATATATGCTCATACATGTATCCACACGTGTGTGTGTGTGTGTGTGCACCCATACATGTGTGCGTGCCTGTGTATATATATACACCCAAGCACATGTGCACACACATGCACACCTAGACACACACACACACGTACACACATATACACACATATATATGTGACAAGATGAGTTAGATTCGGCCTGGGTATCAAATTTCAAATGTTAGGAAAACCAATTAACTAGATTAAGATAATAATCTAGATAAGAAAATGTTTATACATATGATCACGGGTGTGGGTAAGTGTTAGGTACTTGTCGGGTACTGGTCAAAAACTTAAAAAGGTCTGAATTTAATGTCCCTGTATCGGAGACGGCCAGGCTAGGAAATATTTTTATGTCCAATTTTTTTAAGAGAGAAATGGCCCCCTCTAAAATTTATGAACTTATTCGTGGGTGTCCCTTCGCCGGAAATAAGAATGAAACATTCTGTATATATACAGGTGCGTTTTGGGTACTAGAAATAAGACTTAGTTTGGGTTCGAGGAAAGTTGATTAGGCCGGAACAACGAACAGTGACATTACCAGCCGGACCCAGTTAGTTAAGATAATCTTTTGCCAACTGAAACTCAGCCTAGAACTAATTATCCACAAAGTGTTACACGCTCTCCATCCTCCTTTGGGGTTCTAACCACAAATTTGTTGTGTTTTTTTCTTTTCCCTGTGAACCTGCCTCTCGCTCGATGTGGGGTTAGTAACTTATGCATCGAGCTGCAGAGGTGCGTATTCTCACACTACCGTTGCTAATTCAACTTTTCAGTTTTCCATGGTTTTAGTGATGAAGTGTATCACTTTATCGGATATTTTGTACATTGCTAAACATTATATTATTGTTGTCAATCAATCCATTACATTTTTCTGGCTTGTTTTTCCTCCTTCAATATGCGTTGATCTATATATAGTATGACACTGTTTCCACTTAATCCACTGAGGCAATTTTTCAGTTCTTCTGATACCAACCTACCATATTTAAATGGGTTATATATTTCTTCTCTTATCTGTGCTGTTTTGACTGTCGTCGTCATAGATAAAGACGTAATCGCTTTGTAGTTGCTTGGTAGGGTTCATTTTTGTGGTCTTTTTTGATCAGGGCAGGTTTTTTTCCCTTCGTCATCCATTCTGCTGTTTTTGTTTCTTGTAGGCATTTACTCAATTGCTCAGACAATTTGTCGAGGATTGACGTGACCTTTAAAAACCAGAATCCGCGCATTTCGTCATGGTCTTTTTTTTTCTCCAGTTAGATTCTTTATTGACTGTTGTTCTAAGTGACTCTTGGTGTATGGCTGCTTCCAAACATTCTTAAAGTCTTAGCACTTTTTTTATACTATTAGTCTATTTGGATTTTCTACTCGCATAACTTGCACCAGGAATGCTTTATTTTCTTTACATCCGTTTCTGTTTTTTATGCTTTCCAACCAACTTGTTGATAGAATATTCTTTTGTTATTTTCTAATGTCCTTTTTTGCTGGAATTGCATGATCGTATCCTAAATTTTCTAAAAATCTTCTTCTTTTGGCCAATATCTTTTTCGTTTATGTTTTCCATTTGTATCATCAGTCTTGTCTACTGTTGTTGTCTTTTTAGGGCTTTTCATTTGATTGTGTATTTTCTTTATAAATTTTACAGTAATTTAATTTTCCCTTTTAGTCCTTTTTATTTACCACGTGGGTATATTTTTCTTAAAGCTTAATGAAGACGAGTATAGAAGAGTTTAACACTGACGATTGATCAATATGACCTCTAAAAGAAGTGCGTAACAGTAATATTGTCAAATAAACAGAAAATAGCCGATTTTTTTATATTTTGGTTAAAAAATAATTTTTAAAAACTAGCAACATTCATCCTTCCTTTAACCTAGCTTCATAGCAAATCTATATTATCTGATAACAATTAATACAGAAAAATAATTTGCAAAGACATTTGGTGCGGCCAAAACATTGATAAAGATCTTCAGGCTCCTATAAAATTCTGTCTTTATGTTGTGTTCTGGTTAGGGAACACAAGTAGTAGTAATAATAAGACAAACCACGATATGTGAGGAAAATAGTTATATTTACAGGAAAGAGTATTTGCAAGAGAGAGACTGTTAGTAATAAGAACATAGGATTAGTGATAGAGTAATGATATACTTCAACAATAGGAACGGCTCTTCTGGTCTGACTCGTAGGCTTATTTTATTTCTTTGTAAATAAATACAAAGAAGGCACAAGGCCTTACGGTTTTTGGGGAGGGGAAGGGAGCGGTCTTGCTTTTCTATGTATTCTAAAGGGAGCCTAGCTAGCCACATTTTCCGACCCATTCAACAGTACAATATATAACCATTCATCTTTCATCATGTGCGCAGCAGATACCAAAATACCACATTTGCTCTATGATAAAGCCTACTTAAAACCCCTAAGTGGTATATGATTTTTATTTACAAAATATGATTTATGTACAGTGAAGTGATGGGAATGGGAGAAAAAAACCCGAAAAATATATATACAAGAAAGAAAACAAGGAAAAATTCCCCATTTGGTTTCCCTCCCATCCCCCCATCTATAAGATTTGGAGGCCGACTGTTTTCCGGGTCGAAAGAAACCGGAAACAAGCCGGACCTACCCTAGGTGGGGTGGGAATCCTAATCTACAGAGATAAAAGAAATGAAGGGTCGGGCGCGGTATGGGTCGATAGAAGCAGATACTATGATTTTTTACATATGAATGTTCAAGATCTTCAATAAAAGCGGGCTGGGATTCGGGTTGAGGTACAAAAATAATAGGGATGGGGAAGATCTCAAGAAACTAACGACTAGATGACGGGGACAATGACACACAACATACTGCTAACTAGGTTACAAGGGGGAAAAACAATTCTACTTACCAGGGATAGGGTCCCTAAGGACCCGTACCGTAGACGCCATGGGCCGGCAGAGGAGGGAAGGATGACTCCAACATTGCTCTCTTTCGTACGACCAGGCTGGCTGAAATCACCCACCTTTTGCTGAATGTTATGCGATCCAAGCGTTTTCTATCGCATCTGATTTTGACCGTCAGCTGATGCCGAAAATACAAAACCAGATCACGATGAGAAAAGTTTGCATCGTCATACAATCCCTTGTTTCGCGTCGTCCAAATCACCATTCGGGCTGCAGCTAGGATCGCGAGAAACACCACACGCTTCTCACCATGAAACGGAGGAAGAACGTTGTCTACGACGTAACCAACGTCGGGCAGCACAAGCTTTTTGGGTTCGATGCGAGCCGTCCACTCCCCGACGTGATCCCAAAACGGGCGGACTCGATCGCAGTAGTAGAAGGCGTGCTCAGCCGTTTCTTCCAACCCACTGCTGCAGCGAGGGCAATCAGGCATGTCTGCCAGGCCCGCTTTGTAGTTCAAGTCGCGAAGGGGCAACGCATTCCGTACAAGTCGCCAGGTGAGCGAGAACTCGGTTTGTTCAAGAAGCTCGATCCTGGCGCCCAATTCCAGTGAGAGCGGATCTCCTCCGCCGTCCAGCCGTGCCGCTCGCTGAGAGGATCAGATGCGGAACCCACCACTAGCTCCCGATACAGTTCCTTCCGAGGCCATGAAAGGTCACTGGACCCAAGAAGGTTACGAAGGGCCTTTCGGCACTCGCGGACAAACAGTGCTTCGCCAAAAGGCCTACGTCGACCTTCAGCCTTTGGGTCTGACTTGAGGCGAGGAAAAGTCCGACTCACCTTTCGTCTCCACACTGAGTCTCCCGTCAAGACACGGCCCAGATATGCAAGTCTTTCAGCAAGCCAGTGGCTCTCCAGATCAGGCATACCCAGACCCCCGTTGCGAGTAGGTTGGATACAGACCTGCCTACGGACCATCGGGCTTGCACCTCCCCAGAGCAATCTGGAGAGGGATCGTTGCAGTGCCAACCGATGTGCCTTAGGCAGAGGAAGTACAGCCAATCGGTAAAGGTCAAGGGGAAGACGTACGCGGCGCACGCCTCCGCCCTGCCCTTTAAGGACAACCTCCTTGAAAGCCAGATTCCCACCTGAGCATTCACCTTAGCATGTACTTCCGACCAATTTCGCTCCAGTTGGAGGTCGGGCCCAAACCACACCCCGAGGATGCGGACGGGTCCGTCACTCCAGCGGAAGGGCCCCGGAAGAGTATTGCTACCCCTCCAAGCACCGAGCCGCAAACCTTCGCTTTTGTCAAAATTGACCTTGGCCCCTGCAATCCGCTCATACTCGACAATCGCCTCTTTCACAGCCTCTATATCCTGGCGGCGGGATACAAACACTGTGACGTCATCAGCGAACGCGGAAACCCTGGCCGCAAGGCGGCCAACAATGGGATACCGCGCAGTGCCGGACTTGTCCCCTCATCCCTAAGCCTGCACAGGAGGGGCTCCAACGCGAGGACATAGAGAAGAGGAGACAGAGGGCAGCCTTGAAGGACCGAACGCTCGATCGCGATCACCCCCGAACGCCTTCCGTTCACCTGCACCACTGCCTGAGGGTTGTGGTACATCATGCTAATCCATCTGCGGAATTCCGGTTTGAATCCGGCAGTCTCCAAAACAGACGCCAAGAACCGATGGTCTACCCTATCGAAGGCCTTGGACTGATCTAAACTGATCAGCGCGGCTTCGGTGTCGTCTTTTATCCCCTCTAGGACCTCGCGAATCAAGTGCAGGTTGTCCTGGATCGATCTTCCCTTCACAGCAAAGGTCTGTTCGGGGCCGATCAGATCGCTAATGACATGCTGTAAACGATTCGCTAAGACCCGGGCCAAAATCTTTAACTCTGTGTTAAGCAGAGTTATGGGCCTGTAGTCGTCTAAACCCTCCCAAACATGCCTGCCACCTTTCTTCAGCAATGTGATCACGCCCTTGGTAACGCTACCAGGGATGGCTCCCTGGGCGAACCAATGGTTGAAAATATCCGTCAGAATAGGTACAAACATGTGCGACATCCTCAAGTACACTTCGTAGGGCAAACCATCTAGTCCCGGCGACTTGTTGAGGCCGACCTGCTTCAACGCGTCACGGACTTCGCATTCAGTAACCACACCCTCGCAGCTAGCCGCTTCAGCCGCCCCAAGGCGGGGGAAGTCGGCGAGATAGCTACGAAACTCCCGGAGCGGGAGATCAGTGCAGCGGGCAAAGCGATCCCGAAAGTGCTTCCGAAAGGCGTCACGTATCTCACGACCTGATCGCAGCAGACGCCCGTCCGGGGTCTTCACAGATGCGATGTACCGATCGGGGAACCTTTGCACTTCTTCTTCACGCGCAGTCGCGTTCGATTTCACAGCTTCGTTGAGAACTCTTTTTAGCCTAGATCTAACTACTGATCCCTTGTAGTGCTCGCTACTCTCACGGTCAAGGTCCCTCCTAGCTAGCTCTACACCTAGGGATTCCCCCCAGCCACCTCCCGGGAGAGTCTATCATTTATAGATTTCGCCTCCGCGGTCCTATCTAAGTTGAGCTGTCGACCGTATTTGGTGGCGAAATCTCTAATCCTATGCTTAAGAGAAACCCACCACCTATTCCTGGTAACCACCCCCACTAACGCCCGCTGAATTAGGGATTCTAGCCGATCCCGGAAGTCCCGTATCTCCAGTAAGGAGGTATTGAACTTCCAGTAGCCGGCTAGACTAGGCCTATTTGCTAACTGCAGACTGACTCTAATAAGTTTATGGTCAGTCCACGCTATCAATTGGAACGTGGGACAACTAACAAAATCAATGTCAGCTCTTCTCACTAACACTCTGTCCAAGTAGGAACCTACTTTGGCAGAGGGCGATCTATCTAGCCACGTCCACATCTCCCGCCCTGGGTGATCCAGACGAAACCTGTCGACCAAACCATGACGAGTCATGAAGCCGACAAGGCTGCTTTCACACCTTCCCAATCTGTTAGCTCCCCGCCCGAACTTATCTATCTTGGGATCAAGGATCGCATTCCAATCACCCATTAAGACTAGCCGCTTCGTATCGTCCAGGAACGGCGCCAACCGACGAAAAAAGGAAACCCTCTCCGCAGCGATATTGGACGCATAAACCGCAACCAGACGAAACTTGAAACTTTTCACGGCAACATCGGCCACAACCAGCCGGCCCCCGTCACCTGCAAAAACAACGTCAACATCAGCATCAAGGCTGCGTCCAACTAGCAAAGAGACACCAGTGCTGGTGCGGCTGCCGTATGCTGAGAAAACGTTAAAATCGCTTTCCAGCACCCGACAGTCGGCACCGAAAGTGAAGTGAGTCTCCTGCACTGCAGCAACATCTACTCCAAGGTTTCTGAGTTCAGCAAGCAAGCGCGTACACTTGCTTGAATCCCTCAGTCCCCTCACATTCAATCTGGCAAGGTTTAAAACCATCAATCCAACTTACCTTAGTCAGTGTCGACTACGGGCCGGAAATCCTCGGGGGTAAGGATGCCGACCGCCTGTCTCAAGGAGCCGGTGCCGAGCTCAGAGTTTACTCGGCCATCCCTGGACACGCCGCCAACATCCAACGGGAACCGCACTTTTAATGACCTGTAGAAGGAGGGATGAACTAAAATGGGGACCCTCCCTGAACAGAATGGTAGACATCTTTTTAATGAGGAGTGCTCCAACTCCGCCAGCTTTACACCCGCGTCAGTCTGACGGGCCGTATCCAAGAACTGCCATACGCCCTTGGTACGGTCGCCAGCTGAACGGATGAAAGTGGTCACCATGGCTGCACTCTTAAAATTTAACGGGTTACTAATTTTCTTCTTGTCTACTTTTTCCAGCTGTATTAGCTGTTTTAGTATTTTCGGGAGTTGATGGTCTCTCTCTGAATCTTGTTTTATAGAGCATAACTCCGTTGCTTTTCTGCATTGGTCTTTGTCGGCACTGTTTGCCGCCTTTGCTTGCTGCCGGGAAGACGTAGTTGGGGGATCTGCTGCTTTTGTTACTGGTGTAGGAATTTGAAAAATGGTGTAAGAAGTTGTAAACAGAAGAAGAAAAGAGATAAATTGAGGAAAGAAAGGTGCTCAGTATTAAATATGGTGAATAAAGGAATGAATTACAAAATGTTTTTTTTTCCTGAACTTTGGCTCGTCTGGAACACGGGATTAATGTTAAAGCCCCTAACAAGGCAATTATTCTTACAAACTTCCTTACGAAGCAAAACTTAAGAATAATTAAAATGAAAATGAGTCTGCCAATCAAAATATTGAAAATAAGAAGGTCCTAATAACAGAAACGAAAGAAGAACGGAAGAAATCGCAGAAAGAATTATTAATCTGTCTTTAGGAAAATGGAAAAATCGGAATTTCAATAGAGCAAATTCAGTATTTGGAAATGAGCGCTAGAAGAACAGCAAGCTAAGATCGCAAAAATCTGTGTTTAATCCAAAAGTTGAAAATCTGATTAAATTTTCGCTTCGCTAAACAGGCAACAAGAGGTAAACAGTGCCCATGCACTCCTAATATTTGATTCAGTTTATAAGCATTATCAATACTGCGGGGCAGTTTACATGGTGCAAACGAGTGGTGGTTTTTCACTGCATGGGAGCTGGTCATGTTTACCCATGAATGCTAAGAGAAATTCTTGAAGCATATAGACTAACAGACAAAAAATTTTGATATAGGGATATTTTGTTTTCTTTATCTATGATGAAGCGTAAAGCTGAATACGCCATGAGTTGAAGGAAACATCTTTTTAGTTCAGTTAGTTTGTCAACCTGTAATTTTGGTTGTTGTATGAAACTTGAAAAAACTAACAATTTGTAATGCTCGTTCTCAGAACAAGTTGGACATCTCTGTAAGAATATAACATCCAAACAGAATAAGGAGCCATAGCATCGAAAATGGTCTTTGAAAGTTGATGTCTATGACAATCACATCGTTCTCATTAATGTATCGTCTTAATTTTCTGTCTTCAATATGAAGCTTAATGATAATATCTAATCATTTACGAAGTGCTAGCCGATAGGGTATAAAAAATGTAAACAAACGGCTGCTGCTGCTGTTGCTATATAAATACCTTAAAAATTCCCTTAGCCAACGTGGTCCGCTTGGTGGCCGAAAGGTCTGAAACTTAGTCTAACGTGAAGTTGGACGGGTTTCGATCCCGGCTTCGAGCGTCCTGCGTGTCTAGCCACACTGGAGAGTTCTGATAGAACGAAACAGTCTGTCTGTGGATGACAATATATATATATATATATATATATATATATATATATATATATATATATATATATGTATATATATAAAACATCTATTGAATTTTGGTGTTCCAGCGGACAAAAGTAAAATTATAGAAAGCGAAATGATAGAAAATTAAGTGGATTTTACGAGAGAGCCAAAAAAAAAAAAAAAAAGCTCTGGAACATGAAGGTGACAATGATACCAATCGTATTGGATACACTTAGAATGGTGCCCAAGAACTTTGATAGGAAATTGGAAAAACGGGAGATCAGAGGAAGAATCAAGAATTTTAGATGATCTTAACAGTGATGGGATCTAGATAATCACATCACACAAGATCATCTAAGATACTTAGAAGAGTCCTGGACACTTAAAGCGACTCACTGTCATTTAGATTCAAGTGTAAACTATCAGTTAAAACTGGTGTAAAAACTCACAACGAGTAAAACAATAGGTTATGAATATCCAAAAATCCTATTACATATCATTAAAGTCGGATGGGGTGAAGGTCAAACTAAATCAAAAATTGTTGCATTCCAAAATTTCGATCAAGTAGATTTTTTTATGTTTTTTGTTGCTTTCTTTCCTAAAAGGTCGAAACAAACATAGCAGTCCACTAACTTTCTACGATTTCACGCGTTTTACAGAGTTAAAATCGCCACTGAAATCCCGTGAACAACTTAAAAAAGGGATGGTTGATGACAATCCAAAATGAAAACTTCACAGGTTGTTTTGAAAAGGCGGAATAAATTTATAAGCCTTCAGGGAGAATGTTTTGAAGGGGCCTAAGGTGACTTGGCATATGTCACTTATTTTTCGTTAATATCAAATAATTGGATTTTTTCCGGACAGATGTCGTTTTTATATGAAAAACAAATCAGGTCTAAGCAAGATAAACTGTAAAATTATTCCAAGATTTGGCGTGCAGTTTCGAGTGTTGACTTCAAGATAAATGTTGACAACATTAATACAATCACTCAGTAAAGATAGGTAAGTTTGAGTAAAGAGAGAAAAATAACATCAGTTAATCAAAGGAAGGAATAAATTTGAAGAAATGTTGCTGTTGTTGTGCCGATTGCTATTTTGGTGTGTTGCCCAAGTCATCTTCATAGCCAAATGCTAGTGTCCCTTTTCGATCTGACCCTTCATTACTTCAACTGCCAAATCTTTGAATGCTCATAACTGAAAGCATCTTGGCCAAATTCGATATCTCTTCAGCCATATTGGTATTTAGTTGCAAGGTTACTTGGCGTTGTTGGGGTTAAAGTAAGCGAGAATTGACTCTATTAATCAATATAAGTTTGAGCCAAGAATTCTGACTATCTAAAATATATGGAATCGTTTTAATATAGAGGTTATTATTTTCTGTTTTGTTTACTGAATATACCTTTTCTCATTTTCAGTTTTTAAGAATAAAAATGCCCCGGTTAATGATACTTTTGAAATAATGAACTCAACCAGGGAACATTAATTTGCGTTTTTAGACTTGGTAAAATAAGTTGTCTAGGAAAATGGACACTTAGAATTCAAACTACGTCCCAGTGTTACAGGGTATTTTGACACTCTGTAATGAGCCAAACCAAGAACTGTACTCTCAAAGACATTCAGACGTTCACTTTAACCTTTTTCTGGCACTTCCTGAAGTGATACTGATGTTAAAATGTAGAGTACTTTGCCTGCTCTTTGAAAACATCAATATGAAGAAAGGAAACCAGCAGCATGAAAAATTTCTAATTTTCAATGCAAACTTGGTTTGGCCTGTATCATTATTCAGGCTCTATTCCATAACAATAGTAGACGGAGAGTTACCAGAACAACAAATATTATGCTGGCTGAACTTACAAGCTATGTTTGCCAATGAACTTCAACAAATGGACACACCAGCGTTGGCTGACAAGTAAAAGCTTACATCCATCCACTAAGTGTAGACGAACAGGTTTTATCAAGTCCGAAAGGGACGGATGGCGAGCCAGAGTTAAAGGAATCCACGCTATACGTACGCGTTTGTGATGATGAAGATATATATATATATATATATATGTGTGTGTGTTTGTGTGTTTTACTTTAAAGCAAATACAGTCCGTTTAAAAACCAAAAACATTAGTTTTATTAACTAAAACGATATTACCAACAGCTTCGAATTAAAGAGTTCTCAGTACAATAATATTTTAGTGCCAATAGAAGAGGAATATAATTAAAAAATAAAATAACTAAACTCAGGCAACTAATACTTTTGCTCATTTGAAGGATGTGGTCTCATGACAACGGATGCTTTAGCAATATAAAAATAAAATTACCGCCAGGAGCAAGTTTAATCACCGAAAATTACCTGATCATCTAGACATTCTGGAACCTATTCGTAAATTCCATTCGTTTTTTTCTAATGATATATATATATATATATATATAATATATATATATATATATATATATATATATATATATATATATATATACCCAATGTTTATACGGAATACTAAACTGATAAAAATTATATTTTACTCATAAAACTCCATGATAAACACTATTTCAGTCAAAATAATTCCAATTTACAACCTTGACTTTTTTCAATGCTGGTTGCATAACTTTAATTCTAAATGAAAATAAATGAAAATAATTCTTTAAATTATACAAAGCAAATCTTGAAAACTTGATAATGAATATTAATATTTATAGAATCTTCCTACATTCGATCCGTCTTTAAATGCATCAATGCGATATCTGGTCATGAAAATTTGATGTGTGCATTTATGATTTTTAATTATAATTACAATTTGCTTTAGTTTTTTTTTTTTTTAGTTTTTGTGCGTAATCTAATGCCAATCCACTTTTGTAGATGAAGAGTACGGGTACTATTTAACCCTTTGCTGGGAGTTGTATCTTAAGAAATTAAATAAAATAAAGCAATTCTAAGCTAAAATTCTTATACGGTTGTAGTATTTCTGCAAAATAAACAGAGAACTTGATGGAGAGTAGGTTGATCGGGAGAGGTGTCTCAACTAAGTCATCACGGTGAGAGCTGATAAGCTAAGTATTATTTCCATAAACAATTGTTCTGCTAACTCGTGTAGTTAAACAATATGATCATGAGTCTCGATGGGATAGGTTTGACTTAACTGCTTCTATCTATCCAATTGGGTCTCCTTAAAGGGAGACTTCCAGTTGGTAAAAGTAGATAGGAATTTAAAATGGTATTTAGGCATAGAGTATCAATCTGTCTTTACTCCTTAGAGTATCAATCTGTCTTTACTCCATAGAGTATCAATCTGTCTTTACTCCATCTTTCTTATCGCGGAAGGAGATAAACAACGCAACAGTATTAACCCTTAAAAACCGAAACGACTGTATTTGTGCTTCGGTACAACAAGGGTTTTGTGAGAGGATCTTCAATTCTACATTTGCAATAAGTAAAGTTGGCGACCATAGTCGAGGGTAACCCGAAGGCTCCCTTTTCGATAGCTACTACACCAAGGTGTAGGGAAGGGCGCTACTCCTTCCCTGGATTGCTCTACTCTACCCTTGATCCGTACCTTATAATGCTGAGTGTTAAGCAAGGAGGCATCAAGTACCATTTTTTGAGTCTTTGGTATGACTCGACCTGGGATTGAAACCAGGTCTCCCGGGCGATTGGCGAACACTCTAACCCCTAGGACAATGTCCGGTGTAATGGTCAAGCAAAAATACAACCAAAACAGCCATTAGATAACAGATTACAGCATTTGATATTTTCAGATATTTTTTCAATCAGGAGCCAAAGTTTAGAAGATCTTTGAGTGTGGGGGCGGTTCCTAAGTGCAAAGGGTTAGTATATAGATTTTAAGCAAGTTTGGATTTGTGATGTAAATGTTTATTTTTGCTAATCCTTTAAACTAGGCTAACCCCCCTAATTATTTCGGTCGTTGCTTCAAGCCGACATGTTTTCTAACCTTTCAAAAAAAATTTTTAAGTCGTGGAGATTTTTAATAAGCAATTTTTAATTTTTGGGTGAATCTCTGTCAGTCGGTATTATCAAGAATTTTTAATGCTATTACCTTTCGTCTTTCTAGTTCTAGTCACTTTTTAAAAAAATCATCACTAACTCGGGTTGTCACATCTACGATAGGGACGAATAGGAAGCATCAAAATAAAAGAAAATATTAAGCTTCCATGAAGATTCGAACTCACGTCGTCTACATTGGGAAACCCGACAAAAAAAAATGAAATTTCTGGAGAATGAGGTAATTCCTATATTTTTCAATTTTTTGCGTTTTTCCAAAAAGAACATTTTCTGAGTCTTATGTGCGCTGTTAAGATATCGATTTTACCCAGACAATGTAAACTACCAATACTTGTATATAGCCTAATGCCACAATAATATAATTTTCCATATAAAGAGGTAATCGAATATGATAATCGAACGGCTAATTACTTCGTTACAAACACTTTTATGCTATCTCAAATAAGTAATGAAATAGTGACCGTTAAACATGTACTAATTTCAGCAAATAACACATGGATCAAAGTACACATAGGTGGAATTATAGACATGAGACGATTAAGAAGAGAGTCAGCTATAGGTTAATTAGTACCATGAATATTGTACGAGGATAGCTTTGGCATTAAACAAACCATGAAGGTTGATATGCCATTAAAAAAAGTAAAGTTGGCGACCATAGTCGAGGGTGACCCGAAGGCTCCCTTTTCGATAGCTACTACACCAAAGTGTAGGAGAGGGCGCTACTTCTTTTCCTGGATTGCTCCCTTTTACCCTTGATCCGTACCTTATAATGCTGAGTGCAAAGAAAGGGGGCATCAAGTATCATTTTTTTAGTCTTTGGTATGACTCGACCTGGGATTGAACCCCGGTTTCCCGGACCATTGGCGAACACTCTATTGATTAGGCCATTAAATACAGAAATTAAACCTAATACAAACGATTTTCTGAACAAATCTTCAAATAATAAAAAAGGTATAAATTATTTTGGAATTAATTACATAACTCACTTTGATTGATTGATTGATTGAGTGATTGATTTTAACTGCATTTCAATCAATAAAGGATTATTTTATGCCTAGTGGTAAGGAGATCGCGTTCAATGTTCGTTCATATTTATATTTTTGCGCAGTTGTTTCTTAAGGGAATTTTTGGCAAAGAGTCCAATCGGATACGAATAATTTTTAAAAATATCTATTTAACATAGAGATGGGAACGAACAAGTACTTCTATTCCAGTAGAGTAGAAATGGGAGAAATGGCAATGAAAAGGTACTATACACTAGTTGGATCTCGGTTTGGTTTGGTTTGTTTGTTTTATGGCATATCAACCTTTGTAGGTTATTTAACGTCAAATCCATTTTTATGTAAATGATCTGTTCTATTTAAAACAATTCAGTTTAGCATAAGTACAGTTTAATTGTCAAAAACATTTCCATTTCAAACTATTCATGCAGTTATATGTAACAATTCAGTTAAGAGTTAATACATTTTTAATGTCGAAAAACAGTTCTATTTCAAATAATTCAGTTAAGCATAAGCACGCAGTTTAAATGTAAGTACGGTTTAATTGTCAAAAACATTTCTATTTCAAGCTATTCATTTTACTCAAACAATTCTTTTAGCATAAGTATGCTGTTAGTACTATTTAACCCATAGATAGGATCCTATCAGGTGCTACCACTCCGGGCCAGAGTGGACCTGGGAGCGATGGCAATGAAGGGGTACTCCGCATTCTCCAAAGCTCCAGAACTGCTGGAACCTCATCATCAGATTATTTAGTGTCATATCCAGGACACACGTTAGGGGGGGGGGGTCTTACCCCTCTGCAGAGGTGCAGTTAGTGTATTCTACAGCCCCAGCTGACTGTTTAATTGGCCTTCGGGCTTTTGACCTTGTGTCAAGTCGTGTCTGGTGGGAGGCAGCGACAAATACCGCCCCAGCTGACTGTGCAATACACAGATTTCAATGCCAAACAGTTTTATTTCAGATTATTCAGTTCAGCATAAGTACACAGTTTAGACGTCAAAACAGTTCTATTTCAAGCAATTCAGTTCAGCACTAGTACGGAGTTCCAATGTCAAAACAGTTCTATTTTAAACAATTCAGGTTAGCATAAATACACAGTTGAAAAGCAAAAATCAGTATAGTGAAAGAAGCACGGTTTAGTTCTATTTAACCCATAGATAGGACCCTTATCAAGTGCTACCACTCCGGGCCATAGTGGACCTAGGAGCGATGGCAATGAAGGGGTACTCCGCGTTCCCCAAAGCTCCAGCATTGCTGGAACCTCACCATCAGATTGTTTAGTGTCATATCCAGGACACTCATTCGTGGGGAGGGTCTTACCCCTCTGCAGAGAAGTAGTCGGTGTATTCTACAGCCCCAGTCGACTGGGCAAAGTTGGATCTCGAGAAATGATGTCTCACAATCAGATGCAGTTTTGTGTTATATATTTAGGACATTTATTTTGTAGTGGGGAGGGTCTGATTCTACTTCAGGGTTTTCTGCCAGCAGGGTATATGGAACACGAAAAAAGGTTGATGCAGTGTCATAGAAAGGATCTTCTTAATAAAATAACTTTATTTGATGAAAAAAATCTACTGGAAGGAAATGAATATAAAACCAGTGCCAAATTATGCTGATTCAATGAAATATTCTAGAACATGATAAGCTTTACTGAAAAAAAGGTGAGAACAGTGTGAATTGGAGAAATCTCTGGCTGTCTTGGATAAAAAAGAATTAAACTTTTTAATATCATTGAATACGGGATAATAATTTCGGCTGAATATAGTCGGAGAATGAACCTCGGCAAAAACATAGCAAAACGAAGGAATCTGTAGATTATAGAAGAAAAAAAAAAATCTGCTGACACCCGAAATATAAAAAAAGAAGAAAATAAATATGTAAAGCAATGGGTTAAATTAGAAGGAAATAGGAAAGTGAATCAAATACACAATGCATTAACTTATGATTGGCAGTTACTGGAGAAGATCGGCTGAAATTAGACTCGGACAGATTTGGAAACTGAGAAATTGTTTACTTATCATTTATTTAGTTCTCTCATTTTAACAAGGTTTTTAGGCAGAATTTTTCAAATTCTAAAACATTAGTACAAACAAACCCAAGCCACACACACACACACACACACACACACACACACACACACGCACACACACACACACATATATATATGTATATATATACGTATATATACATATGAAATAAAACTTAAGTACTTATATGTATATATGTATACTATCATATATATATATATATATATATATATATATATATATATATATATGTGTGTGTGTGTGTGTGTATATTCAAAAGATATTTGAAGAAATAGGCAATGACCTTCTAATTGCTTAGTTTTCAGAGTTAAAGCAGGACGGTTATACAAAATAAAACAGATTTTATTGCAATCAAAATATCGAGGTTTTGAGTTATGTATGTTTGTCTTTATTTTGACCTCTAAATTCCAGTAAAAAATTCTTAATAAAAATGAATAGAGAAATCGAAAACAAAACAAAAAATTTTTTCTATCCTTCTAAGAATGGTCTATAGTGGAAAAGGTGATTGAACACGTGTATTTGGCCTTAAGCACTGTTAACATAGTGATTTTTAAGGTTAGAATATAAAATACAATAAACCAACTACCTATCGGCCATCGCTCTAAGTAAGTCTACAAGACGACCCCCAGTGTCCCCACAAAGCTGATGAAAGTATGCTTTTGTTGTTCGACCAAAACTGGTGAATCCATTTGTAGGAGTTCAAAAGTGAATGTCACTTATGAATTGGTGTTTACTTCTCCAGGGCGCTCAGCGTGTATTGATCCCCTTCCTCGAATGGCTTGTGATGTACCATAGCCAGATATGAATATGTGTGATGGACATATAATGTTCATAACATATATACATAGAACATAGGAATCTCGAAACAAGAAAAGCACTTACAACTTCTTAGTTTAGGTACGAAACTTTTTATAACTTTTGAGTTTAAAAGTTTTTCGATATAAGGAGAGAGATACATATTCTTTCTATTCTGACTTTTTCCTCTGCCCCCTCACACCTCGTGCGACATCTGCCCAAGGCCTCTGCGAGCAAGCGAAAGTCAACCGTCTTCTCCCGAGGTAGGATTCAACTCAACTAACTGACTTTTTCAAATCTCCCAAAATCCTCCGTGGACTTCCGGTGCGCGACGTCATTCGCACTCCCTAGCCACGTTTCCCAACTCGGGCTATTGTGATATCTCTGAGTGGTACGTCCGCTACGCGCGCGCGCGGAAACACATGCGTTAATGTTGCACATAAGTAACCCATGCACTGAGCCTAAAGGTCCTCAGCCTAACTAAACCCAAAGGCATAAAACGAAATCCCTCGGCCATTATATTACAGTGAAATGCAATGCCAATGACCGTATAAATGCTGTTTTGCACGGTACCAATTCCATGATTTGTTTAAAGAAAGCGTGTTATCGGTTTACTATGTAGCTTTTTCTTCAAGCGCTTAGTCAGAGTTCAAGTAGTGCAACCATACAGTTGTTCTGACATGGCTACAGCCTCAAAGAATTCCCGTTTTCTTTTATCGAATATTAAATTTCCTTATGATCGATTACCTCTCAATAGCAGGCCATGCTTTATCTATGCATATATTTATATCAATTTCAGTTGATGGAATATGGTTATTTTAAGTCAAATCATGTTGATACATAGATATATTAGATAAATATGATTTCTAAACGCATTGTTGATGAAAATTTTAGTGGAGCCTGATCTAATCTTTACACAGTTAGATGGTTTCAAGTATTGCTATGTAACAGTAAGAATTTAATTTAGCATAAATCATTTGTTTGCACACATTTAGATATAATTTCTAAATAACTTTATTTTTAAGTGAGTTAGAACTAGCTTATTTTACACATAAGTATTGCTCCTGTTTCTAAACAGTTAATTTGTTTTGTTATATAATTAGGAACATTGGGTAATTGTTTTATATTTTAAGTTGTATTCTAGCTAGATTCACTGGACATCCACCGGGCGGTGGAGAAGGAAGGACAGGAAAGAGGTTCGAGGCAGTCACAGATAGATGGATAAATAGATAGATATAGAGAGAGAATGAGAGAGGGAGGGAGAAAGAGAGTTTATAAGAGAGAAAAAGATAAGAAGGTTACCGGGGGGGGGGTGTTCCTCAAGTTTAGGTTGGGATAGCGACAGACGCCCGAGTTAAAAATAGAAATGTATCAGCGGCAAATCGACGACAGATACTACTTGTCTGAAAGAAATTCAAACGGAAAGGCCATTAGTGAGGAAGCAGGATAGAAAATAGTAAAAGTAAGTCCGTGGAGGACTAGCCCCGATTATGTGAATACCGGCCTAAAATTACGGCACCCATTTTGGGATGAGTTCCGGGAAGGGATCCAGCACCGTCACGAAGATGGGAAGAGAGAACCCCAAGTATGCACGTGCGAAAACTACGACAGAAAACGATTGATAATATAAAGGTCTGTGTCTGCTACCTACTCCTCACAACGTTTTATTTCTCTCTATCTAGCTAAAGCGGTCGACTAATTTTTCGTACTCTGTTTCTCTCTTATCGGCGACAACTAAGAGGTATATTAGCAAAAACCCTTTTGTATTAGCAAACCATGATGGTATTCTATGTGTTCGTCCCTTTTTCTCATTTTTCTGACTGGCATTCGGGTACTGCTACACTCATGCTGTTTAGCAGTCACTGGCGCGGACATGTATATATTCCATTCGAGAACGTAGTTTATGAGTTTGTTCTTGTTTCTCCCGCCGTGGCCTCCATGCCTTTTTCGTTTTAATGAGTGGTTTGTAAGATGTAAAGTAAATGGCCGAACAGCTGCCGTTGCTTTCAGGATTTGTTCACCATAGAGCGTAGCATTCCCCGTGTAATATAATGGCCGAGGGATTTCGTTTTATGCCTTTGGATTTAGATCCTTTCGGCTCAGTGCATGGGTTATCTAGGTGCAACATTAACGCTGGTGTTCAAGCACGCACGGAGCGGACGTGTCACTCAGAGATGTCACAATAGGCCAAATTGGAAACAGGGCTAGAGAGTGCAAATGACATCACGCACCGGAAGCGTGCGGAGGATTTTGGGTAAGTCAGTTAGTTGGTTTGAGTTCTGCCTCGGGAGAAGACGGTTGACTTTCGCTAGCTAGCCGAAGCCAGGCCAGAGGCCTTGCGACGGGTGCGCACGAGATGGGGTGGGGGGCAGATAAAAAAAAGCCAGAATAGAAAGAATGAGTATCTCTCTCCTTATGAGCGAAACCTTTAACTCAAAGGTAATAAAAGGTTTCGTACCTGAACTAAGAAGTGGTAAGTGTTTTTCGTGTTTCGAGATTTCTATGTATATATGTTATGAACAGTCTATGTACGTTTCACATATCAGTATCTGGCTATGGTACACCCGGTAGTTCCCATCTAGCTTTTTTTTTTCTTGCGTTTCGTTAGCGTCTACGTGTTGTATCCATACAATAAGTAATAATACAGCGGCATCGTGGATGAAATCCTGTTATATTCTATCGGAAATTTTCGATTGCTACATGATCGATTACCTGTCAGTTCACATCTCTGCTTAGCGTTTGTTGACACTACTTTCAGTAGATGGATTATTGCTGCCGAGGTTTGCGAACTAGTTATTTAATTTTAGAGGCCTGCCACTTGAAGGCAAGATCGCCACTTCTTAATTAAAACACGTGAACTCTGTTTTATTTGGGTTCATTAAGAGGTTACTGCCTCTTGCTGTTTGCTCTACGCTATGCAGTAGGGATTCGGTTAGGGTAGATGTATTGCAGAGAAGTGCGAGGTCATCGGCGTAGTCTGTGTTGATCATTATTTCTGCGTGATATCGTCTGTTTTTCTAATGTAAAATCATTTTCTTTTCTTAAATATATCGTCGTTCGAAGTACAATATATATACTAGAATAAACAATTCTTTGTAAAAAAGACAGTATTGCAAAATCAGTGAGTGTGTATGTGTACATGTGAGTGTGCATATATATATATATATATATATATATATGGGGGGTGCAGGTCCATCTGTTGGCGTGCAGGAGTGCTTATATAGTAACCATCATTTTTATACAGAGATCAGCACTATGATCAGTCTATGATCAATGTGTAGTATCCCCGTTTAACATATGATCAACATTTTTGGATGTTTTTGTAATAATGTTACTTTTAAAAAGACTTGTTCATTCATTCATATATATATATATATATATATATATGAATGAATGAAGTCGGTGCGAGACTCCCTGATGATCCGTTGAGGTGAAACTTTAGTAGGAGAATTCCGACTCGCGATTTAAGTTAATTTTTTAATTGGCTCCAATCGTGTTGAGCACTCTTGTAAATGTAGCATTGCAGCGTTTACGATGGGTTTTATTTTTCTTTAACCAACTGACTACATATGTCTTGATTTTTTTCAACTGGTGTGACGGAGTTGGCCTTTTTTTGTCCTATGATATTTTTTTTCTTTTTCCCCCGGGTGGTGATTCGAGATATTTTTATCTCTTGTTCCTGGCGGTTTTTTTTCTTTTTCCTGGTAACCGTGAATGCTGGTAGATAGTAGATTAGTAAATATATATATATATATAGAGAGAGAGAGAGAGAGAGAGAGATACGTCTTGATTATTTTTCATATTTGATTAAACCCCAGTAAAATATGTGAAGTGAGTTTCACCATATATAGATAGATATCGTAATTATTTGAGAGTCGTCTTCTAAAATAGTCTCTGTAAAACTTCTATCTTACCCGGAGCAAATGAGGTGAGTACTCGAGAGAGACATGCAGTAAAAAGGAATAAGTATTAGGAAATAATAAAGGAGAATACTAATCAAAATCAATACTAATTGTAATGATTTAATCTCTTTCCATATGCTTCATTACGAAATAAAAATAAGTTCAAATTCTTACCTGGTACAGCGTTTTCATGGGAATTATATACACTATCATCCCTTTCTTATTCAATCTAGATCTCCAGATACGTGCCAGCTTCTTTATCAGCCGCTGGACAAACAAATGTCTTCATTTTCCGTCTGTTCAATAAGATCATATTTCTCTGAGAGTTCTTTAGGCTCTTGCATCTTGTTACCTATTTCGTAAGCTAAACACTGAATTTACATTTCCATTATTTTCATATCCGTATCGATCCTTAGTAATATCGATCACATGAGGCACTTGACTTCATAGTACCTTTTTATTTTCACACACACACACACACACACACACACACACACACACACACACACACACACACACTTGCGTCCGTGTGTCTGCGTATTTGGTGAATCATTCTTAATATTGACACTTTTTCATTCATCCTGGGTCTTTTCCTTTTCCAATTATTCTTTCCTTTTTTTCCGTTTTTCATTTGTCATCATTTCTACTGTTTTTAAAACATAGCACTTTTGCTCTTTCTTTCTTTCTTTCTTTCTTTTTCGTAGCCATTGTGTATTGACCGAGACAGCAACAATTTGTTTGTCCCAGCACACTCTTTGTACTCATTCACAAGTCTTAAACCAGAAAACCCTGTTGCATGCCAAAAGGAAACGGTTAATTAGTAAGAACAATAGGAATACATGGGAAAGATATCGATAGGGATGGTAAGAGAGAGAGCAAGAAAAAGACTCTGCATTATAATAAGTTTTAACCAGATCTCCCTATATAGGGATAGTCATAATAATTCCAGAGCGTTTGATTGAAATAATGTCCAAAATGGCAGTTTTAACTGTAGACACGGATGAAAATTTGGTAAATTATCATTTCTTAACTTTTGGTGAGTTTTCCAACGAGTTTTAACAAGTATTTTTCTCGTAAGACTCATCGACATTAAGTCTTCTCAGATCTCCAGGACTCCTCTCAGTAATCTAACTGATAAAAACAGTACTGTATTCAGGATGGTTTTGATATTTCGTTACCCCAGTGTCTTTTTTTTAGGCTTTTGCAGACCTGAGGAGACTTGGAGTCACTCAGACTTCCGATAAAAACCATCAGTTAATGCTAGCATGAAAAATTTGCAAAGAGTAATATGATTACAAAAACTGACAATCTTTTGTCTAAAAAATTATAATACATTTACTAATTTTGCAAAGTATTTTTACGTCATTCAGTTTTTTCTTGGTTTGGTTTGATTTTATAGCATATCAAGCGTTGAAAGTTATTTAATGCCAAATCTTGTTCTAACAAATATATCAAATATATATGATTTGTTAACACATTTTGTTGATAATTTTTTTGAACGAGCCTGAGTTTATTTTTTCTTTGAACACAGGTAAATAATTTCAAGTATTTCGATCTAATGCGAATAATTCTATTTACGATTGATAATTTGTTTACACAGTGTTAAATGGTTGCAAATAGTTCCTATGTACCTCTATCAGTCAATTAAATATCAGTCATTTGTTTACGCACAATTTCAAGATCAAACAGATCTTTTTCAAGCGATTCAATTAAGCAGAAATCATTAGTTTGAACACAGTTTAAATGTCAAACAGGTCTATTTCACTCATATATATTGGTTCTTTTTAGGTGCTTTCATTCCAGGCCAGAGTGGACCAGGGAGCAATGGCAATGAAGGGGTACTCCGCATTCACTAAAACTCCTGCATTAGTGGAGCGGCACTATTTGACTGTTTTGTGTCAAATCCGGGACACTCGTAGGGTGGGTGTGACCCCTTTGCAGAGATGCGGTCGGTGTATTCTACAGCTTCCATCCCAAATGATTGGAATATAAGTTTGTTCCGAATCCAAAGTAGATATAACAGCAGGTAACTTGTTTATAAATAGTGACTAATCGGTGTGGGATTTGTATGTAATTTGGTTATTTCAGTAAATGTGCGTCCGTACTTTACGGGTATTGCTCTCTAAATTATTTCCACCACAAATACAACACAAAACTTTACAATCGCACGAAAGAAATGGAATAGAACACAACAAACATTAAACAACAAACAATTTAATATGCATATAACAGAATATGAAAACAAATAAAATACATGATGTGTAAATGGCCTTTTGGAAAATAAAGTTTGGCAAGAAGAAAATAAATTTGTTTAAAGATGTGTATATGTTAACGGAGTCCGTAAATAAGTCGTTCTTACTTACATCAAGTTCATAGCGGGTTTTATGATTGTGGCAACAGCGTGTCGGGTTGATGAAAGAAAGTTTGTCGGGTTTTTCTTTTGAATGTGATTCGCGCTCATCTGAAGCTAGGTTATGAACTTTAGTTGATGAAGGAAAGGAATTTGCCGGACACAGTATCGGCCACTGCTTTACTGGCTTAGTGGCTTGTGATTTAGACTTAGTGTAAGTTGATGGCTCCCTAACTCTGTGTTATTTATACCCTACAGGTGGATCAAAGAATTGTCCTTAAATTTTGGCGCGTAGAAGTTTATTGACCAATCAGATTTGTATTTTACTATTTTATTTTCGAGCCTAAATATTTTCTGTTAGTTGACTTCCGATCCTATTTTTCTAGAATGTTCTATTCTATGTTTTTAGCTGTTTGGTTGAAAAATATAAAAATATAACTTAAATGCTAATGCAGTTTTGATCCTAAATTTCTAGAATGTTCTTAAGTATGTTTTTATTGCTTATTTTAAGACTAGAAAAAAGATGTGTATCCTATATCGGTTAATTAATATCTACATATCATAATCTGATTTTGTTTAAGTTTTGAAGAAAAATTAACCAGGAAATATTATTTCCAATTATTACTTGCAAATTTTTCTACATTGTAATTATGTGGTGAATTTACGGTGCGGTTATTCTCATTCAGTCTAGTCACGTGATTTCTTTGTTTATGGCACGAGATAACGCAATCAAATGCTGTCAGTACGTTCTGTCTCAAGGGACTAGTACGTCGGAATAAAGAACGACTTGCATAAATCTGTACTAAAAACGAACTATTTCATCCTTTCAAGTCTTGGGCTTTTCATATGTAAATTTAGAGAGACTTTGTCGCTATGTTTTTCATTTATTAATCTAATCGGGCATAAAGCCAATACATGCACGTGGAACTTTAGGAGGTCTATATTGACTATAACAATTCGGTAGGAACCAAATGTTAAAACTGATAACAGGTTTATATTAAATAAATTCATTTCAATGTCTAATGTGCCCCATAAGGAGAAATGACGACGATATAGGGACAATTCTGTTGCTCTTGCCTCCCCTTGAGGTAGGGTTCCTAGGGTATCCTTGATTAATATAGCTATGCATCGGATAAGGCAAAAGAAAAGCAGTCTGCTTTTTCCAGTTGGTTTCACGTTAAATCAAAAAGTATTTATTTTTATTTTGTTTTTCATTATCCACATTTTCTATTTCTGCATTTGCTTTCTTTTTGTATTGTTTTTTTCTTTTCTTCTAATTCCATTTTTTCTTTTCTCTTCACTTCTTTCTTTCTTTCTTTCTTTCTTTCTTTCTTGTTCTCTTCTATTTCTTTTTCACATTTTCGCTGTTTTTTTTCTTTTTCTTCTATTTCCACTTTTTCTTTTTCTTTTTCTTTTATTTATTTTCTTTATTTTTCTTCTCAATTTACTATTTCTTTCTCTTTTATTGCCTTTTTCCTTTAATTTTTCTGTACATCTTTTCCTTTCCTTCATTCCCCGCCTTTTTTAACAATATTCAAGATTTTATTGATTTTTTCCTGCAATGTGTCATTTCTTTCGACTACAAATATATGCGCATTATTTTAAAAAAAACCTCAATATTTTCGCATTTCACGTGTATATCGATTTGCTTTCCTTTGTGTAATGTACTGAAATTTATTAAAAAAATACAACTAAAAATATCTATTTTTTGTTCATTTAGATCTCTTTAGCGGGATCGTCTCTGCTGGTCATATTTCCCCGGCGTCTAGAGATCATATCAATGACCTTAGTCACACATATTGCTTGATTTATTAGTTAGACTGCTATGTATGAACTTAAAAATAAAGCAGAAGCTTTTACCGAGAAAAAGCTATCAAATACAAAAAAAAAAAAAAATAGCTGAATATATAAAAAGCGCCTAAAGTGAGATTTTAAGCGAGATGCACTAAAGAAGATCTTCCGATATTTCTGGATATTTGCGCCCCCTGGCTAAGTCAGTCCATTTTTTTCTTGTTGACGGTCTTAAGTATAGACTGAAGCACTGGATAGGTAAATGGAAATATTTGGAGCCTTCGGCGAAGGATTTCTCGTGTTTTGGAGTGCTTTTTAGAAAGTGAAAGTGAAAGTTTTTATACTATTGCCGGCATAAATATATATTGAAATCACTTCACACACACACACACACACACACACACACACACACACACACACACACACACATATCGTGATTTCAGTTTGACACCGATTATCTTGCTCACTCTTTTTCTCTCTCTTTGTCTATCCTTTTTTTATTCATAGTCTCCTGGCTTGAGTCCCATACAGTTTTTGTGGAGAGAACTGAAAGTTCGATTCAAAACAGAAGTATAAGAAATCTTTTTGATCTAATTTTGATTTGTTAGAGAAGACAGGCAAAAATATCGGTGGACTTTTTCAGAAGCGCTTGTTGCGCCATGGTTTTCCTAATGGAAATTGGACTCGTTTAATCGAGTTCAAGTCTTGATCGGGTTTTTTTTTTATCATTAAGGTTTTTCGGACTATTGTCTTCATCTTTACTGTTATTGCTATTTCCACAACGTTTCGGCCGATATGTCCTCCGGCCTTCTTCAGGTGTTCGTCGAACTCGGGAACCTTCACGGAACTTCGAACTACGTCCTTTATGAAACCACGGGGGTCGCCTGATCTGATTCCGTTTGCCATAACCGAGTTCGACAAACACCTGAAGAAAGCCGGAGGACATATCGGCCAAAACGTTGTGGAAATAACAATAACAATAAAGATGAAGACAATAGTCCGAAAAACCTTAATGATAAAAATCAACAAGCTTCGTCTCAGAAATTTAGACAACTTGATCGGGGTTGTTAGCGTTTCGCATAGCGCTAAAATTGTTTAGAAAGTTATGAATCCAAACATTTTCTCTCCAACTAAGGATAAGTAATAGGGCACACTGAGCTGTTTAACCTCGGTATAGCAACCAGTAAAACAGAAGAAAAATTCTGAATTCAAACAAGTGGTAGATCTAGAAAGGGATGAGATCCGCCTGGTTATTCGTGCCCAGAACATTCTACATGAAAAAAAAGTAGCACCTAATGACTAAAGATAAAAGACCAATGCGAGATCATTATATTCTAAGAAATTCAAAATTATCACAGATTGCGAAGGCTGTACAATCAAATTTTGAATCATTTTTCAGATTGTTTTGTTGTTGTTGTTTTTTCGTTTTGAGTGTAATGTTTTTTTTATTTTTGTATATCTTGAATATTAATCTTTGTCGTAAATGTCATTAATTTTGAGATCAGATAATTATAGTCAAAAAATATTTTTAGAACATATCGGATATTTTGCATTTCAATTACCCCCCCACACACACACACACAACAACAACAAGATACAATAATTTTATTATTTCTTGCAAAACATTATACAATTAAAACGGATATTATTATCCGTACAACACTGAACCCCAGT
Organism: Sepioteuthis lessoniana; assembly: GCA_963585895.1. Taxonomy (NCBI): domain Eukaryota; kingdom Metazoa; phylum Mollusca; class Cephalopoda; order Myopsida; family Loliginidae; genus Sepioteuthis; species Sepioteuthis lessoniana. Next base: position 46,381,811 of record OY757923.1, read on the forward strand.
TTAAAAAAAAACAAAAACAAAAAAAAACAAAAACAAAAAACATTGCAACAGCCCTCTCATCCCCGAAAACTTCAGTCCTTTCTACCTATCCCTTATATATATATATATATATATATATGGACAGATAGATAGAGAGAGAGAGAAAGAGGGAGAAAAGGTTACGTACTTATTTATGGAGTTCTACATATTTCTAATTTTTGGTTACATATTTTTGGTTTGGTTTCAATATTACGAAAGTTTTGATCATATGCATAATGAAGAATTCATTGGGAACCAAGGAAAAAGGACTGAAATGACGATTGCATAAGTGAGGACTTTGATGAGGTATTAAGACAACACACACCATAGTTTTGGTAGTGTCTATGGACATACTGAAAAGATTGCTGAAAAATAGTCACTGAAATATCAAAGATAATCAGCGAATTCATGCCAAAAATGAAAATGAAATGGACACCATGAAACAAGCAGATTTAAAAAAAAATGTCTAACTCAGGAGAACGAGAAAACTACTCAAAAATTAATTATATATCAGAAGTCTCATCAAAGGGATAAACACATAGTGAGATGGTAGGGTTCACTTTTAAGGCCTTATATCCCAGACATCGACAGATTATATGTGTCAAATAAAGAAGGAAGAGGACTCGCCAGTATTGAAGATAGTCTCGATACATCAATATGATGACTCAAAGACTACATAGAATGAGTAAAGAAAGACTAATTCTAGCAACCATAAATAAGACAAACAACACAAAAATTAACAGAATAAAAATAACTAGAAAACAAAAAGGAAAGAAAAATAAATATACGGATATATCAAAAGACCAAAAAAGCGAAATCTCACGCAAGATGTCTTAGCTAAGAAAGTTGCGAGCATTTTTTAACAAGTCCTGGAGACAGCACCCAACAAAGCAGCGGCTGTACGGCCACCTATCACCCATCACGAAAACTATCAAGACGAACCGGACATGCGGGACACTGCTAAAGAAGTAGGGACGAGCTCATAAGTGATATACTGCTGTGGACGCCTTCACATAGACGAGCAAAGGCAGAACGTCCAGCTCGAACCTACATACAGCATCTCTGTGCCGATTCGGGAAGTATCCCTGAGGACCTGCCGAAAGCAATGGACGATAGGGAGGTATGGCGAGACATGATGATGATGATGATGATGAAGAAAGTAAAACTTTATGTGAGAAATTGAATTTTTTATACTATCAGGACAAAGCAACGCTATCAGGACCACCTATTTTAAAACAAAAATAGATAAAATGCCAAAAAAAGAAGCAAATGTTGGTTGTGTAGTGAATGCTGTAAACTAACGCCAAAAAACAAGTATAAGAATAGAAACGAGTGTGAATTGTGTTAGAAACTTAAATTTGATCATATGAACAAGTGAGATATCCTCAACCCAGAATCCATCCAGGAAAATAAGACGTGAAAACTTCTCTACAATTTTAAGATACTCATAGATCACGTTATCCTAGCCAGACGAAGAGACCTAGTGACAGTAAAAAGAATAAGAGAACGTGTCGAATGGTGGATTTTGTCATGCCAGCAGACCACAAAGTAAAATTAAAAGAAAACGAAATGAAAGATAAGTACCCAGACCTTGCAAACCACGAAACATGAAAGTGGCGGTGATACTAATGGTAATCGGTGCACTCGGAACAATTCTAAAGGATTAGTAAGGAGCCTGAAAGATTTAGAAATAAGACGGCAAGTGGGTATTCTCCAGACCACAGTATTCTTAAGATCGGCAAGATCACTGGGAAGAGTTGGAGACTTGTGAAGATTTACTGTCACTCAAACTCCAGTGCGAAACTATCAGTTAATGCTGGTGTGAAAAACTTTTGAAATAGTAGAATAATAATAATGATGAAAATACTACTAATAATAATAATACAAAGACTTGCTATATAGTCCCACATAACAACAAAAATCCATACGATATTGTCCCCCAAAGCTAGATGTTACACTGTCTCAAAATGTATAAAATGCCCAACGAAGTCAAAGTTTATCGAGAAAACAATGAAATCCAGAAGAGTGGAACTGCCTGCTGGAGGACAAAGCTGAGCAGATATAAAGATTAAAAGAGTTATATTCCAGGCAGACGTGCAATCACCATTACAATTTGCAATAGAGATGATGCCACTCTTTCACAATTTCAGGAAATGCACCGGTGGATACAAACTCAGTAAATTGAAAGAAAAGATCAACTACCTAATGTCATAATGTACATGAACGACATCAAACTATTCGCCAAAAATGAATTGAAGACTCTAATACACGCAGTGAGAATATACAGTCAGGACATAGGGATGGAATTTTGTATAGAAAAATGCGCCATGCAAGAAATAAAAAGCGGGAAATTACACATAACGGAAGAAATCACACTACCAAATTAAAAAAAAATCAGAACGCCCGGAGAAAAGGAAATTTAGAAATATTTGGAAATATTGGCAGCTAACTCCATCAAACAAGTGGAGATAAAAAGAAAGTGAGAACGAGCACCCCAGGAGGACGTCAAAACTACTCGAAACAGGAAGATTATAAAAGGGATAAATATCCGGGCTGTCCTTCTCATAAGATACTCGGATCCAGTCTTGAAGTGGGCCAGAGAACTAGAATAAATGGACAAGAGAACAAGAAAACTAATGACCATGCATATGGCATTGCACCCAGAAATGATGTTGACAGATTATATGTGCCGAAAAAATTAGGAAGATGACTAGCCAGCATTGAAAATAGCGTTGCAGCACAGGTAAAATGATTCAAAGACTACATATAAAGGCACAGAGGAAGACTGATTACAGCCGACAGAAACGACATGAGGACCAACAGAACAAAACTAAAAAAAAACAAAATGAGAAGAAAACCAATTATTGACGTTCTAAGAAACTAACAAGCGACTTCTCACGCAACAAAACGTGAACGTGGCTAAAAAAAGAAAGTAAACATCGAGAGAGAAACTGAATGACCTTTAATAGCAGCTCAAAGCAACACTATAAGGACCAATCAGATCAAAGAAAAAATAGATAAGACGCAACAAAACAGCAGATGAAGATTATGTAGTGATAGAGACGAAACGATCAATTAGAGCAAGTTAACAGAAGAAGAGTATAAGATTAGACATGGCTGGGTGTGCAAGGTGATCCACTTGCAAAAAAAAATAATTTGACCTAACGAACAAATGGTATATGCCCAACTCAGAATCTGTCATCGAGAATGAGACCCAGAAAGTCTTTTGGATTTTGAGATACAAACGGATCACCTAATCTCGGCCAGACGACCAAACATAGTAATAATCCCCAAGAAAAAAAGAACTTGCCAAAAAGTGAACTTTCGTCTCCAGGCTGACCACAGAGTAAAACTGAAAGAAAGCGAAAAGAACGATAAGTAACTCAACCTTGCCAAGGAATTAAAAAAGGTGTGGGACATGAAAGTGACAGTGATACCAATTGTAATTGGTCCTCTCCGTACAGACAAAAGGATTAGTACAGAGACAGGAGGACTTGGAAATAAGGAAAGAGGTGGAGACCAAGCAAACTAAAACATTACTGAGAACGGCCAGAATACTGAGAACAAACACTAACACAAGAACAAAAGATAAGTCTAGAAAATGAAAAGAGAATTATGGGCATTAAAAAGACTACCTTACTATCATTAAGAAACATTGAATGAAGAACAGTTAAGACGGAAATCAATAAAATAAATCAAGTGCTACCTTATATATCAACAAATAATATAACCGAATTAAATTAACTAATCTATGCTGTGGCGAAATTAGTTTGTGGGAAAATTGGGATCCTCTCCAAAAGCACGAAGAAAAAACTAAAACTAGGATGGGAAATTCGACTGGAAACGCAGATAAAAATCTACGAAAACAGGACAAAATGATAAAACAAAAGAAAAACGCTGTAACATGCAGAAACAAAAAGGAAAAGGCAATGCAAAAAGAAAACTTAACAATATCATCATCATCATCATATCGTGCTGGCAGCACGGATATCCCTGACCCTCTTTCGCCACTCCTCCCTATCGTTCATCGCCCTAGGCAGGACAACAACCTGTATCCTCACATAGCTGCTGAATGTACGTTCGTGCTGGTCGTCCTGCTTTTGCGCGGCCGTGTGTGGGGATCCATAAGAGTACATCTCTTATGAGTTCATCTCTGCTTCTCCAGCAATGTCCTGCATGTCTGGTTCGCCTAACTTGAATAGTTTTCGTGATAGGGGGCAGGTGGCCGTACAGTTGGTGTCTTGTTGGGTGTTGCCGCCAGGACTTGTTGAGGATTGCACGCAGCATTCTTGTGTAATTGCCATCTAGTTTCTTCTCCAGCCGTTTTGTTAGCGTCCATGTAGTGCATCCATATAGCAGTATCGATGTGACCGCTGCCTGGAAGAAACTGCGTTTCATTTTATCGGTTAGGTCTGATTTCCATATAGTCGATAGCCTATTGATAGCTGTCCATGCTTTCGTTAACCTCGTTTCGATGTCCTTTTCGGTTGATTCGACGCTGCTTCCTAGGTACGTGAATTTGTCTACTAGTTTAAGAGGGGTTCCTTCTAGAGTGGAGATGTCCCCCGTTTGGTTATAGCACATATATTCCGTTTTATGTGCATTAACATGGAGGCCTATGCTTGCTGCTGCTCGTTCCAAACTATGCAGAAGTGTTTCGGCTTGGTCAGGTGTATTTGCCAGTATCGCTATGTCATCGGCGTAGTCGGCGTCGGTGATTGTTGTTGCGGGGTATCTTCTGCTTCTTTTCTTCGTCAGTTCGAAGCCATTCTCTTTGATTTTGTCAATCGATGTTCTAAGTACGTAGTCTAGACAAATGATAAAGAGATACGGAGCCAGCGTGTCTCCTTGTAGTACTCCTGCTACTATGTCGAAGTATTCTGTGTCTCCATCTGGTGATCGTACTTTTACTTTAGTGTTTCTATAGAGAATCGTTATTGCCGCTACGGTTTCTTTAGGTATGCCGTACGCTAGTAGGATTTGTTCCATCTTTCCTCTGTGAATGGAGTCGAAAGCCTTGGTAAAGTCGACAAATATTAATGTCGCTTGTAGGTTCTTTGCCCGTACACCTTCAAGGATTCTGCGGATGGTTAATATTTGTGAGGTCGTAGATCTATTTCTTCGGAAGCCATTTTGGTTTTTTCTAAGTATGTTGTCGATTTTGGGTTCTATTCTGTTTCGTAGTAGGGCATTGTAGATTTTGGCAGCTATGGATGTTAGTGTTATGCCTCGGTAGTTTTTGGCTAATCCGAGGTCCCCCTTTTTAGGGAAGGGGAGTATGCATCCCTTCGTCCATTTTTCTATCGGATTTTGATTGTATACTGCGTTGCAGTGTTGGAGCAGTATGTCGTCGAATTGTCTGGTCTTCCATACTTCCGGGGGAATTTCGTCCAGTCCTGCAGCTTTCCTATTTTTAATTTTTCTGAGAACCGAGTCGAGTTCTTCTTGTGTGAACGGTCCAAGTTTAATGTCTAATTGTTTGCTAATTATTCTGGTGATTGGTTCAGGCGTTATTTTTGGTGGGTTTCCAAGTAAGTTTTCGAAGTGCTGTTTCCACAGTTTTATTCTTTCTTGTTGGTTTGCTGCTTTAAGTTTTGCTTTGGCCATGTTCTTTCTTCTGCTCACTTCGTTTATTGTTTGCCAGGCAATTCTAGATTGTCTATCTTCCACCGAGTCTCTAAATTTATCTATCTGATTTTGAATGTATTCTGTCTGTTCCTTTATATATATGCCTGCTAATTGATATTGTGCCGTTTTTAGTTTTAAGGCATTTGTGTTTGTTGGGTTTTTTCGATAGTTTTTGGAGGCCCTTTTCACTAGTGCACGTTTTTCTCTCACCGCTAAAGTTTCCCATGGGACTCTATATTTAGTTTTAATTTTTGTTGGAATGTATTTTGCTGCTGCCTCAAGGTGTGCATTGACGAAATTTTCGTATTCGTCGTTTGGTGTACTTTTTTCCGTCTTTTCTTGTAGTGTTTCGAATCTGTTTCTTAATTCTAATACGTATTTATCTCTTACATCTTTGTTGTTTAATAGGGCCCAGTCATAGTGTTTGGTGGTCGCTGTTCGTTTGTCGTTTTTTCGTAGGCTTAACCGTATTTTCGCCGTGACTATTCGGTGATCGGTGGACACACCCTCAAAAGAGGAGTATGCCTCGCAAACTTGTGGAAATAAACCAGAAAATCATGTCGAAAGAAAGAAGATTAACGAGATATCGACAAAGGGTAAAACAATACAGATAAAACAGGATATTCCAAAACAACGAAAGAAATTTCTACAACAAGCGGAAGGAGATGACACGAAAATATATCAACAACCGGTTGCAAGAGAAACTGAACGATTTTGGACTAAAACATGGCAACCTAAAAACCATAACGAAAAAGCCGAATGGATAAACAATATAACTAAAGAATTAGAAGGGCTTGAAGAAGGCCCAAAAGCAGAAATATATATAGGTTAAATGAAAACGACATCAAAATAATATCAACCCTCAAAACCCCAGGCCATGATGGAATACATTGTTTCTGGTTCAAGAAATTCACCTCCATTCACGACAGACTTGGACTAGAATTGAGCAAATACCTACTAGGACCACAATGGATGACCAAAGGAAATATCACATTGATCCAAAATAACCCAAGCAAAGGAACAGCTCCAAACAACTACAGACCCCTAACCTGCTTACCGATGATGCCGAAAATATTAACAGCACAAATAAGGGAAGAGATTTACTACTTGCTAACAAGCCGTGGATTGTGGCCTGAGGAACAGAAAGGATGCCGCAAAGGATTCAGAGGCACAGAGGAGTTATTTTACATAGATCAGCACATCCTAAGCGAGTGCAAGACCAGACGGAAAAATCTAGCAATGGCCTGAATTGACTACAAAAAGCATATGACATTGTCCCGCAAAGCTGGATAAAAAACTGTCACAAAATATACAAAATATCACATAAAGTCATAAACTTTATCGAGAAAACCATGAAAACATGGAGAATGGAATTGACAGCAGGAGGAAGAACCTTGGCTGAAGCAAAGATGCAAAAAGGTATTTTTCAAGGAGATGCACTTGTTATATTGTCATATGCAGCATCATAACGACACAATAATAAAGACGCACGCAGGAAGACTTCTTTATAAAAATATACCTCTCACTTTATTGCAAGGGTTCGAAAAGGTTATTCAAGTTTTGGGTGTGAGAGGGAGCTGGAGACCGAACAGAACCTGTAATATTTTGACTCCCACTCTTATGGCCGTCAACTTTGTATCTTTCTCGTTCTCTAGATGCTCAACCGGAGGCCCTGGGCCCACTCTGCTGGGTGATGGCTTTCTTTACTGCATCTTCTCTGGATCTCAACTCCATCGGGGTTCCCGAGGGCCCCCTCGGCCGGGTGTGGCTTTCCCTACCACAACTCGTCTATAACTCCCACTCCAACTGTACTGGAACTGGAACTCAACTCTGTCTTGACTGAGTTATATGATAGTTCAACGCCCACTAGATCGCCAACTCGATCTTTGGAATGGCATGATTGATCGTCATCCAGCGGAAATAACTGTCATGCAGTTCACAGGTCACTCTCTTCCGGTGCGTCAGTCTATGAGTGTACCATGGGAATTTTTAGCTCGTCCCATTTTGTTAGCCAATTTCCGCCCACGCGATTTCCTCTCCTAACTGCCATTGGAATGTGTCACTTCCTTCCGGTGCATCACCTTGAATGGCATTTTGGGCCGGGTCGAAGGCCAAAATACAACACCCAATCACCGTTACTATTCATAATTGCCATGACCCCATTTAACCACATACTCAGAAAATGCACAGCCGGATATAAACTTAGTAGAAAGCAGGAAAAGATCAATCACCTAATGTACATGGATGACGTCAAACTATTAGCAAAAAATTAAAAAGAACTGGAAACTCTTATACACGCAGTTAGAATATACTGTCAGGACATGGATAGAATTTAGTATAGAAAAATGTGTCATGCTAGTAATGAAAAGTAGCGAATGATATCTAACTGGCGGCATGAAACCACCAAACCAAGACAAGATTAGAACACTAGGAGAGAAGGAAACCTACAAATACTAGGGCATCTTAGAGGCTGACACCGTCGAACAAGTAGGAATGAAAGACACAATTCCAAAAGAATATTACAGGAGAACCAGAAAGCTACTCTAGATAAAATCATATAGCAGAAACATTATCAAAGGAATATATACATGGGCTGTACCCGTCGTTAGATATTCGGGACCCTTTTAGAAGTGGACCAGAGAAGAACTTAAGCAAATGGACGTACGAACAAGAAAACTAATGACCATGCACAAGGCATTACATCCCATAGACCACGTTGACAGACTATATGTATCAAGAAAGAAAGGAGAAAGATAACCTGCCAGCATTGAAGACAGCATTGACACATCGATACAATGACACGAGGACCACATAGAAAAACACGACAAAGGACTGATTACAGCCATCAAAAACGATACTGACAACACGATGACCAACAGAATGACAATAACTAGGAAACAAAAAATCAGCTCTATGGGGGTTTTAAACAAATAATAAACAACATCTAGCACGAGAAAACCTGGACGTGGCTAAGACAAGGAAACTTGTAGCAGCACAAAACAACGCCATAAGAACCAATCAAATCAAAGAGAGAATAGATAAGACGCAACGAAATAGTAAATGTAGGCGCTGTGGTGATAGAGACGAAACAATCAATCACACAATTAACAAATGCAGCAAATTATCACTAAAGGAGTATAAGACGAGACCTGAGTGGGTGAGCAAGGTGATCCACTGGGAAATGTGCAAGAAATTTAAACTTTACCATACGAACAAATGGTATACGCACAACCCAGCATCTGTCCTGGAGAATGACACACCTAAACTCCTATGGGACTTAGACATACAAACGGATCACGTAATCTCGGCCAAAAGTACAGACCTTATGGTAATCAACAACAAAAAAGAGAACTTGCAAAATTGTGAACATTCCTATATCGGCTGACCTCGGAATAAAACTGAAAGAAAGTGACAAGAAGGAGACGTAACTTGATCCTCTCTTGTGAATTGAAAAAAAAAGAGGGTCACGATTATATCGGGATTGGTGCATTCAGTACAGTAACTAAAGGACTATTAAAGGGACTGGAGGTGCCCGTGGAGTAATGGTTATCATCGTAGAAAATGGACACGGCGAGACTGATTGCATTTCACACAGCACTAATACCCTTGGGAAAGGTATGAATCCAATTATTCTCCCTCCAGCTATGGGTAAATAGCCTTGATGAAGCAGCTGGTCTAGGAGAGGGAAAACTCTGAATTCAAACCTGTTAAACTCGGCTTAAAAATTGACCTTGTGTCCGAGCGGAGGGGTTGGTAAATATCATTAAAGGGACTGGGGGACTTGGAAGTTGGAGGACGAGTGGAGACCATCCGAACTACATCATTGTTTACAACGGCCAGAATACTGAGAAGAGTCCTGGAGACTTGAGAGACTTGTTGTAACTCAAATTCCAGTGAAAGACCATCAGCTTACGCTGATGTGAAAACACTCTCACAGATACATAGGCAGATAGATGAACTTGGATCAAAAAGCAAAAACATAGACGGATAGTGGGACAAGGCAAGAGAATTAAAAAGCTGTAGAATTTAAAGGTGACAGTGATACCAACTGTTGTTGGTGTACTCAGAATAATCCCCAAAAGTCTGGAAAGAAGAATTGAATTGTTTTAAATGAGAAGAAGAATCGAGAAAATCCAGACTATAGCATTATTGAAATTAAACAGAATCTCGGAAATCTGAGGAGACTTCATCATCATCATCATGTCGTGCTAGTAGCACGGATATCCCTGACCCTCTCTCGCCACTCCTCCCTATCGTTCATCGCCCTACGCAGGTCTTCAGGACAACATCCCGTATCCTCACATAGCTGCTGAATGTATGTTCGTGCTGGTCGTCCTGCCTTCGCACGGCCATGTGTGGGGGTCCATAAGAGTACATCACTTATGAGTTCGTCCCTGCTTCGCCAGCAGTGTCCTGCATGTCTGCTTCGTCTAACTTGAATAGTTTTCGTGATAGGGGGCAGGTGGCCATACAGTTGGTGTCTTGTGGGGTGTTGCCGCCAGGACTTGTTCAAGATTGTTCGCAGCATTCTTGTGTAATTGCCGTAAAGCTTCTTCTCCAGCCGTTTTGTTAGAGTCCATGTAGTGCATCCATATAGCAGTATCGATGTGACCGCTGCCTGGAAGACTTACTTTCACACAATTTCCAGGGAGTGACAACTAATTAATGCTGGAGTAAAAACGCGACAGAAGCAAAAGAAACAATTCTTTTCCGTAACTATGTTACGAGGGACAGAAAAAATAAAGATTAAAATTAAGGACGATAAGTGTAAATTATGCCTTCTAACTGATATATCATTGCTAACAGATATCAATCAAATAATACAATAAAACGAACAACTTTAAAGATCTGACAAAATTTTTAAAAAAATGAGTCACCTAAAAACTAGTACACTGTAATTTTGGGAAAGCCAGCTATGATAAAAAAAAGAGGCAGATAAACATATTAAAAGGACATTTGTCAGTTCCACCCTTTATGAAAAAGTGCTCTTTACGGAACTGTTCATCCCCTTAGGGAAGTACTATTAATTTGAAAGAAAAAAATAACACAAGATGTAACAAAAAAAAAAAAAAAGTTCAAACTTCCTTCACCCAAAGTCCTTTGTAAAGACTCGGCGAAGAATTGTAAGAACCAAAAACTAAAGGTGAAAACTCAACAATTATCCAATGAGAAACACAAAACTATGAAAACCAAATCATCACTGAAGCCAACGCTACAATATCAGTATTAAAACAAGGCAAAATCAATCAAGAACAAATAAAAAGATTATGAGTGTGTAACACAACTGCCGTAATGGTTAATTATTCTTATTATCTGCTTTAGTAGGGCCGCGAGTTTTTCAGTTATCTGTTAAGTGACCTAAAATATTTGAGCGAAAATCTAAGTCAAATTGGAAAGTTTAAGCGAGTGCGCCAATGATCCACACAGGAAGACCAAAATGTAAACAAAATGAATTCATGTCTTGTTACAGGTTTGATTGGGGAAATGAAATCAGTGAATTTGGGACACGTGAGAGATGACGCAATAATTTAGAAAGATGACATCACCCTACCGATATCCTGAATTTAAATATATAAAAATCAGTGAATTTTGAAAAATTAGTCAGTCGGTTAGTTTTCAGTCAGAAATTTGCGTTCAGAGAGTTCGGTCGGGCTGGGGAAGCCTGTCTCTTTGAGTCTGTTCATAAACCCTTAAAGATTTTCTGTCTTTCTCGTGATACTGTATGCAGTCTGAACATCGAACCATAAATGATTGTTAATTGTGGACGGAGAGTTCTTTTGCTTTTGAGTTGCCAACACCCAGGCGACTTTGTTCCAACGGATCACTCTGACCGTCAGAAGAGGTTGAATTGTCATTCCCTATCAGTGGATCTTCAAACATGGCGTGGGCACAGAAAAGATTAATAAACAAACTATTTAGAAACGCATTTGACGCTGTTACCAGGATAAGACCCAAGTAAAAGTACGGTGACAACTATAGTACCGCATTTAGCACCGTTACCAGGTTAAAAACAATCGTTATTATTATATTTGGTGCCACAACTGTTGTCGTGCACAACGGTATTAGATTTGGCGCTGGTATCAGCGTTGGTAGTCGTGACCGCAATATTGTTACAAAGGTTCCGTGCGAAGATATTATTACATTTGGTTCAGTACCCAAACGACAGCGTTACAAAAGGTAACCTACACTAGAACATAGTATCACATTTCGTACCGGGCCAAGTGATAGTGATATAATTGGTACCAGGCCAAACCATGATACTATATATTTGGTACTGCTCCCAAGAAAAGTACCCAGAAGGTTCAAACCATAGAGCTATATTTGGCAACGTTACCAGGATTTGACCTTGAAAATCCACAGCACAGCCAGACGCAGGGTTGGACCCTAAAAACGCATGGCACAGCAATAAACAGAATTCGACCCGGTAAACCTATAGCCAAGCGATGATATTACATTTGGTGCAAACATATTAAGCATATTGTTTGGCACAGGTAACTGTACAAAACAATAGTGTTATAAGTGAATAGAAGACTACATTACGATGCCTTTGGAATCAAGGCTGGAAACACGTCAGAGTAGAGACTTAAGAAGCAAATAAATCTCCGTAGTATATCTCAATGGACAGCATCACCGAACTGAACGAGATAATCTATGCGAGAGCAAAACTAGTCAGTGATGAAATTTTTATTCTCCCCACCCCAAGGAATCCAAACAGAAATGAAAAACCTGAAAGGGAAACGAGGCTAGAAAAAACAAATAAAGAAACTGAGACAACAAGCGAAAAACATATAGGAAATCAACAGAAAGAAAAGACCCCTAAAGACAAACGCTGATTGTTCTGAGAACACAAGTGGAAGAAATAAATCAAAAGGTATTAGCGAAAGAAGGAAGACTTAAAAGGTACCGGGACAGGGTCAAGCAGTGCAAACACATCGGGGTTTTACAAAATGATGAAAAAATTCTACCAACAAGTTGATAGAGAAGGAACAAGGTTAAATCTGTAACCGGATGCAAGGGAAATAAAACTATTCTTGAGTATAGTATAGACAACGGAAGATAATTACACAAATACTGAACGGATAAATCACATAAAATAAGAAATTAAAACATTAAAAAAACTCCGAGGTTAACTTACTCTTTTAGTCGCTTAGAGCAACACTCCAAAAACATCTAATTCGAAAATTCCTCTCCATGATGTCATACATGGATTCTGGTATAAAAAGAAACGACGAAAGTGAAAACCACCTTAAATCTGAAACAACAACCCCCAACAAAAAAGAAAGGAACGACATCCAGCAACAATATACCGAAACTTTTTTTACTTAAGATGTGGAATATCTTAACCGCACAGATAAAAAAAGAATGTATACCGGGGTTTATTTTCGGAAGAACAAGAAGGATATCGCATGAGAAAAAGAACAAATGACCAACTATATTCAGAGCAACACATCATCAAAAAAGTTTAAACGAGACGGAAAATTTAGACATAACATGGAGTGAAAGCAAAATGTCGTATGATATAATCAAGTAATTTGGGATAATAGAGTGTCTGAAATTGTAGAAAATATCCGACAAAAGCATAAATTTCATCTGGAGTGCCATAGAAAACTGGAGGGTGGAATTAACAGCGGTAGGACAAAGCCATGCAGAGGTAAAGATTAAAAGAGACATCTTCCAGAGAGATTCACTCTCGCAACTGCTATTCATTACAGCGATGATGCCTCTCAACTACGTATTTAGGAACTGTAAACATGGCTAAAATTAAATCATCACAAGAGAATTTAATCACCTTATGAATATGAATAGCATAATGGCATTTGCAAAAAAAAATAAAAAAGAAAAAAAGTAGACACCCCGATACAAACAACAAGAATATATAACTAGTATAAAGGAATAGATTTTGGTATTGAAAAATGTGCCTCTTTATTAATAAAAAGTGGGAAAAGGAAAGCAGGGGAAAGAATGGAACTATCAAATCAGGAAAGCACTAGAACGTTTTGGAGCGAAAGAAAACCGCTATTAATATTATGTAGTGCCTTCAATAAATTTCCAGACTTTTTTGTATGGGCATTTAAAATTGTAGTAGGCTCTTGAAAATTCTGTAGGTTATTGCTATACATCTTATGAGAAGACTGGCCAATTTTTATGATTTAAGGTTCAAATGAACAGCTACAGCAGGAACTGGAATACACCCTACTAAAGCCTGATTGTCACAGCTGGTGAATTTCAAAAGTGCAATCTGGACGTCAGAACACTTTAGAAGAACGATATGCAATACAATTCTGTTTTAAACTCGGAAAAAATGCCACAGAAACGGATGCAATGCTTCAGACTGCTTTTCGACCATATTGCATGAATCGAGCATCAATTTTTGAGTGGCATAAGAGATTCGAGGAAGGCAGGAAATCTGTGAGGGATGATGAGAGGTGTGGGAGGAGTAAGGAAGTCAATACACCAGAATTGATTGGCCAAAGGGTTAGGGTTAGGCTTAGGGTTACAATGTTGAGGTTTTAAGTGAGTTCAGGAAGAGATTCCGTCGGAAGTGGCCAGCACTCTTCAAATTGGGTCAGTTGCAGGACAATACACAGGTCCACAACTCCATCCTTGTCACAGACTATTTTAGCATGATGGGCATCAAGACAGTTCCTCAGCCTCCTTATAGTCCAGACCTTGCTCCCTATGACTTTTGGTTATTCCCTAAGCTCAGAGGCTGTCGTTGTGAGACAATTGAGGAGATGAAAGAGGCTATGACGAAGGTCATTGACACGCCGACTTCCATGGACCTTCCAAAAGTTGTTGAAACGGTACAACAAGTGCATTGCAGCCGGAGGAGATTACTCCGAAGGGTACTAGAGTTTCATGAGTGTACTATCAATAAAAGTGCCCATACGAAAAAGTCTGGAAACTTATTTAATGATCCTCGTATATGCTGAAAGCTGAAACCATCAAATATGCGGAGATGAAGGAAGAAATAAGAAAAGCAGACACCTTAAAAACGAGAAAACATCTCAAAGCCAACCTTTGCAGCAGAAATCTAATTAAAAAAAATAAACACCTGGGCAATTTCATTTATCAGATATTTGGGACAATTCTCAAAATGTATAACGGGAGGAATTTATACAAATGGATCCAGGGACAAGAAAGTTGAGGATTATGTATAAATCTTTTAATCAGTGAAACAACAAAAGACAGACTATTTGGGTCACGAAAAAAGGAGAATGACGACTTGCCTGCTTTGAGGATTGCATCCATGCATCAATACGGAGTATCAAGGAATACATTAAAAGAGCAAAGAAAACAGTACTGGCAAAATAAGTTCGGAGAGAAAAACATATAAACATAGGAAGTAGAAATTGGAAGAAAAAATTTAAAAAGAATTTGGATACAGAAATGGGAAGAAAAACAGTTTTATGGATATTTCAAAGGAGAAACTGGCGAGAATGTACACGAAAAGAGTCATAGCTAAAAAAGGGAAACCTCAGGAAAGCAACTGAATTTCTTCTAATTCCAAAGCTGTAAGTACAAATATGTTAAAACGAAAATCGATAATATACAACAAAATAGCAATTGTAGGTTATACACAGAGAGAGAGAGAGAGAGAGAGAGAGAGAGAGAGAGATGAAACGATTAATCACATGATAAACGATCGTTGCAAATTGGCAAAAAATAAATAGAAAACTAAGCATATCTTTTTGGGGAAAGATGATTCACTGAGAATTGTGCAAGAGATTGAATTTTAACTATATTAACGAATGGTATATGTACAAACAAGAGCTAGAAAATGAGACGCATAAAATTCTCTATAACTTTTAGATAGAACTGGATCCCTCAGTCCCATCCAGAAAACCAAATCTAGTGCTAATTAACAAATAAATAAAAAAGGAAAAAAATATCATGTAATTTTTTGGATTTTGCCATTTTCCCATAACGATTGTCTGGATATGACACTAAACAATCTGATGGTGAGGTTCCAGTGACGTTGGAGCTTTTGGGAAGACTGAACACTCCTTCATTGCCATTGCTCTCAGGTCCACTCTGACCCGGAGTGGTAGCATCTGATAGGACCCTATCTATGATTAAAAAAATAAATAAACTGCTTACCAATGCTAAACTGAATCACTTGATATAGAACTGTTTTGGTATTTAAACTGCGTACTTATGCTAAACAGAATTGTTTGAAATAGAACTGCTTTGACATTTAACTGTGTGTAAAAGAAAACTGTACTTATACTAAACTGAGTTATTGGAATTAGAAATGTTTGACTAAACTGAATAACTTGAAATAGAAATGATTTTGACAAATAAACTGTGTACTTACATTTAAACTGCGTACTTATGGTGAACTGAATTATTTGAAATAGAACTGTATAAAAATGGATTTGGTATTAAATAACCAACAAATGTTGACATGCCATCAACCTAACCAACTAACCAATTAATCAATCAATTATATAAAAGGAAAAAATTCTAATATGCAGCAGAGTTATAAGTATAAGTTAAGGGAAGACGGATTAAACAGTTTCATAATAAGCAATAACAGCAAACTGGCTCAAAAGAAGTACGAAACTTGGCATGACTGTTTTGGGAAATTGATATACTAGTAATTACTCAAGAGATGAAAATTTGATCATTCTATCAAATGGTATATTCACAAACCAACATCTGTTCTGAGGAATGATAAGCCAAAAATTCTTTGAGATTTCGAGATACAAATGGACAACCAAATCCTGGCATGGAAACAAGACTTGGTGTTAATTAACGAAAAAAAAAATTGTCATTTAGTGGATAGGAAGCGAACAGATAGACAAATATTTGAACCTTATAGGGGAAAGAAAAAACCGTAGAACATTAGAGTGACGGTGATACAATCTTATATATCAACAGAATAAGCCCTTGTTAGTTCACGCGACCGTTATGTTTGGAGAGTATTCCTATTAGTCGAAACTAGGTAAGTAATAACCAACCAAATTTGGCGTCTTATGCAAAGCTTTATAAGGCATCATGGCCAAAGTAAGTATGTTTTTCTTAAGTAACTTTTAACGCAAACCTAGAACTATTTGTGGAGTGAATATTTTTTTCAGTATTTTTTATGTGTGAGTGATCGGAATAACAAGAATTATAAGAATTTTCCTTAATTTAGATCTTTATGGAATTGAAAGTAGTGTAAAATATTAAACATTGATCAGTTTTCTCTAAATCGGAAAATATAAACAAGAAAAGAGTGACCTAAATAGAAAGCATGTTGAATTTTGTTTCAGTTTCAGCTGTTAAGTCCGAAACGTAAAAGCTGAAAAGAAATTTTTTAAAGTATCTTATTTCATTGGTTTTGTTTAGAAATATCTAAAGAGAGTAATGGAAAATATTAATTCAGCGCAAATACGAAAAAAGTGTGATTTTATTGAGAATCCCTACGGCCTATTAAAAAAATGATTTTATCTGTTTTTGGATTTAAAGTTAATTTATCATAATTCTAAAAATTCGCATCAAAGTACAAAATTATTCGTTCTTAAACTTTGATCGGTAGGTACCTCCAAGTCGAAGTGTAAATATACACCCCTTATATTTCATTCAATGAAACTTGAACAAAAGATAATATTATCGTCAACGTTTTTGAACCATTTAAAGAAAGAAACATAAAAAACATCTCGAAGTTTTTTAGAAAATAAAAATTACTTTTTTCGCACCATTAAATCAATTAAAATTTAACGTGGCTTCATAAAAGTTACGCATAAAGTGTTTTGTAAAGTTCCTTGAAAAATGAAAGAAAAGTCAAATTTTCTTGAAAATTTCAATACTTATTCACCTTTAGATGAATTTACGTATAGAATTTTTTTTCTAAATATATATTTGCGAAAATACATTTCTGTTATTTGTTCCACCCCCACTACATTATTTTGCGAAATCTGAACGAAATATATCGTAGACATACTATTTTAAGATTTTTCTATAAAGTAAAGAGTCTGAATAATAATATTATGAAATTTTTAGAAATTCTTAAATCTAATTTTTTTTTTAAATGGCCATGAATTCTGAAACAAAAGGTGCTAAAAAGTGTCAAAATCTTATGCTAGGAGAAAATTTTCTTTATTTTTTATTAATAAGATATATTTTGTTGAATTGCAAAAAAAAAATTACAAAGAAATTAATTTTTAGATTTTAATTCAATTTTGTGATTAAATAATTTTGGTTTTCAAATTTTTTTTTTTTCGTTTGTAAATTCATTCTTCTCTAATCTTCTAATATATAATATAACACTGGATTTTAGAAATTGAAGGAAAGCAACAACAATGCAGACCAATGTATTTTAAGAGAATTTTGAACTGTCATTGTTAAACAACGGAGGTGCCTGTGGTGAAATGGTTATCGCCGTAGGAAATGAACACGGCGATACGAGTTCAAATCCTGGACGAGACTTATTGCATTTTACATAGCACTAATACCCTTGGGAAAGGTAGGAATCTAATAATTTCCCCTCCAGCTATGGATAAATAGTGGGACAGACTGGGTTCTTCAGCAACTAGTCTAGGAGAAGAAAAACTCTGAATTCAAACCTGTTAAACTCCGCTTAAAAATTGACCTTGTGTCATATCCTGCCCCATGGGTAAATAGGTTAAACAACAATGTTAGCTGCCTAGAATGTACGGAAGGCAACATAGGGGAAAAATCAAGAAATATATCCAAATAATAACCGGTTATTGTATAATTCACAAGAAAACAACTGTTCTTTCCCTTCTAGCCACCAATACATTAAAAAGTATAATCGTCAAAGGAGACTGATATCTAAATTATGGCCACTTTTTAAGGTTATCTTAAATATAAAAAGAAACTCCTACTGGTGAAGAAAAGGAACTTTTACTTATTTTTCATGATAACTCTGATTAATTTTTTTCCAGTCGGAAAACAGTCACCAAGAAAATAGTTTGCAGAGAAATATTGAGCTTCAATGGATTGATGGTGTTTGTTTTAGATGCACGTTAACATAAATTAATAGCGTAAAAGATATTTGGCAAAATTCGTGTAATCTACACGGGTCTTACTTAGTTGTTATTATGGGTCTTGCAGCGGTATCAAAATGCTAAAAGAGGGGTTGGAAATCAGAGGAAGAAATCGAGAGAATTGTTGTCAATCATACTCCAGGGAAAGAACTCGGTAAGAGAAAAATAATAATGAGAGTGATAATTGAAAATTTTCCTGCACTTTTTAGAATGGAAGGTATATATATATATATATATATATATATATATATATATATATATATATATGTGTGTGTGTGTGTGTGTGTGTGTGTGTGTGTGTGTGTGTGATTCGGCAGTAGTCTTTCATTTAAGTATGTTTGGTTAAATAATAAAGATTCATTTTGTCAATATAATTTTATTAATATTCTTTCAAGTTTCCTGATAACTGTCTTGGAATTGGTGGATGAATTTACCAAAATTGTCCCGAGCGCTTTCGGACCATTCACAACACATCATCAGGAGTTGATTGTATGTATAAAGAGTGTTTTTAAAGAGTTTTAAAATTTTTTTAGGTTTTTTATAACATCACAAAATTACGTAAACGCTGAGTTGGATAAAACTGAGATGCTGATGAATTTAAAAACAGAACGCTATCAATGGAAATAGAATATTATCAAGAAATATGGAATATAAAAAAAAGGCTTTAGGCATTTCGAAACATTGTCGTTATTTTCAAAACTAATTCTATTGATTTCATTTTTAATTTTTTTTTTAATTTCTAGGGATTCTAGGATTTGTAGTCGTAACTCATCAACTTCATGTGCTATTATCGTGGTGTTTTCAACTAGAATTTTTCGAAACTCTGATTTGGGAATAGAATGGGTTTTAAGATGTAAGGCTATGGAGCTAGAATCATTGCATGCATTGCAAGCCGTCTAGGAAGAGTTGTAGTGGTAATACCAACGTACGCATTATTTTCTTTGAAGACACTCTCCCAAGAGACATTTGAACATATATACTACGTTTGTCTTATGAAGAAGTTCAGTGGAGGGAGGAAGAGTTATTAGAAATAATTAGGTTGGAGGTTTTAAATTTGTTGTAGTAAATGTTAAGTCTTACTTTTTTGGTAGGATCGGTAGGGAGAACATTTTCTTGGATAAGGTATTTTAGTATATGTTCATATATCTTATAATAACTATGAAATTCTTTATGGCTTATGGTTTAGGATATTGTCTATGTTATGTTGTTCAGTTTTTTTAATGAAATATTTAATTTCTGTATCAACAATGTAATTGGGAAACCGTGTATCAATAAGAGTTTGTTATAATTTTTTAAGTTCGTTAAGGAAGATAGTTCGAGAGGAAGATAGTAGTTTTGCTCTGGAAATAAGTGTTTTTATGATTGTTCTTTTATAACGGAAGGAGCATTCACTATGGAAATTGAGGTAGGTTTTTTTTTTATGTGGAGGTGATAAATCGGTCAATATTGCTTGTGTCTATTAGTACACCAAGAAATGGGATTTTATTGTTGGCATTGATTTCTTGTGTGAAAGTGAGGACAAAATTGTTTTGAAAGGTCTCTTGAATTATGATAATTTCATTAATGCTATTAGTAAGAAGGAGTTTTTTGTCAGCATAACTCAAATAAATATTAGGTTTATTGATGATATTAGAAATCTTTTTTCAAGGGCTGACATTTAAAAGTTATTGAAAATGGATCCCAAAACTAACTCCATCGCAATCCCATCTTTTTTGGATGAATATATTTCCATGGGGATCATAAAATGGTACCCCAGTAGCGCAGAGTAAAAGTATTTTCAATAAGGTATTGGAATTGATTTTGAGTGGAGGGAGTGTTGGATTGTGGTAAATATTATTAATTATTTATATTGATTGTTTCAAGAACTGAAATACTTGAGAACAGATTTTCCACGTCTAGAGAGGATATTATTCCTTTGTTTCGTTTGTGGAATTTAAGGATTTCGATAGGTGCATTTGTAAATTTAATGCTATAATTATAAGAAAGATATGGGGTAATTAGATCGTTAATAGTTTTTTGTAAGTTGGTATGTAGGTCTTGTTACCCTTGAAATTATCAGTCGAAGTGGATAACCAGGTTTATGTATCTTAACAGTTCTGTAAATGTATCCTGGTTTGTAATCACCAAGGTCAGCGTTATTAGCATTTAAGAGTTTGTTAGTTTTATATATATAATGGATTTCGTAATATCGTGTTATTTTGGTTTGAATTCGAGAAAAGCTTTCGCTGAGAACAGAGAAAGAATGAAGCAAAGATTTGGCAAGAGCTCTATACCTAGAAAAACGAAGAAGTTACGGTGACTTGTCAATTGTCCATTTTGTCCTGATTCCACAGCTACAGTGATTGAACAACTTTAAAAACCATTAAAAGTCGAAATATGTTTTATTATCTTTACTCCCAAGCCTACCAAAATTAATTTACTGGCTACACTGAAGTGGAATTCTGAAGGTTCAATGCATTGCATAAAAGAGAAAACAAAAACAAAAGAGTAAACAGTCTTATAGTGATGGGAATGGTTATAAAAGGAAACTCCGGTCGTAATCTAAATAAGAATCTGAATTTAGTGAGAAATAGTATATAGAATTCAATTGTACATAGTAAGATGGATCAGTATTTGAAATATTTCGACAATATTTTGGTATCGGACGTTTGCATGATGGTTAGAGTGTTCGCCAATGGTTCAAGAAACCTTGTTAGGTCATTAATAGTTTTGGTAAGTTGGTACGTCGGTGTTGTTACCTGTGAAATTATTAGTCGGAGTGGGGAGCTAGATTGATGTATCTTAACAGTTCCATTGATGTATCTAGGTTTGTAATCGCCAATTATTTTTGGTAATTTTATATTTTGAAGGTCAGCGTTATTAGTATTAATGGGTTTGTTAATTTTAGACTTGAGTTGGTTAGTTAGATTATGATCCAGCTTTGTAAATTTTTTATCGTTGAGGATGGTCTGTAGTTTAGAATGGTAATCAGATTTATTAAGTATGATATAGACATTGGTTTTATCTGCTTTTTTATAGTGATGTCAGGATGTTTAGGTAAATGTTCAGTAGCATTTTTTAGTTATCGAGTTAGAATAATGGAATACTTGTGTTTATTGCCGGATCTAATATTAGTTGCTTCAGCTTTTAGAAAGTTGCGTAATTGGTGTTTACTTTTGACCAGGTTTTGTTCTGGGAGTTTTAGTATGTTTAGATATGATATACAAATTCAGTTTGTTTTTGTACATGATTGAATCCATTAAACAGATAATAGGCTGGAACCAATAGGTTGTGTCAGTTCGTGGTCGGAGAGGTTTAGGAATTTATTCTCGTTAGTCAGATATTGTATGCAGCCGTTATAGAGGTTAAGTATTCTTTGTATTTTGAGTTTATGTTGAAAGTGATTTTTTTTCCGTAGTGTATGACAGTTTGTATTCTACGGCTTGTGATAGTTGAACTGAGAGAGAATTTTAAATTTGATATGAACAATATGTGATTCAGTATTTAGGTGGTTTATTTTTTTTATTGTTGCTAATTTGTCTTTTTACAAGACTAGAGCGATACTTTTCGGTGTCAGTTTCATGGTGAGCTGAAGGATCATGTATTTCATAATATATGTAGTTGGCCAGCAGTCTTTCATTTAAGCATGTCTTTATAATTTAATCATACATGCATATATATATATATATATATATATATATATATATATATATATATATATAATGGATTTCGTAATATCGTGTTTTTTGGTTTGAATTCGAGAAAAGCTTTCGTAGAGAACAGAGAAGAAATGAAGCAACGATTTGGCAAGAGGTCTATACCTAGAGTAACGAAGAAGCTACGGTGATTTGTCAATTATCCATTTTGTCCTGATTCCACGGTCTCGGTGATTGAACAACTTAAGGCCGAATCACTAAAAGTCAAAATATGTTTTATTATCTTTACTCCCCAGCCTACCAACATTAATGTACACTGAAGTTAAACTCTGAAGATTCAATGCATTTTATAAAAGAAAAAGCAAAAACAAAAGCGTAGACAGTATTATAGTGATGAGAATGGTTAAAAAAGGAAAATCAGAAACTTTACCTTAAATCTGAATCTGAACTTAGTTAGAAATGTCATTTAGAATTCAACTATACTTAGTAAGATCAGTATTTGAAATATTTCGACAATATTTTGGTTTATTGCGAGGATTTGCTGATATTTTTAAAGTGAAGAAGCACACTAGGTAAGATGCCGAGCACACCTGATACTCTCCGAATGCTACTCGTCGGATTTGCCTCTCTGATTTGGAGGACGGCTACGGATTGCAATCAAGATTCATTTCTTGAACTATCTGGTAATCAACAATAACTTCACCTTTGGCCCAACAACTTTTTACTCGCTTCCACGGTGTTATCGTCCACTTTGAACTAGTAAAAAATAAGTTCCTGAATTAGACTCTGTTAATCTATGTTACTTTTAAATTACACACGAAGAGATGCAATCGACAACGTATCAGTACTCCAACAATGACATTACTAGCGATTATAATGGGTACATTTTACGGCTTGCACTACTTCAGTCCCGTGATATACGCGCAGCGAACTAGTGCATACCAAAATAATGCAAGAATTTTAACTTAACCAAATATTTCTGGAGAATTTGAATGGTTCCAGAAATGAGTGTCAAAAAAATACATATTTACAAATCGATTGAAATTACGTAGGTAAGAATAAAGTTGATGTTGAGGGTAAAGATTGAATAGGACGTGTGCTATGAATGTTTCATCAATGAACAAAAACTAGAAGTATTCACTGCAAATTGGAATCTTTCAAAATTTGAATGCAGGTGATCCGCATAAGTTTTAAAAGGAATGCAAATAATTGGTACACAGGATTTGATTTGCAAAGGGACAAAACTGTTGAATATTAAAGTCATACACTGGCATCTAGTCAGTGATGTACTTGGAACGTCTATCTCTCTTTCTTTTCCTCTCTTAATATATATATATATATATATATATATATATATATATATATATATGTACATATATATATATATTGATAAGTAAGTGTGTGTGCGTGCATGTCTGAATACAACAAAATATTTGATAAAAGGAAAGAATAGAAAGTATTTCTGTCGTAGCACTGATATCTTAATGTCATACACTGACATTTAGTCAGTGATGTACTTGGAACGTCTGTCTGTCTGTCTGTCTCTGTCTCTCTCTCCCTCTCTCTCTCTCTATATATATATATATATATATGTATATATATCAATATATCAATATCAATATATATATATATATATATATATATATATATATATTGATAAGTATGTGTGTGTGCATGCGTGTCTAAATACAACAAAGGATTTGATAAAAAGAAAGATTCGAATGTATTCCGGTCGTAGCACTGATACAGTAAGGAAAATCTCCATCGCGTAAAATATTCCATCTGGTTTATCTACAAGTCATTACTGAATTTCAGCCTCTTCCATTGTTTATTGATTTTTTTTTATCTATTCTATTTTCCTAATATTGCCTTATTCTTGTATGACGTCATTGCCTGTTATGCATTTATATTTTTGAATTTTTTCTTTGTATTTACTAAATTTTCAGAACTTGTTGTTGTTGTTGTTGTTGTTGTTGTTGTTGTTGTTGTTGTTCTTCTTCTTCTTCTTCTTCTTTCGTATTGTCTTTCCTTATATGATTATTTTTTGTCGCATTTTTCTTCCTTTTTGTAGCCAACAATTTTTTCTTTATTTTTATTCTTTTTGTGTATTTTGTTTTTCACTTTCACTTTCACCTTTTCATTTCCCTATTTTTCCTTATTCCTCCATAGCTTTGTTGTTCTTATCTTACTAAGCTTCCTCCCCTTTTTTTCCCATTTTTCATTTTGATCATCTTTTCTTCATAATCTTAACATGCTTTTTTCTTATTGTTCTTCTTGTTCTTGTTCTTGTTCTTGTTCTTCTTCATCATCTTTTCTTATTTCGTTTTTATTTTGTATTCCATCTTTATGTTTTTGTGCTTTTTTACAACTTGTTGATTTTCCTCTTTTTTCCTCTACTTCCTTCCCGCTTTTCAAAATCGAACATTCTACGAATGTTGATTTTGCTGCAGTTCAATACCATTTTCCTGTGATAAATGGGAAAGCTCCTGTTCCTTACAATAAAACACGTACTGCTTGAGTTATGGCATCTAAGTGACGAAGAGTGGTGTTGAATTTAAAATTTGATGCAACCTTTGAGGAAGAGAGAAAGACGTAAAAATTGCTAAACATTTTGCAAGGCATGTCGGTAATATTGAGCGAAAAAAAAATTAACAAAAAAAAACAAAACAAAAAAAAAAGAACGGGAATATATTCAGTGACCAGTTCTTTGGAGTGATAGCCACAAAAGTAAACATTAAAAGACGAATCTTGGATCTTACGGTTCAGTTTGAGAATAGCCGAGTCATGAAGTTTGTAAAGTACGTTTCTTTCCTGTAAAGATAGAATGCAAGCTTTGGAGTATGATTCTGGTAAAATTCCCGCTATATAATTTGTTTTCCCAGGCATTTTCGAGTTGCAATTTTCTTGTAAGCAACGACACAACCATAGTATGTTTACTCCACATAAAAGACAAACGTTAAAACACATAACACGAGGTGCATACGATAAGTTTCCAGACTTTTTTTGTTTGGGCATTTAAAATTGGCGTAGGTTCTTAAAAATTCAGTAGCTTATTGCTATATAAGTCATGAGATGACTGACCAATTTTTCTGATTTCAGATTCAAATGAACAGCTACAACAGGAATTGGAATACACCCTACAAAAACCTGATTGTCACAGCTGGCGAATTTCAAAAATGCAATCTGGACGTGAGGACACTTTAAAAAAACGATATGCAATAAAATTCTGTTTTGAACTTGGAAAAAATACCACAGAAATGTATGGAATGCTTCAGACTGCTTTTCGACCATCTTGCATGAATCGAACATCAGTTTTTGAGTGGCATAAGAGATTCAAGTAAGGCAGGGAGTCTTTGAAGGATGATGTCAGGTGTGGGAGGAGTAAGAAGTCATTACACCAGAGTTGATTGTCCGAAGGGTGAGGGTTAGGGTTACTATGTTGAGGTTTTCAGGGAGTTCAGGAAGATATTCTGTCGGAAAAGGCCAGCACTCTTCAAATCGGGTAAGTGGCATTTCTACTAGGACAATACACCAGTCCATAACTCTATCCTTGTCACAGACTATTTTAGCATGATGGGCATCAAAACAGTTCCTCACTCTCCCTATAGTCCAGACCTTGCTCTGTGTGACATTTGGTTATTCCCTAAGCGCGGAGGCTGTCGTCATGAGACACTTGAGGAGATGAAAGAGGCTATGACGAAGGTCATTGACACGCTCACACAAGACGACTTCCATGGGGCCTTCTAGAATTTGTTGGAACGGTACAACAAGTGCATTGCAGTCGGAGGAGATTACTTCGAATGGGACTAGAGTTTTATGTGTGTACTATCAATAAAAGTGCCCATACGAAAAAAGTTTGGAAAATTATCGTATGCACCTCGTATATATTTCTTCTTTTGTAGAGAGTGACCAATCTTTGATAATTCTGAAGCTATAGTAAAAAAATCTCTCGGAAAAATGATTATGTGGCCCCAAACTTCCAAATGTGAGGGAGAATCAGAAAGCCGGTAATCAAATTTTGGTTTTCGACTATGTTTTGATCAATAAAAGCGTGTTTTCGAGAGATATCTTATTCACCTCAGACACTCGTATAATTTGCTTCCAGACTATCATTTTTCATGATCCATAATCAACTACTGTTTCTTAGCTATAACTGATAATTATATGACTCTTGAAAATAATTTTGATTATGTAGATAATTTTAAAATTCATTTGAACTCCTAGAGATTATATTCTGAAGTTATTCTAAGTTCTTAGTTTTCGTTTTTGATTTCACTTTATTTTTCATATTACTTTATTGTGTTTAGTAACAACTGTTAAGACTTTTACAATTCTACAAGAAATGGTTCTGCTATTAAAAATGACGTTACCATTGTTAGGCAATTGGACATTCCAAATCAATGCTACTAGACCGAACTATATCAAATGCAAAGATATAAGGTAAAAAATAGTAAATATTGCGGATATGATGACAATTTAGACTAATAACCGACTGCCTAAAAAGATGTCAAAATACAAACTGACTGAGAATGAAAGGGGTCCTCTGTAAACGGTAAAGATAACCAAAATTGTCGCATATAAATGAATGGTGTGTACACAAAGGAAAAGTTATATTGTTATATTTTGACCTTTTGACCCGGCCAAAAATGCCATTCAAGGCGATCCACCGGAAAGAAGTGACACATTCTAATGGCAGTTATGAGAAAATCGCATGGGCGGAAACTGGCTGATGAAATGGGACGAGGTAAAAAAAAATCCATTATACTGTCATAGACTGACGCACTGGAAGAGAGTGACCTCTGAACTGCATAACAGTTATTTCCGCTCGATGACGATCACACAGGCCATTCCAAAGATAGCGAAAGTGACACATTCCGATCGCCAGATATCGTAAGAAATTGCGGAAGCGTGGAGGCGTGTCCATATCACCGCGTGGGAGTTTGAAGGTAATATAAGGCCGACGAATTGAACAGAAGGGGGACAGCTGAGTTAAGTTAAGGATTGGCGAGTAGAGTTGGATAAGGAGAGGGAGTTAGACGAGGTGTAGTAAGGAAAGCCAGCACCCAGCAGAGTGGACTCCAGGGCTCCGGTTGTGCAGCCCTGGAGAACGAGAAAGACACAACGCTGACGGCCATAACATTGGGGTCAAAATATGTCACGTATGTTCGGTCTCCAGCTCCCTCTCACATGCAAACTTTGAATAACCCTTTTCGAACCCTTGCAATAAAGTGAGAGGTAAATATTTTGTTAAAGAAGTCTTCCTGCGTCTTTGTCACTGCGTCTGACTTCATCGTTGCGTCTTTATCCTGCGTGCGTCTTTATCGTTGCGTCAGTATGTATCCAGTATATATATATGTACATTTCTGCATGAACATGTATATGAGAATGCAACAATATTAGTAAATGTTATGTCCTCGGAAAAGCGCATAAAATTAATTAGACAAACACATACTTAAAGAGAACAATAAAAGTTATATATTACAGTAACAAGTAACACAATGTCGCCTGTGTAGGTTTTGCTAACCTCTCCCCAAGTGGATTACACTCAAATGTTATGTCTTTATTGTAACGGTCCATGGTGTATCGGAAACAGTAATGATGCCACAACTGAGAATAAACTCAGAATTATAGGAAATTTGGGATTTAATCAGATCCCATAATACAGGATATTGTAATATACTAGCTTAGTTAAGGATAGAATGCCGTGGATGAACTTAACAGATTCAATGCGGTCGCAAGGTAACATCAGCAAAGTGGTTTTTACAGGAAAGAGAAATATAAAATATGATGGCGAGAATATAATTTATTGCCAATGGATAGAGTGACCAATATTTAACAGATAAGATAAACAAATTACCGAAAAAAAACGGAAGTATGTAAGTTCCGATAACCAGTGAGCGAAGAGGCGTGTTCATGGGACTTGAAAGACAATATAAGGTCTGTAATTTTTGACTGAAGGCAGAGATACGCTGGTCGCTCAAGCAAAGGAGAGAGATCCACTAGTCTCTCAAGCGATGGGAGAGACCTGTAGGTCACTCAAGCAAACATGTTGTGTGTGTTCTCCGGCCGTCGCACTACTTCACACAAAAAGGTCCCGCCATAGAGGGGAAAATAGAACAATCCTTAAAACCCTGTCAATATGTTGGAAAAATATGACTGATTAATTTATTTTTAACGGATGTGAACTCGCTTAGGGTTATTTTACGTCTAGTGCTTAGATTCTTGTGGTTATTGTATGTTCGCATATGCATAGAAAAAAAAATCATCTGGATTACAACATTACTAAAATTGACAGCAATACTGAAGGGATCTCTGGAATATTGACAAGACTTACAATCACATTATCCTCAGTGAAAACCATTTGACAAAAGAGTTGTGAAAACTCAGCGAAAAACTTATATCTTTTAAAATAATTGAAAGGCATCGACAAATTTTCTTGCTTTGGTTAGAGGTGATATAGTCTTTCTACTTTTACACTTTTTCTTGTTGGTCAAATCATTCTTTTAAAAGATTTTCTGACTGTTGAAATCATAGCAGTCGAACAAGAACTAGACACAGTTTAGATTGGCACTTTAAACATTATCTCTTCGGAGCCACTCAAATTTTGGCACCTAATTCTTGGTTCATTCTCATTTACGTGACAAACTTCATACCTCCATAGACATAACTATGGTGTCTTTTCCTGAGACCATTCCTGTCGCCTTCAAAGTAATCACGTGACCAATATTGCCGCCCAATGAATTATTCAACCATGGAAATAACAGTAAAAGAGGCGACATGGTAATAATGAAAGAAAAGGAGGAATTAAGTGATGTTATGTAGTTTATGGACTCGATTACTGCAGGAACAAGCGAATTGCTTCTAATAAAATATATCGGCTTTTGGCTAAATTCTCTTACTTACACACTTAAAAAATAGTCCAATGTTAATAGTTTATGCAGCTAAACAATTTACATTATCTGAGGGGAAACTTTGTAAACCTGTTGTATGAGTATAAAAAAGAAACAAGAAAACAAGACGAGTGAAGATAATGGATTTGTTGAAAAAAATGTAAGAAAAACAGAAACAGTAATTGTGTTAATTTAATTCTAGATACATTTCCGTGCCAAAGTAAACGAGGACAAAGTGTCGCCATTATAGGACATCGTTACTGCGCATGCGTTGGGTTAGTCTAGTCATTTCCAACGATTATTTTGCGTTGACAACTTATCCTTTACTTTTCCACGAATCTTTGCTATTATTATTATTATTATTATTATTATTATTATTATTATTATTATTATATTTTCAATTAATTGAATCAATTCTTTTCGCTTTCTTTGTATTGTATCTTCTTTAAATGATAGTTAGGATTTAGGTTTTATATCTTTTTACCTTTCCGAATTTCAATTGATTTATTTACTTCTAAATAAAAATTGTTTTCTTTCTTCCTTTTTTTTTTCTTTCCTCGCTTCGTTTTTTGTTTTCTCTCCATTTCTTTCTTTTCTATTACATTCCACCTTTCTTTCAGACCACTTCTTTTCTTTCTTTTTCTGTTGTCTTCTATTCCACTCCTTACAAAGTTTCTTTATTTTCTCGCTCTTTCTATTATATCTTTCGTTCTTCCATTTTTACAAAACTAAGTCAGCAATTAAACACGCAAACCTTCTATCACTTTCTCAGTTTAGTTCATTCTGACTTATTTTCTTTTCTATTTCCGTTACTTTCTTTTTATTTCATGATATCATTTTCGTTTCTTTCATGCTTGTGCTTTCTTTCTATTTGCCTTTTAATTATTTATGTCTCCTATTTTCTATGCTTTTCTCTATTCCCACTACTCATTAATTATATTGGTGACAATTCTTTTTCTTTCTACCCATTTTCAGGCATAAAACAGAAGTGGGAAATGCCAATTAAGTGAAACCTTTCGAGAGAATAATTTGCAATCAAAATAAATTCTTTCTGCATTTAAAACTTTCAAACAATTTCCTGAAAATGGTGCCATCTGCACATGCATAGAAAGACTCCATGGTATATCAGGTGTTGATCTCTAAACAGCAATCAGGTTTGGCTTCAATGTCTTTATTTCATCAATTACGGTTAAGAATTGCATCTACGAAATCTACTCAAGAAATATAAGGCAAAGTACATTCCACCGTTCTACACGCAACATCACATATATCGATATATATATACACACACACACACACATACCCCCCCCATATATATATATATATATATGCATGCTCACATTGATAAACAAATTTATACATACAGATATATACATTCACTCAAAAGTACATATGAGTAGAAGGAGACACAATATGCATATACATATTTACCCAACCCCTCCGCTTGGGCAGGATATGACACAAGGTCAGTTTTTAAGCGGAGTTTAACAGGTTTGGATTTAGAGGTTTCCTTCTCCTAGACTAGTTGCCTCACCGAAGGCTGAAGAACCTAGTCTGCCCTACTATTTACCCCTAGCTGGAGGGAGAATAATTGGATCCATACCTTTCCCAAGGGTATTAGTGCTAAGTGAAAATGCAATCAGTTTCGTCCAGGATTTGAACTCGTATCGCCGTGTTCATTTCCTACGACGATAACGACTACACCACGGGCACCTCCACATATTTACCAACCCCTCCGCTCAGGCAGGATATGACACAAGGTCAAGTTTTAAGCGAAGTTTAACATGTTTTAATTCAGATTTTTCCTTCTCCTAGACTAGTTGCCTCACCAAGGCTGAAGAACCTAGTCTGCCCTACTATTTACCCATAGCTGGAGGGGGAATAATTGGATTCCTACCTTTCCCAAGGGTATTAGTGCTATGTGAAATGCAATCAGTCTCGTCCAGGATTTGAATATGCATATATATATATATAACGCTTGACGGTAACTACACAAGAATTCTGCGAGCATACATAACGAGTCTTGGAGACAATACCCCACAAAGCAGCAGCTCTACGGCCACCTGCCACCTATCACGAAAATTATCAAAGTTATACGAATCAAGCATGCAGGACACTGCTGAAGAAGTAGGGACGAGCTAATAAGTGATGAACTCCTGTGGACCCCTTCACATGGCCGTGCAAAAGCAGGAGGGCCTGCTCGAACCTGCATACAGCAGCTCAGTAACGGACGTCCGAAAGCGATGAACGATAGGGAGGGGTAGCGAGAGAGCGTCAGGGATGACAAGATGATGATGATAATGATGCTACATATATATATATATATATGTATATATATATATATATATATATATATATATATATATATATATATGTGTGTGTGTGTTTGTGCGTTCGTGTGTGTGTGTGTTTGTTTGTATGAGTGTGTATGTATGAGATTATCAATAAAGCTATAAGTAGCAACATAGCAATTGCCAGAAATTCAATTTGTAGCTTTCGCTGTACAATGTTCAATCGATGCAAATATCAACAATCAATTAATTGCATTAGTAATGAATGTGAGTCTACAAAAATTGGAGGGGTGTGTCCTCGTGGTGTAATGGTTAAAGCGATGGATTATGGAATCGTAGTGCGCGAGTTCGTACTCCAGTCGCGCTATTACGTCCACTTTCGGGCAAATACCCTTGGGAAAGGTATGAACCCCCTTATCCTCCCAGCAATGGGTTAAATAGTACCACTACTGTTCTTCTAGGAGAATGGCTTTGGCATTAAATAACCTAAAAAGAGTTGATATGCCATTAAAACAAAGAAACCAAACCAAACCAAACAAAAATTGGTATGTGTTGTGTTACGAGGATCATTAAATAAGTTTCCAGACTTTTTTTCGTTTGAGCACTTTCATTGATAGTACACACATGCAACTCTAGCCCCGTTCGAAGTAATATGCTCTGGCTAGCAATGCACATGTACCGTTCAAGCAACTTCTGGAAGGCCCCATTGAAGTCCTCTTGTGTGAGCGTGTCAATGCCCTTCGTCATAGCCTCTTTCATCTCTTCAATTGTCTCATAACGAAATCCTCAGAGAGCAAGGTCTGGACTAGGGGGAGGCTGAGGAACTGTCTTGATGCCCATCTTGGTCAAATAGTCTGTGACAAGGATAGAGTTGTGGACTGGTTCATTGTCCTGGTGGAAATGCCACTGACCCGATTTGAAGAGTGGTGGCCTTTTCCGACAGAATCTCTTTCTGAACTCCCTTAAAATCTCAACATAGTAACCCTAACAATTTGTCCAATCAACTCTGGTGTATTGACTTCCTTACTCCTCCCACACCTCTCATTATCCCGCACAGACTCCCTGCCTTCCTTGAACCTCTTATGCTACTCAAAAACTGATGCTTGATTCATGCAAGATGGTCGAAAAGCAGTCTGAAGCATTCCATACGTTTCTGTGGCATTTTTTCTAAGTTTAAAACAGAATTTTATTGCATATTGTTTGTGACGTGATATGCCACCGAGAGAGGAAAAGTAAGATCAATTTCCCCTACCCGCTGTGTTTGAACTAAAAAACCCCAAGGGCTGACCGTTAAAACAGTCAGAATGAAGGTCAAAAGCTACCAGCACTCCATGACCTTTAATCGGTTGGACAGAGAAGGGAATGTAGGTAATTGTACTAGCACGACCGGTGGAAATACAGAAAGAAGAAAAAAGGCCAAATAATTGGCAATACCCTTTCGTGCCGAAATAATAACTTTTCGTCAGAAGAAATTTGGAAAAGACTCTTTAGTTTGAGGACAGTAGTCGACGGATAAAGACGTCGGTTAATAGCCCGCTCCTGGAAAGAATCTCCCGCACTAAGTATGAACAGAGTCTTTGGACAGTAGTCAGCAGAAAGGCTGACCCAGCCGATTCTGGGGGATGTCACTCGTCCGTAAGAGAAAGGAACCTGAGAAGTAAGCCCTATCAGAGATAAGTACAACTGAAACTGTTTTTCCTCCTAACCTTTCCAAATACTGAAATCATATGTACTCAGAAAAAAGAAAGAGAGAAACAGAAACGATTCTGTTTCATAAACCGTATATTAGTGAGTAGACTTAGATACTTTCTCAAGTAAAAGAAAAAAAAAGAAAAAAAGAAAGAAAAGAAAAAGAAAGAAAGAAAGAAAAAAGGAGAAAGAAGAAAAGGACTGTTTAGAGAGACACTTGTGTTTGACTCTGCCTGCTGGCCGATAGTTAAAAAGGAAAGGAGTAAAGAAAGGAAACTGTTTCTTTTCTAAATCTTAAAATTCCTTGTTTGGTCGTCGCTTATTAAAGCTTTGTTATATTTTAAATGCTCCCTTGTGTTGAAGTCAATTGGTTGTGTTATTTATCTATCGAGTCGCCTTCTTTTGCACATATCTTTTTCAGCTTCGTGTCGGTTTCATTAATTCTCGCTAAATGTCTTATTCACCTTTAAACGTTATAAGGGAATTTTGTAAATTTGTCTACAGTGAATGATATTTTGTTTTAAACTAGAAGTCCATGCTTTCCGTTATCCGAGGGGGTAGGAAAACAAAGGGAATGGTGGTGTATGTGAAAGTGGAACTGGAAACCCCCTTGCCAGCGGCGGAGATCAGTCTGGCCCCCAAATTAACCACCATATTATTTGCCAGTTACCATATGCCCGAAATAGGAGTCTTGACAAGGACTTATTTTGCGGAGGGTCAAGTGCTAGATTGTCCCGACGTCACATGCGCATGAAATAAACTCTCGTCCTGAGATAATTATTTATGCAACGTCATACGTTCTTCTAAAGTGTCCTCACGTCCAGATTGCATTTTTGAAATACACCAGCTGTGACAATCAGAACCTGAAATCATAAAAATTGCTCAGTCATCTCATAAGATGTATCGCAATAACATACTGAATTTTTATGAGTCAACGCCAATTTTAAATGCCTGACCAAATATGGCTGGAAACTTACTGAATGCACTACGTATATAAATAGTTCTGAATCCTACATCAAAATTTTGGGGAGCATATCATCATTCTACTTCCATATAGGTGTACCTATATATATATATATATATATATATATATATATATATATATATCGTGTGTGTGGGGGTGTTTAAGTGGCGTTAAAACTATTCGACTTTCCCATATGTGAACCAACGCTAATGCAAGCGTTCTTAAGCCAAGTAGTCTTAAAATGTAAACATTCTTGAAATAAACACCTTTGTTCATGGCGCTTAAGGCCAAAAAGAGTTGGGATTAACAAGATTACAATATACTTTTACCAACCTTTATTTGTCGTCTTTTTCTTTTTCTCTCTCAGTCCCCTTCTTCACTCTTTCACTCCCTCTAATCCCACCTCTCTCCTCCTCCCTGTCTCTTGCCATTCTATGTATACATGTAAGGTGTGACTTTTTATCTTTGTTTTTATCTCCCTGACATCTGCTAGGATGACAGTGTAGTGTCCCTGCACCTTTGTTAAAAAGAAAAAGAGTCACTTTCCGGAAATTCTGTCGAGTGTGTACTAATTCTACCCGTAGGAAATTGATTAAATCAAATGTATAACAGAAAGCAATTTAAATGATTACCAGTATGTCTGTTTTTCCCTAATTTTATTTCTTAAGACATATTTCAGGGTGTTTCAGAAAAACTGATATCATTTCCTAATCCAATAACTAGACCAGTTTTCATTCAGATAATCTACATTTTTCACCACATGTGTAGAACTATATAAACCGTCTATTTTTATTCTTTTATGGATTTTACTATTCAAGTACGGAAATGCTATCGACTGAGACAGAAAAGGCGTTTAAACATAAATGTTTAGACGTTTAATGTTTTTATATGCTAAAAGTTTTTAAAAGTTCAAAATGTTTTTAATTGCTATTACAATTGAAGCAGATTTGAACGAGAACTGATTAAACTATATCAATTATTCTGAAACGCCCGGTCGTGTCGATACTGCTGTATGGATGCACCACTTGGACGCTAACAAAACTGCTGGAGAAGAGGCTAGACGGCAATTATACAAGAATGTTGCGAGCAATATTGAACAAGTCCAAGAAGTAACACCCCACAAAGCACCAACTATACGGCCACCTGCCTCCCATCACAAAAACTATGCAAGTTAGACGAACCAGTCACGCAGGACACTGCTGGAGAAGCAGGGACGCGCGCATAAGGGATGTACTCCTATGAACCCCCACATATAGCCAAGCAAAAGCAGGACGACCAGCTCGAACATACATACAGCAGCTATGTGTTAATACGGGTTGTAGCCTGAAGACCTGCCGGAGGAAATGAACGATACGGAGAAGTGGCGAGAGAGGGTAAGGGATATCCATGCTAGCGGCATGACATGATGATTATATATATAGAGAGAGAGAGACAGAGGGGGGAGAGAGAGAAAGAAGGAGATCGAGAGAGAGACAGAGAGAATTTGTGTGTGTGTGTGTGCGCGTGGATGGTATTGATTTCTCTGAAACAGTGTATATCTCCGATAATATATATTTTTTGGAAACACCCAATATATTTTGAAACGGTGAAATATTCAAATAGTTTACTGCGTTCCTGTTGTTAACTTCGCAAAACCAAGAGATAAGAACCAAATTGTTTGTTTGTTCAAATACTTATGGGTAGTACTATATATTTAACCAAAAGAGTGACACACATACACAAATTTACAGATATTTAGGCATATATATCCCAAGGCTTTGGCAGCTGCAGTGAAAAGTAATATATTTTTCACAGCTAAGAGGTAGCATATTGATTAACTGTTTGGAATTTTTTCTTCACTTATGATAAGCGACATTACATCTATCCAATGACCCTCCACCTTTCACCACTCCAGGTTGTACACAACAGATGTTGATTTAGTAAACTCTTTTCTGGCAAAATTTTTCTGCTGGCACCTCAACTCGTCGGGTTCCGAATATTTTACGCTTAGGCAATTTAAGCGCGCGCACACAATTCATTAACTTTGCAGAAAATAAAGAAAGTTCAAATAGATACTTTATAAACATAGATTCGAAGATTGTTTGACCTAATCAGAATATATATATATATATATATATATATATATATATATATATGTATGTATGTAAAGACACTTCTGGTGTAATAGCTAGCGATTTTGGAAATGGACGCAGTTCATTTCTTGGACGAGGCTGTTTGAATCCTCCTCTAGCAATTCATAAAATATAGGGTAGACTGGGTTTTTTAACCTTGCTTTTACAATCGGTGCAATAAAAGAAAAACTCTTAATTCAAACCTGATAAACTCCACTTAAAAGACTGTCATCGTATCACTTTCTGCTTGTACGGAAAGAGTGGTTGGTAAACACACACACGCACACTCACACACACACACACACACACACACACACACACATATATATATATATATATATATATATATATATATATATATATATAAGTAAATGAAGAAATATGAAAAAAGAACAAGGTATTCATATGATGAACGAATTATCTGCCAACCGTAACTCTTTATGTTAAAACATGATTAGGGCAAAGTTAATACGTGATAGTAGAAAAGAAAAATAACGAAAAAGAAATAAAATGAGACATGTTAAAGGATATATATATATATATATATATATATATATATATATATATATATATATATATATATATATATACGAGGTGCATACGATAAGTTTGCAGAGTTTTTTCGTATGGGCATTTGTACGGAAAGAGTGGTTGGTAAACACACATATACACATACACATACACACACACACACACACATATATATATATATATATATATATATATATGATTTTTATTTTTATACCTATTCTAAATTCTTTTCGGTGTGAATATACACAGGTGATACAATTTGTAAATAAAAAAAATATTACTCAAACAAATATGTGGGAAAAAAAACCTCCATAAAAAATAAAGATTCAAAAAATGCATACTTCTTAAAAATAATTCAGCAATATCGCAATGCCTAGTGAAAAGAAAAGAAAAACAATGACAGAATGCATTAAGCAAAAACGTTAGAGTGCTAAATACACTAAGTAGAGTGATATATATATATATATATATATATATGTGTGTGTGTGTGTGTGTGTGTGTGTGTGTGTGTGTGTGTGTGTGTGTGTGTGTGTGTGTGTATAGCTTACACATATCAAGATCAGAAAACAGACGATGAATAGAATTCTGTTCTAATATCAGGTGAACCCACCTCAACTACCTTATCAATGATGCATTCTCGAATTTCCCTTCCCTCAATCACAGTCTATCTCTGTCTCTGTCTCTGTCTGTCTGTCTGTCTGTCTGTCTCTCTCTCTCTATCTCTCTCTCACACACACACACACACACACACACACACAATTTTGTAAATACGACAATTTTTCAGTCGAAAATTTTGCAAATTCTCTTTTTGTTGTTGATTTTTTCAGGTCTGGTCTTCTGGCCAAGATTATGTGATTCGTGTGTATGTCAAAATCCCAGAGGAGTTTGTGCGTATCGGTTTCTAGGGCAGGTACTGGGTCGTTCATATACCATTTTTTAGCGTGGTCAAATTTAAATTTCTTGCACATTTCCCAGTGGATCATCTTAACCACCCAATCGTGTCTAGTCTGGTACTCTTTCTGTGCTAATTTGCATTATTATTAATATTATTAATATTATTATTATTATTATTATTTAGTTTGTCCTACATCACATCATATATATATATATATATATATATATATGTGTGTGTGTGTGTGTGTGTGTGTGTGTGTGTGTGTGTGTTAAGAGAATGATACGAAACGTTATTGAGTAGATCGAGAGAAATAGATGAAAAGAGAGAAAGAAAATATTATCAATAAACAAGTAATATATAAAAGTTGATTAAAAATAATTTACAAATGGAAACAAGAAGCATTTGTCCCGCGAGAAAAAATTGTGAATTCGTCTATAACTTTGTACATCAAATCTTAATAAAGTCTAATCTTTTTTTTGTTTTTTTGTTCAAATCGACGTTGAAAAATCATGAACATTTTTCTTTTAATATTTCTTTTTTGCTTTACCTGTTTATTTTAACATTTCATGCATTATTTTCATATAAACTTAAAAATTAAAATATCTCATTTTATCTGGTATATTCATATACTATGAATATACCTTATAAAAATGAGATATTTTAATTTTTCCTCTTTGTGTTATTTAGACGAGAAATTACCCATTGCATCCGGTAGAAATATACACTTTTCGTTTGGATGTCACGTTTACGAACATCTTATCACATTATTTTATATCATAGTTTTTTCGAGTTAATGTTGCGTGTACTAACTTCTTAACACGTAATCTTACATCACGTGACATAGACACTTGATTATTCACTTTTCTCATTTCCGTCGGAAAATTGTGTAAATCATATGAAACTGAAAGTAACAGATTTATTGTGTTCTTAAATTTAATATCATCTCTATATCTATCCATCAATCTATCTTTCTACCCCTGCCTCTTGCTCTGTCTCTCTTTAAATATATATATATATATATATATATATTGATGCTGAAGGGTGTCAGTTTCAAGATTGTTTATAATTCCCTTTCATATTCTCCTCCTGCATTCTAAGTTGAATCCTATCTGTCACAACAATTATGGGGTCAAAGTGATTTTCTGAAAATCCTGTGCATTTGGGAGTATTTGAGTAACTCCTTATCATCATCATGTCACATCATCAGCACGGATATCCCTGACCCTCTCTTGCCACCACTCCCTATCATCCATCGCCTCCGGCAGGTCTTCAGGACTACATCCTGTATCGGCACAGAACTGCTTGTATGTAGGTTCGAGCTGGTGGTAATGTCTTTGCTCGTCCATGTGGAGGGGTCCACGGAATACATCACTCATGTGCTCGTCCCCACTTCTCCAACCGTGTTCTTTATATCTGGTTCGTCTAATTTTGATTATGATTAACTTTAGAGGATAAATGCCTAAAGTCTGGTTCTAAAGAGCACCTTGTCCCCCCGTCATTTCTGATCATGAATACGTTTGTAATATAATGGCCGAGGGATTTCGTTTTATGCCTTTGGGTTTAGTTAGGTTGAGAACCTTTCGGCTCAGTGCATGGGTTAGTTAGGTGCAACATTAACGCAGGTGTTCACGCGTGCGAGGGGGAGCGGATGTGTCTCTCAGAGATGTTCCAATAGCCGATGGGAAACGGGGCTAGAGAGTGCGTGTAATGTCACGCACCGGAAGCGCGCGGAGGATTTGGGAGATTTTGAAAAAGTCAGTTAGTTAAGTTCGGCCTCGGGAGAAGCCGTAGCCAGGCCACTGGCCTTATGGCGGATGCCACACGTATTTGCGGGGGGCAGATGGAAAAGTAATCTTAGAAAGATTGTGCATCTCTCTTTCTTATGTCGAAACCTTTAACTCAAAGGTAATAAAAAAAATTCGTACCTGAACAAAGAAGTCGTTACATATGTTCTATGTATATATGTAATGAACATTCTATGTACATTTCACATATTTCAAATGGCTAGGGTACTATTTACCCAACCCCTCCGCTCGGGCAGGATATGACACAAGGTCAATTTTTAAGCGGAGTTTAACAGGTTTGAATTCAGAGTTTTCCTTCTCCTAGACTAGTTGTCTCACCAAAGCTGAAGAACCTAGTCTGCCCTACTATTTACCCATAGCTGGAGGGAGAATAATTGGATTCATACCTTTCCCAAGGGTATTAGTGCTATGTGAAATGCAATCAAGCTCGTCCAGGATTTGAACTCGAGTCGCCGTGTTCATTTCCCTACACCACGGGCACCTCCACATGGCTATGGTACACGTTTGTTATACGAGATATTGGTTCTATAATTTTGTTCAGTGTAATCACTGATGTTCTTTCAATTGAAAATCGCATGTCATTTTGACCAGGTTGCAACTACCTTGTGTTTGTTATTTTTAGTGTAGATGTTCATTTGAGTCTTTCTTTAAAACTTTGATTGAAACCATTGAGTTCTTTTGTATGAAAGCCTTCCAAAAATACTCAAAGCCCAAGTAAGGAAATAGTGGATTTTCTTTCGTTTTAAGCGGTTAAGACAAATCTCAAAATATGTTCTGTAACTTTATAAATATCTAAGCTATCTCGGGACATGAAGAGTTTTCATGATACTAGATAAAATAGTTTTATGGTTTATGTTTATCTAACTTCTTTGTAACGAACAGCGTGAGACACAAGGTCAGTTTTTACGGTGAGTACATCTGGTCTAAATTCACAATTTTCTCCGTCCCAAACTAGTTTCCTTACTTATGTTAAAGAGTTCAGTCAGCCCTACCCATAGTTAGGTGATTAGAACATATTGATTAATGCCCTTACGATAATCATTAGTGTAAAATGGAACGCAGACACGTACGGGAACTGAACACGTGTCCCCAATTCTATGTTACACTAAGCTCAATTCCCAAATGTTTTTTGTAACTTTAAAATAATAGAATTACTACGGGCAAAATTACGTCAAAATATAACCTCGATTTCCTAAGTGGAGAAATAGCTTAATGTTCACTTAGGAACAACTTGTAATCTCTCTCTCTCTCTCTCTCTCTCTCTCTCTCTCTCTCTCTTTCTAGATAGATAGATTATATATACATATAAAGCAGTTGCCTTTATCTGTTGGTTTGTTTGCCCATGCCAATGTTTGATATAAAGTTGTTTCCCAAAATAATCAGAGTTTTATTCATTCCAAGTTGAGTTCTTAAGATATTACTTGCGTTTTTTTAAACAGCCAATTTGTTTGTTGATATATTTTAAAAGTTTTCTTGGTTGTGATGGTGTTATTCAATTGAACAACCCACATAAAAAAAGTTACCTAAATTAAAATTCAATAATTACTAATAAAAGTAATTTGGATAATGTTGCCTTGGTTTCCTTTAATTTACACTTCTTGGGAATTTAATCACATTTATGAGAACTTGTTTTTCTTATCAACACACACACACACACTTATATATATATATATATATATAAAGATGGTTGTTGTAGGTCCAAAGAAAGAATAAGGATATATTTGAAAATAAGATGGTTCACGAAGCGATTTGTGTTTTTTGAATTTATTTATTTTGTTCTTATATACGTACTTTATATATGTATGTTTCCAGCTTGTTGCTTTCATGAGAGAACATATGTGGCACAAGGCCTTGTTAATGGGGTACTCAATGAGACTTGAATTCACTCTTGTTTACAGTTCAAATGACCTTTGGTTGGTCAGGCGGGTTTTTATAGGGGGTCGTGCTCCCTCTTTTCATATATATAACTCGTATGTGAGATCAAATTAAATATATATCTATATATATAAAGAGAGAGAGAGAGAAAGAGAGAGAGAGAGAGAAAGAAAGAGAGAGATAAACAAAAGAAATAAAACAGATTATGATATTTATTTTGTATTGTTTGCTTTTTGATTGTTCTCACTTAGCTTCGACTTCAATTTAGGGAGTGGAGAAAAATTTTGACTGGAAAACTTTTTTAGAAAGTTTTTCTAATTTTTTTTAAAGACTTGGTATGCTATTAGAGAAGTGACAAAATTCTCATATTCGTCATTCGGAGTACTTTTTTCTGTCTTCTGTCGTGCATCGAATGTGTTTCTTAATGCTATCACATATTTATCTCGAATATCCTTGTTATTAAGAAGGGCCCAGTCATAGTGTATGGTGGTCGTT
Organism: Sepioteuthis lessoniana; assembly: GCA_963585895.1. NCBI lineage: Eukaryota > Metazoa > Mollusca > Cephalopoda > Myopsida > Loliginidae > Sepioteuthis > Sepioteuthis lessoniana. The sequence continues at coordinate 46,423,633 of OY757923.1, forward strand.
GTTTGGGTGGCATTCTTTCGTAGGCTCAGTCGTATTTTTGCTGTGACAATTCTGTAATCGGAGGACTCACCCTCGAATGAGGAGTAAGCCTGGCAATTCACTGCGCTATTTTTCCATTTCTTGTTTATAAAGACGTTGTCTACCTGTCCTTTATTATTGTCTGCGTATGTGTAGATCCATAATTTTCCCTACCTTTTTTGAAAGTTCTTATTAAGGCATGTTAATCTATTTTCTATCGTGAAACCTGTTAGATGTTGTCCATTTCTGTCTGACGAGTTGTGTGAGCTGTATTTGTGGTTTCCGTTTTTTTCCTATTTGGGCATTCATGTCTCCGCCAATGACGAGAACGTTGTGTTTCGGGATACTACGCACAAGAGAGGATAGACCGTCGTAGAAGGCGATGAGTTCAGTTTCTTCACTAACATTGGTTGAACTGTACCAAGAGATGATTGTTGCACAGGGGTTGCCATTCTCAAAATGTTGTTTCCACAGTTTTATTCGTTCTTGTTGGTTGGTAGCTTTCAGTTTAGCTTTGGTAGTACTATTCCTTCTGCTCACTTCGTTTATCGTTTGCCATGCTATCCTAGATTGCACTGAGTCTTTAGCTACCATCATCCTTGAGTGTATTTTCTCTATACTATTTAGTGCTTTTAGGGCTTGTAGTCCTATTAGCATACCTACTCTTCCTATGCATTGACAGAGTTTTTTTCCATGCTGATGCAGTGAATAGCGTCCATACATTGCCAGTATCGAGATATTTAATATCCTCGCTATGTGTGTATCTGTTCTTGAATGCATATTATGTCTATGTAATGATCTATGGCAGATGCTGTAAACTTAAGTAGTTGTTCTATTTAAGGTTCTAACGTTAAATGTTGCTATTTGTATTGTGTGTTTGCATTTTTGCAATTTTTCTTGTTTGAGCTCTGTAGCCGATTTTCTGAACACTGAGGCCAGGGCTCCAACCTTTTTTACCCGCATGAAGAGCGATGCGGTTTGGACATGTGGTTTGAGTGTGGGTCATGGTTATCTTTTAATGGCTGTTTTTTATTCTCATCTATGGAAGCCACCCTTATAGATGAGCAGCTGTAGTTCCCTGATCGAACTAATCGATCCTGTCCGATGAAACGTAGGATTCATACGCCCAGGACCATGTTCGGCATTGCATTGAGCTGTCATAGGGTTTGCCGATTGCCTTTACATCCCCCATGCAGCTTCCCATGGATTCTGCGAAATTTTCTTGGGGAGGTAGAGGTGGATGAGGTTAGAGGTGTTTAAAGGAGGTCTGATTTTTATTAATAAGTCTTAACTTAGTTAAAGTTCACTTTTTTTTTGGTGGGGTATTCATTAAAGTATTTTTTTTATGTTTCATAGCAAACTTTTAGCATTCTATTTTGCGTTTGCTAAGGTTCTTATGTTCTGATATTGTTAGCTCCAGGTTCAATATTAATTTGGATTTACGGTAAAATTGCCTATACATTTGAGGCACAGATAGTGTACAGTCGTGGGAGGTGCCCGTGGTGTAATTGTTATCGTCATAGGAAATGGACACGGCGACACGAGTTCAAATCCTGGACTAGGCTAATTGCATTTTCACATAGCACTAATACCCTTGGGAAAGGTATGAATCAATTATTCTCCCTCAAACTATGGCTAAATAGTAGGACAGTCTGTATCCTTCAGCCTTGGTGAAGCAACTAGTCTAGGAGAAGGAAAACTCTGAATTCAAACCTGTTAAACTCCGCTTAAAAATTGACCGTGTGTCATATCCTGCCTGAGCGGAGGGGTTGGGTAAATATGAATAGTGTACAGCCGTGATTTACAAAGAAAAGAAAATACAATTTAAAGTAAAATCATTCATGCATTTTAAATAATAGAAGAGTGAAAGACAATATGTTACCAGTTTTTGACTCTTGTCTTAAAGTAGAACATGGGTCTTCTTTCATAGCTTCGTTTATCATGTACTGTCTCGTTTCATTTTATGGACTTAAATAGAATTTGGTAGGGCTACTGCTTGGAATGGTGAAGGGTGGAAGAGGGTCATTCATATATTCATTTCTACCTTAGCGTTATTTTTTTGCGGGGTAGGGGGCTTTCTTTCTTTACTTAGGCTGAATATTCTACACTAGTATGGAGGGCGGTCTGTAAAAAATTCAACCCAATGCTGAGATGATCCTTGAACTTTGTGATATTTTGAGAAAGGTTATTAACGTCAAAACCGTTATTCGAAAAAGTTAAGCCCTTCGTGTTGCTCATACTTTGATCGATGTATTCTCCAGCATTCTCCCTGAGTAATGTGAACCTCTAAAAGAAAAGCGACTTTTATCGTGGCCTTTTTCTTCTGATCACTGTTCACTGGGCACCATTATCTAGCATTGTCGTGGAGACTGATGCCCATTGAGGCTGGGTGTCTTGGGCAGGAATAGCCGAGTGAAAATCATCCACCACCAGGCTTTTTTTCATAGGGCTAAGTAAATATCACTCAGACCTTATGGCATAACTATATTTCGCATCATTTGGGTTCTGTAAAACACTGAAAGAGGCTGCAACGGTTGTAATACCGTGCCGCTCAGATATATATTTAATGGCTCCTGCTTTTGTGAGGGTTTTTTTTTCGTTTTGTTTTAGTTTCTAATGGTATATACGTTTGTATAAAGCCTGAAGAAAAGCGTAGAATGTATCGGTTGAAATAGTCAACCGTAAGAAAGGGAATTTAGATTTGCAAATAATATCAGAACTGCTGAAAATATGACTAAAAGATAGCTGTATGAAACAAGAGTTTGTTTATTTTCTTTTTTTTCGGTTATTTTTGGACTTGTTGGTGTTGAACTGATTATTATCGTGGGAAATAAACACGCGCAACCCGGGTTCAAATTCTTAACGAGTCTGTTTACACTTTACATTTCGCTAACACACTTGGGAAACGAAAGAATCCAATTATCCTCCCTCCATGTGTCGTAAATAGTTGGGCAAAATGGGTTCTTTGGCATCGGTATAGGAACCAATCAAGAAGTAAAATGCTGAATTCAAACCAGGTAAAATCTACAATAGAAAAAAGATCTTATTTCACATCCTGTTCGTGCGGATTGGTTGGTATGTATATATATATATATATATATATATATATATATATATATATATATATATGTGTGTGTGTGCGTGTGTGTGAGTATCTTAAATCTCAAAACACGGTGTTCTGCTGTAGCAGAAAGGATGTAAAAATTGTTATCTATGCCCTTATGTAGTAGGTTTCTTATCGAACGGGTCAACTTTTTTTTAGGCTAGTTTGACCTCGGTCTTTATGTGTATATGTATATTCCTCTTGTAATACGCTTATTGTGACCCACACAAAGTTAATGAAATTTTACCCTGTTTTGATAATGATGTCGCTAAAAGAGGAGATGTATAACAAAATTCATACCACTGTATGACTATTCGATGCAAAGATATCGTTTTCCATATTCCTTGATATGTTTTATCAGTAATTTGTGAGCTTTTAAAATAGTGATGCCGGCTTCAAATTGTGTATTTGAATTATCGAATACGCTTCCGCACACGTGTGCACACGTGTGTGTGTGTGTGTGTGTGTGTGGTGTGTGGTCTTCCTTATTTTCTTTGAATTTTTTTAAATACTGAATTGTTAATGATGGCTTTCAAATACCTTTCATGAATAAAGCTTTATTGAATATAAAATCTGATTTAAATTAACAATGTCTACTTATGACATTTCTTTTTATAATGAAGGTAGCAAACATGTTTTATTTAAAACAAATTCACTGCTATTGAAACAGATTCAAATGAAGAAATCAGATATTATAAAAGCAAGCAAAAGTCATAGATCCATATTAACATATTTAGATACACTGCAGTTTATAAAGAGAAGACGATGACGTTAAAATCGTGATTTACAGACCTTAAAAGCTGAAATAGAATACGCAACGTCGTTAGTTATAGATAAAGTAGTGTACACATGTCGTACCGTTTCCATAGATCGAATCGGTGAAAATATCGTGACTTTTCCTCAGGTTGTTCTTGCATTCATTCTATTGATTCCATGCGCTTTCTCTCAACCATTTCATTGTTCAACTTTGCGTCGCCTTCATCTTTTGCGTCACGTCGATGAGGGTTCTTTTTTTTTGTTTTATCTGATATTATGTATCGACATTTAGCATGATAAGCACGACTTGTCATTGTTCAAACTATGACAGATGCTAAAAATTGCCGCAAAGTTGTTGCTTTCTGTTCACATTCACGTTCTCATTTTCCATACACATGCACTCATCCCCCCAATATATATATATATATATATATATATATATATATATATATATAGAGAGAGAGAGAGAGAGAGAAAGAGTGAGAGAGAGAGAAAGAACATGAGAGAATGAGAAACAGTGACATAGAGAAAGAGTTAATCAACATTTGTGTTTTTGTTTACATGTTTATGAATGTCTATAGGCATATAGTGGAAGAGAGTGAAAAAAGAAAAATTTTACGAATGGATATATAGAAATGTATACACGTGAATATAATCATTTTGTTATTGATCGAGACAAAAAGATTAATATAGACTTATATAGTATACAGACAAATATATACATCTGTTTTATCGCATATATATATATATATATATATATATATATATATATATATATATATATATAAAGATCTGTATGTGTGTGTGTGTGTGTGTGTGTGTGTGAGGGTGTGAACTAAATATTGGTTGTTTATAAATTTTCTTTCATCTCTACTCAAATTATTTTCCATTATGAATTCTCTAAGGTACCTGAAAAATAATTTAGTATTTGAATTTTATATAACATAACTAAATCTAACCGTAGAACAACATACAGTTCACTTACTTTTGGCTCACCATAGATACATATATATATATATATATATATATATATATATATACATTTTTGGTACTGCAGTGTTGTATTATTAATTTAATAAGGGAAACATTTTATTTGATCATTTGGTACTTTATCGTTTTAACCGATCTTTTAACATTTTGAACGATCTAATAAATCATTCCCCTTATTGAATTATATATATATATATATAACAAAATAGAATTCGCCTGTCAAGGAAACTTAGAGTACGATGTTTGGTTTCTCTGCAAATAACTAAAACTCACCCAGAGATGCATACCGAGTGTCCATCGTCTGACACAAAGCAGCATCTGATTTGAAAACTCTGGCTAAGGAAATCTGGGAGTGTGGGTTATTCCTTTATTGAAATTACTCCCAGGTTCACTCAGACCCAGAGTGGTAGTACCCTTTAGGGTCTTTTAATATAATAAGATACTTATCATATTTGATTAAACCATGTTAAAATATAACTCTTAACAAACAACAACACACAAATGCAAATCTGAACAGGATCCCCAAACAGAAAATAATCCTAAACTGTTTAAAATGTTTTTATGATAAATCTATCATAATCATTATCATAAAATAGAAAATAAACAGACCTAGAATTTATTTATAATAAGAAAATAAATTGTTATTTTGTTGATTTTACCGTTCTATTTGACCAGAGAGTAAAATAAAGGAAAACGAAAGACTGGAGAGCCAAACACATCTAGGGAACAGGAAGTTGACGATGATACTAAAAGTAGTTAGGGCCTTACGATCGGTTAGGAAATTCATGGAACAGAAACCTAGAGAAATGGAGATTAGAGGAAAATTGAGAAAATGTAGATCATAGCAGTGTTTAAATCCACATGAACACTTAAAATATTTAGAGAGATCAGAGGAGATGTACAGCTACTTAGAAATTTGTGAAAAACCTGTAGTTGGAACTGGCTTGTAAAGATAAAAAATTAAATAATATTGGAATTGCAGATAGTCTATAGACGTGTGCCAGGTGATTTTTTTTAGCAAGATTCCGTAAAAATAAAATTACATTGAGCTCTCCACCAGGAAAATTTAGATGTTCAGCTCCTGAATGATTTTCTTGTTCTGAAGGAATTACTCCCAACTCTGGTTTAACTGGACCGAATAATACTATATATATATATATATATATATATATATATATATATATATATATATATATATAAAGGTCCCCGTGCATGTGTGTGTGTATGTGTGATGTGTATGTGGTGAACATATACATATGTATGCGAAAATAAATATTTATGGTTATATATCAAGTGATCTTTTTTTTGTATTTTACTTAACTTCTATCAAATAGGTAAACGTGAACCAAGGTTACTTTTCCATGTTTAAAAAGAGTGTAAACAAATTATCGAGCACATTCGGCCATTCGAACTGCTGTTATCCTGATGCACGATATTAAAGACTGGTAGCAGAAAAGGTGATTGAATTATTAGTGGGCCTGTGTATTTAGATAACATCATGCAAAAGGAACTTTCAAAACAATGGACTCATTTTAAAATCCATGTCATTTGTTAAATACATTCTCAATATCTGCTCATGATTTGAAAAAGCTTCGCTAGCTTTAGGCTATTTATTCAATAATAACATATTCAAATGATTTAAAACCTTTTCTGCATTTAACATGTAATAACATTCTTATTTCATCAAGAAGTATTCAATGTCTACAAGTTGGTAGTTCATACGAGCGCAGATCGCGTTAGACAAGAAACCAATTAGCAAGATAAAACGGTGATTGTAAATACAATATTTTTTTCAAAATGGAATGCTTCTTGTTGTCTATTAGGATGAGGTAGTCACTGTGTTGTAGTGGCTAATGTGATGAACAACAGCTTCAAAATAAGCAAGTTCGAACTCCAATCATGTTATTATCTAAAATTTTGGACTGATATCCACGGGAAAGGCATTAACCTTCCAATCCCCCAGCAATATATTAAAGAATATAACTGCTGTACTCCCACAGAGATGGCTTTGGCATTATGTAACTCGTGAATTTGATATGCCATAAAAAAATTAGACAAAATCTGTTCTTGATAATTCATTTTTCTATTAAGGGTGGATCAGTAAGTCCGTAGCCTCCTACTGTTTTATCTGAATTTTGAACTAGAATTTTACAAAATTCACTGCAATTTTTGGGGTACAAGATAAATAATCACCCTTGAACAATAAGGAAGAATGTAATGCTTGACATAGATATTAGTTCTGTAGAATATAGTTTTTTCGACTCAAGTCTGAATACTCGTTTCCGTACGTGTACATACACGTGTGTTACACACGTGCATATGTATATACATACATACATATAATGCAAACTGATATCTGGGAAAAAATCAATAAAAAAGGAAACGACTAAAAGAACCAACCAGAGCCACAATATCTAACCAAAAGAAAAGCAGCGACAGAGTTACCTAAGCTAATATGTAAAAGTACTCAATACACGCGGTAAAGCAAAACTAGTTTATCTAGAAGAGCCGGTAACTATCTAACTACATTTCACCAACTTGATCATCAATTCTGACTCCAGGATAGATAGGTAGTTTCTGGCTGTTGAGGTTATATATATATATATATATATATATATATATATATAGACCTAAAGATACAGGCCGACTAAATTCACCATCTTCGAGAATTCAATAATTCAGTTGTCAATACTGGAAGCCTTGGTTATAATGAAACATTAACCGGAATTGTGAATCCAAAACAAATGTTACACGCCATTACTTTTTACAACCCCATTGAACCACGTGAAGAAAATATTACCCGCGCCATCTCAACAGACTTACAGTAATGTTGTATCAGTTTTCTTCCACCTCCTGGCTTTTTAGATGGACAATATCCCATGTTTATTACCTTCGATATCAACTCTATTGTAACTGACACAGTTCTCTGAAGAAAAGTGACTGAAAGAAAGGGTTCCGTTTTATAGGATTTTTGAATATTTTAATCATTTTCAAAAAATAATGGTGACGCTTTGTGCAGAATCAGCCACAGTTTTAAGATGATCCGATTACAGAAATGGTTGAATGAGTTGGTTCAGATTCTCAGAAGAACGCTTCTCAGATTTTTAAATTTGACTGTTCCCTTCGATAACAGCTAACGATCCAGAGTGCTGCAATATAGATGCGACCCATTAATATGATAATGATTTATTTCTTAGACAAGAAACTAAAAAACGGTTGCATGTCTAGGAAACTGATATGATTATAATAATAAATGAAAACATCGATTTATTGTCTTAAGCTAAAAGGATGAATTTTTCCAGGATTCGTTCCAAATGACCGCCAGGGCATTGATGACACATTTGAATTTGTCGAGTGAAGTTGTTAATCACCATGAGGAACTTTTCTTTTGGTATGGCATGAATATTTGGTTTGATGGCCATTTAGAGTTTAGCAAGAGATTGTGAATTGTTTGTATACAGGTTGTCCTACAAGACCCCCACCCAGATAAAAATCTCGGGGTTTTAGATCGGGTAAGTGCAGAAACTACGGAGGTCCGCGGTGCCTGCTGATCAGCCGATAAGGGAATTTATGGTCTAGTCACACCATCATGATATTGGCTGAATTTGTAGTTGCCTGAGCTTGATGGAACCATTGCACATCGTGACAAGGGCCCCCAGAACTTTTTCAGCACATCAGTGTAACGCTCTTTTGTGACAGTGACAGCCTCCTCGTCTGCGTTTCCAAACCAAAACGGTCCGATCATTCTGTTGGAGATGGCCACCCTGGATGTGTATTTCACAGAGTACAAGAGCCTCTGAAGCACCTCGTTTGGGGTTTCTGCGCCTTGGTAAACACAGTTATTGCTATTAACATGTCCCCATGGTAAGAAGTATTCTTCGTCGCTGAACCAAACATCATTAAGGAAGTCAAGGATCCTGTTCCATCTTGATCTCGAACCACCGGGATATCACTAAACGTTTTTTCATATCAGCTGGTGTGAGATTGTGCTTAATCAGGATTCTGTATGGGTACAGCTGAAGATCCTTCTTTAAGATTTTTTGCAATGACCTACGTGAAAAACCAAGTTCTTGGACCCATCTTCGGAGGGACTTTTTCGGACTCCTTCCAACAATATCTCACCGCATCCTCATTGTCAGGGCATCTTGCAGTCAACTTCCTGCCATATTTGGGATTTTCTACCTTCTTGTTGGAGTTGTTTATTGGCACTAAGGCTTGAAATTTGTGTACCCAACGATAAATTTGTCTTTTGGGGGGATTATTGTTAAAGTTAAACATCCTGCGAAATTTTGCTTGCAGTTTGGAATGATTTTGCTCCTAAATAAGTAGGGACGCAAAATAGTTTTCGTTCTCTTCCCCAAGGCATGGTGGTCAAGGATTAATAGTTGTTATAGTATAGTATTTTCAAATCTGAAACAAAAAAGGACACAGCATTATTATTAGTAGACTTAGCAGTCACATGAGTCCAGTGTATATTATTATTAGTAGACTTAGCAGTCACATGAGTCCAGTGTATATTGACACACACAATATATTCAACCATTTTACCCATAAATGAGGGTTGGGTAAAAAAAAAAAGAATACATCCGTAGAAATGAATTGGTGAGAAGTGAAACGCAAAAAAAAGCCTCGTTCAAAGTTTGTAATATTTTCGTCGAGTCTGTTAGTTTCAACAATAAACTTATCGCCGCTAACATCTTATTGATTTTTTAGATCTACTACTTAAACGTTCGGAAAAATTAGAGAGTCCTCCGGTAACCGAATATTTCTGGTCCGAAAGTGTTCTCATAATGCCCCACAAAATTTTGAATTAACAACAAACACAAAATTGTGAACTGGTATAATAATATAGAGAGGAAATTTCACATAAAATCTATCCCTCTCATTCGTAAAATCTCTTGCAGAAATACGTTCATACTTGAAAAATGATTTAACTGAAAAAAAAACACACAAAGGAATGAATCCGCAAATTATGTTAGTGCATTTCTGTTGCCAAATACTTCTAAGTACGATATTGGCACTGAATTAATAATTATAAAAAAACATTGGATACATGAGATTTTGGATGTGTAAAATATCTCTCATCGTTTCTCAGGACCAGGGTAAATCAAGGGATATGCAATATTTTGGTGACGGGGCACAATTCGACGGCTCCTAATGTTTTTGCCAAACTCAATTATGAGATGCCGTAATCACCTGATACTCTCCTAGTACTACTCAACAGATTTGGACCATCAAAAACCACAGATTTTTACCTACCTGACCTTGTCCGATACCGATGTTCTTGAAACCCGAGCGACATCTCTTGATAAATCTGGTTACTGAACTGTGAACCACTGCACCTTCAACTTTCACACAACAAATATTTCTGATCATTTCTATGGTAGTATAGTCCTGTTTGAACTCGTAAAGTGTATGTTCTTGAATCAAACTACGTTTCACGTTCATCTACGTGGTTTTCAAATCAAATTCGTAGCGTAGCAATGCAGAACGTGTCAGCGCGCCAACTGACGTGATACTACCGGCTAGAGAATTTATCAGTCATAGTTTGAATTACTTTGGTCACGTACCAAAACATTACAAAAGTTTGCCTCATCCTTGTAATACCATGAACATATTTTTTTCTTTGCTGAAATGGAAAAAGAAAACATTTCCCAGATTCCGTAAACTCAAATTTATTTCTATGTTTTTGGATGAGCAATTATATTTTTTCCTGTATTTTATGACTTACGTTTGGTTTTCTTATGAGAAAAAACAGTATTTTTACTTGTATCAAATACGTCTCTTCCCTATTTAGATACGGAAGATTGATACGGGTCCACTTGGAAGGATACTGGTAGAGTGAGTTGGTCAAGCGAAGAATTCTTTAATCTAAGACTACAAGAATACAGCTTGGTTAGCGATCAAGATTTCCCATCGAATTCTATAATAATTTGTATTCTTGTTTTTTTTTTTCGGAAGTGCCCGTGGTGTAATGGTTATCATCACAGGAATTGAACACGGCGACACTAGTTCAAATCCTAGATGGGACTGATTGCATTTCACATAGCACTAATAGTCTTGGGAAAGGTATGAATCCATTAATTCTCCCTCCAGCTATTGGTAAATAGTATGGCAGACTAGGTTCTTCAACCTTGGTGAGACAACAAGTCTAGGTGAAGGAAAACTCTGAATTCAAACCTGTTAAACTCCGCTTAAAAATTGACCTTGTGTCATATCCTGCCCGAGTGGAGGGGTTGGTAAATATGGTCTTCTTGATTTTTTTTTGTGCAGCATTAAAACTATAAGAATACTTTTAAAATATTTCTTCAAGTACATTGCATTACTGTAGAAAAGTATTGTAACAACAATGTATTTCTTCAATTTAATTTTAAAAAAATGTTCTTTGTTTGTTTGTTTGTTTCTTTCTTCTTTCTTTCTTTCTTACTTTCTTTCTTTTCTTTCTTTCTTACTATCTATCTATCTATCTATCTATCTATCTATCTCAGTGTACCTACCCATATCTCAATTAGTTTACCGTTATATGTGACAATATTTGCGAGTCTTCACGTTTATCAATTTTTATATTCGATTTATTAGTCGAAATGATGAAATAATTTCCTTTAAGTTTCAATTCTCCAAAGAAAATACATCTTTTCTTATTTTTCCTTTTCTTAATTTACTACTTTCTTCGTATAATTTATTTTTCTTCGTTGCGTGAATTGGTTCTCCTCCCTTTTCCCCTCGTTTTTCTTTATATTCATTCCATTAACATGACTACCATTACTGTAATTCAGTCTCTTCATACTCTTTCTTCTTTTTTTATTATACTAAATGAATTATTTTTCCGTATTTTTAAAATTAATTTATCATTTCCTTCTTTTGGTTCTTTCAATTCATTTCAAAATAGACCCCTGTAAAAATACTTCATTATTAAAAAACTAAGATAAAAAAAAAAACAAAAAAAAAAAACTTCTATCATTCTATTTTTCTCTGTGTGTGTTATTCATATCATTTTCAGCATTCACTTTCGGAACAATTCCCATGGGTAACATGCTGGACTGTGATATGGTACTAAGTAAGTTCGAACTCCAGTTAATCTGTTATGTTCACTGATTAATACACTTGGGGAAATTATGATATCACTTCGCTCCCGAACTATGGGTTCAAAGTAACCTTACTGTCCATTTGCATTGATTGATTTGGTACTAAATAACCCAGGAAGGTTGATATACCATTAAAAAAGAAACTAAACCTTACTTTCTCTTTTATACACTCACTGTCACACACATACTCTCAGATTGACATATATATATATATATATATGTATATATATATGTGTGTGTGCGTCCGTGTGTGTGTGTGTATGTGTGTGATAATTTATACCTCTGTATGCATATATATATATATATATATATATATATATATTGTGTGTGTGTGCATGTGTTCACATGCACACCCATACATAGGTATATATATGTATATATATATATATATATATATATATATATATATATATAAAACATAGATAGAGAGGTCAGCATAAACATATGAGCAAGAGGAGAATTATATATATATATGTATATATATATATATATATATATATATATATATATATATTGACAAAATATTATTGGTATAAACTTGATGAATCTATGAAAAGTAAAACAGAATAATTTGTGTCTAATACAAAGGATAATTGGATCAAATATTATAAGTTGTTAGAAGCACGAACATGTATATTTAGATATAATATTTGGTCCACTTCTCTTACACGCTGTGAAGAAATGCACAACGTGACAATGCATAATACTATCACATAAGATAGAATATCAGGGGAGAAAAACATAATGATCAAGTATATATATATATATATATATATATATATATATATATATATATATATATGTATGTGTGTGTGTGCATACACTAGAAAGAGTAAAAGGTTTTCTGATATTTAGCATGCACTAGTTTGTGGTGCGTATATCACGTGATTGAAGTACTTTGACCTGTGAAAGGTACTTCAATAATTGATAGTATTGTGATGGTTGGTGCGTTGACACGTTGTGCATTGCTTCAGGATGTGAATGATTTGAAAGCCGCATAGATTAACGTACAACGTAGTCTAATTAAAGACCTTATGCTTTACAAGTTTGAACTTAGTCATAATACAATTAAAGCAACAAAAAATTGTTGAGCGTAAGGTGAAGGTGCTAGTGATCTCAGTACAGTAAACTGATGGTTAAAAAATTGAATCCAGTAAATGATAAATGTTAGAAGTGGTGAATAGTAAAACAGAGATAAAATCAAGAATGATGTTTAGCATTATATGTGACTAGAATTAAATAAATCTACAGACAGTCAATCGTTTATAAATGTTGTCGCGGAAGAACAAGACATTTCAAATTGATGTGTTTTAACAAGCCATGCTTCCTTTTTGCGACTTGAGATAAATGTAATAAAAACTATTGAAATCGTTGTATTCTTCCTTGTCAATTTCTTCAGAGGCTAAAGTCATCCCTCTCTATATTTTTATTTAAAGTTACGGCAAAATTAGCTTAAAAATCATGTTGTATTTCCGTTAATAATATGAAAATAGCCATCCGGGGCATAAACGTTGAACTCTCGATGGCATTTATTAAGTTATGTATCATCATGGAAATATTCTTTGATGTTATGCCTGTGTCGGAACGGATATGGCAATAGTTAATTTTAATATCTTAAAATACATCACATATATTTCAATCAGTCAAAAGCAATTCATAAACTACTTTTTCATACATCTTAGTATCATGATCCTTGGTACTGTAACCTGGTTTGGTCGTAGGGGCGCAACTCATTTAGCGTGTCTCAGGCATGAATAACCTGGTGCAGCCTAGCCCTTTTCACGTGTGAAACTGGTTTGAATTCCAAAATTTCCTTCCCTTAGACTGGTGTCCATAGCACGGTTAAAGAACTTAGTCTTCCCAACAAATTACCTATAGGTACACAAGGATGGTTGAATTCACGCTTTTCTCAAGGGCATTAGCACAATGGAAACTGCAAACAGTATTGTCTAGGATTTTTAACTCGGGTAGCGTCGTCCCCTTTTTACGTTACGCCCCGAACGCTTTCATAGTTTACCACTGTAATAAAGCATCTAATACTTCTCCACAGGCCGGTGCTCGTTATCTTAGTGGTACAACTGCCAAATTACAACTCGTAAACTATTAGCTTTTGGTTGTTGAGTTCTCACTTTAATTAAAAGTTGAACAAAAGTTGAAGTTTCCTCTGGAAAATTTTCTGAGGCCGCAAAAACTAAGAGAAATCTCAAGATCGAATGTTGGCTGAGGTTGAGGGCAACATGACACTGTTACTTGTGTTCTCACTGGATTACTATTAACTGTTGATTGCTCGAAGGGCAGATTATAACATTTCATGGAATTTCCAAAGCGGTAGCATGCTTAGTGCATCGCTTTTCATGTGTTTATCGTAAAAATACACCAGCTTAAATTAATTAGAACTGATCTCGCGGTTTGTTTTCAATGGATTACATCGATCATTGATGGTTACACAGACATGTTTTGCTATTTATTTCTATGCCAAGCAACGTAGGTGAATATATTTCATTATACACTGGTGTTCTCATCTTGCTCGTATTTTAGAGTCACAATTATTCGACTTTTCTGACTCCAGCTTTCCCCTTATGTAAACTGATCTAATCAAAGATACGTCGATACTATATAACTAAATTGCACCTGAGTATGAGGATTCATTTCGGAAGATCTAAGGAGTGTTGAATTCCATTTCATTGCCTTTACTCGCAGTTCCACTTATAGCCATAATGGTAATATCTGTTAGGGAGGTGCCAGTGGTGTAATGGTTATCGTTGTAGGAAATGGACTCGGTGACACGAGTTCAAATCCTGGACGAGACTGATTCCATTTCACATAGCACTAATACCCTTGGGAAAAGTATGAATCCAATGATTCTCCCTCCAACTATGGGTAAATAGTAGGGCAGACTGATCTCTTCAGCCTTGGTGAGGCAGCTAGTCTAGGTGAAGGAAAACTCTGAATTCAAACCAGTTAAACTCCGGTTAAAAATTGACCTTGTGTCATATGCTGCCCGAGCGGAGGGATTGGTAAATATGATATCTGTTAGGGACCCATCTCGGGGTCAAATAGGTCTATTTGAAAATTATTTGTATTTGGTTGGTACTTGTTAAAAATAAACAACACTTTAAAAACTGTAAAAATGTAAATATTGACATACAATCAATGTGATTGTTTAATATCTTGACGGTTTGACATTTGTTAGTTTTAATCAATGATTCAGTAAATCAAAATCAAAATTATGTGTGTGTGAGAGAGAGAGAGAGAGAGAGAGAGAGAGAGAGAGAGAGAGAGAAAGAGTATGCGAAAATGTACGTGTATATATATATATGTGTGTGCGTGTGTGTGTGTGTGTGAGAGAAACATTTATTTGGATTCTTTATTTAATGATATATCAACCTTAGTGGACTGTTTAATGCCAAAGCCATCGTTGCAGAAGAATAGTAATGTTACAATTAAACCCATACCGAGGTGTAAGTGCACATAATATGGTCCATAGCTCCCCCAGGGGTAGTAGTTCAAAACTGAATGAGAAAGCTTTGGAATGAAATCTGACGGCATAAGAAATACATAAAAGATCTTCGACATGAAAAATAAATGTGTTGCTAGCTTGGATATCATATACAAGATGAATGACCTTAAAATATATAAAGGGATAGTCAATATTAATATCTTATATAACAAAATAACCTATGGTGATAATTCTTCAAATCATTTCCCAAATTCTAAAAGAAATATTTCCCGACTGGTCAGCAAATTCATAAAAGTCTATTAAATAATTATAAAATAATACTTTTTTCCATTTCACACAAAGTTCGGGGTACTTTTGGGCCTCCTCTTGAGCGGAGTTTAAGTATAATTGTTTCTTGAATTCTTTGAATTAGGAACAATTAATTGCATCATATTCCGAAAATCCAAATCCTTGGGTGATAAAATTCATAAACAATTAAAATAATCATGCAAAACTGGATTCCTAATTTCATCCTGAT
The DNA here is from genome assembly GCA_963585895.1 of Sepioteuthis lessoniana. Classification (NCBI taxonomy): domain Eukaryota; kingdom Metazoa; phylum Mollusca; class Cephalopoda; order Myopsida; family Loliginidae; genus Sepioteuthis; species Sepioteuthis lessoniana. The sequence continues at coordinate 46,439,562 of OY757923.1, forward strand.
ATTTTAAAAAAAGCCTTGACCGAATGCACATTCAAAAAAAAAAAAAAGCTGACAACGAAATACTGTTCCTAGATATTTTTTAAATTCAAAATAATCAGGGCTTAAAATTCAAAGTCTCTAGAAAACCCACAAAGGATATTTCAATGAAAGGAGATGTTTAAAAAAAAAACATATATAAAACTCTAATATGATCTCATATAGAATAATGTACTCAGGTCAGAGCTCCACAGTCAAGACATGGAAATAATGTAAAGATTGGCAGGCATACAAAAAAGAGTGACAAAAATAATAGAGTCAAAGATTACGTTTACGGGGAGAGAGTGAAAAAAATTGAATTTACCACTTTACAAGAAAGAAGAAAAAGAGATGATCAAATTAAAATATTCCAAATTATTAATGAAATTTCTACTTATAATAGACAGTTTTTCAATATTCCTCCTTGAATTAGAAATTTATTCTCAAGGAAAATTTCAAAAACTAAGTCTACTAACCAGTAAGACTTTTTTCCTAATAGAATTCTACATTTTGGGATAGATTAAAAAATCAGAACCAAAATAGCAATAGTGTATGAATAATTAAGATTAAATTGGATGGTTTCAGAAAAAAAAGAAGGAGAAGAATTTAAGAAGGCATTTTATGAACTGTTGGGGGATTTAATTAATAGATTTTGATCTGTGTATAGATATTTTATTAACAGTATATATGTTCTATGACGTGTGAAAATTGAAAAAAAAAAGCGGAGATGTACAAGGTTGAATTACAAACAAATGAATAAAGGAATAAGAATTTCTACTTACAAGATAACAATAAAAGGAAATCGGGAATTATTATAGCTGTTATATAAGAGACCGTTGAGGTTGCAGTCCTGAATTGTTAGCAGAAAAATAAAGTTACATTGAAAACACCGTTTAATCCATGCATAAATCAAATCATTTCATATGCGATTGTAAAAGAAAGGCGGAGAAATTAAATAGAACTAAAAAGGATGGTGATATAAAAAAACGAAAACCAGCTTAGAGTTCTAAACAAAGACAATAATCAACAAACTCAAAAGTAGTATTTCCTATCTTAACGTGAATATAGCAACAGATACTTCCAAAACAATTAAAAGATTAATTTTACTACAGAAAAAAACCTATTTTACACCCGGCGCAGGAATTTACGAAATTATGGAATAAGCAAATCGTTCTTAGAATATTTTCTTTTTTCTTAAATCAAAAGAACGGCTCAATGTCGACAAGCAGGCAAATCTTATCGAATGATTGTATGTAAAAATACTTGATACTGGCAGAATATGACTGTCACATTTATTTATTTTAGGCTTATATATATATATATATATATATATATATATATATATATATATATATATATATATATATCACTTTTTCATAAATTGCAAGCATTCACTTTTTGGAAATAAATACGTTCTGAAGACACTTAACGACCAGCAAAGCATGGATATCTAATATTTCATGCTGTATTCTTCTTTCTAATATATATATATATATATATATATATATATATATATATATATATATATATATATATATATCACTGCCAGTTAATCACTTTTCTTATTCATTACAATATGCCTCGATTTTTTTAAGCAACTCAATGGTCGTCCTGAGTATATATAGGCCGTTTAAAATTCTCATGTTGTCAATTTGTTTTCAGATTTTAACGTCGATGACGCCTGTAGTTAAATAACAGTGACATTAATGAAGGTTGACTCCTACTCATATCAAAAACGTCCAAGTTTCTGTGCCACAAAGAAATGGTAAAATTATGGATCGATTCTGAGCAAGTTCATTGAAGAAAAGTAAGATTTGAAGAGGTTTTCAAATGTCGAAAGGAAAAATAATCTAATCTAAAATACTAAAGTAAAAAGTTTGCTTTTTTTCTTAAAGAAACCCGTAAACCATTTTTAATAATAAAAAAAAAGTTCTATTTATCTTTTTATTTCATTTTTTATTTCGAACAAAAAAGAAAGTTTCGATAAGAAAGATTTCATATAAGAAACTAGGAATTTTTTTTCAAAATCCCGCTATATTCTTCAAACTTGTCATGTTTCTTAACATCAAATCAAAGCCATGCGATTTCATATCATTTATGTGTTCGTATTTATTAAACTATGATTTATGTTTCTTGGCAAATAAAAAAGTGCCCAAAAAATGGGAGGTTTATGAACAGGAAGGAAGTGTCATTTCAAAAAATGTGAATGGCCTTTTATTTCTGAACCGGCTCAACGCATGCGCAGTTGAAGCGACAATTTACGTCATAAACTAGCCAATGCTTTCCGGCTGAAAGCTAACGATTTATAAATGTTTCTAAGAAACAAAAATAATACATACAAATGAAGTTTTTTTCAGGGAGTTCGTGTTCGAAGCTGAATTCAAATAGCCGGTATTTAACTTCAGGATATATTTGTAAATTCTTTCTTTTCCTGTTTTGGAAAGAAAATGATAGTAGGACTTCTTGGAACTCTT